>JAMKCF010000068.1:7500-476718 GCA_023634235.1 Pisaster brevispinus | reverse complement strand
TGAAGATGCTTTTGAGTGGCTTTCTGAGTGTCCCAGCCTGCAGGCCATTTCCGGCACGAAGATGGTGCACATCGGCCCAAAAAGTCTGATGTTCGGGTGAAGTGGAATTCAAGGCACACTCAGGTACAAATTTCGTCTCTCTAGCATTTCTAGTTCATGAGTTATTCTCAAACTTAGCTCGGGTGTTGTATCAAATCATTCTTCGGATGGACATGTCTTGCCTTTGTTGTTGCTCGGCCCCGGCGCGTGGGCTAACTTGCCGGTGGTTGTAGCCCTATTCCGGGGCCGCTCGCCCCGCCTAGAAAATGCTCAGAGACAGGGATCCACGACGAGGTGAGAGCCCTGAATCGTGGCTTTCCAGTGGTGGAAACCTTGTGCAAATCCGATGTTGTTATGGGTGTGATTTGAGCCTCCTTGTATTTTATTTCGTTTCTTCTTCTCTGTGTGCAGCTCTGTGTACAAAAATCCCACTGAAGATGCTTTTGAGTGGCTTTCTGAGTGTCCCAGCCTGCAGGCCATTTCCGGCACGAAGATGGTGCACATCGGCCCAAAAAGTCTGATGTTCGGGTGAAGTGGAATTCAAGGCACACTCAGGTACAAATTTCGTCTCTCTAGCATTTCTAGTTCATGAGTTATTCTCAAACTTAGCTCGGGTGTTGTTTCAAATCATTCTTCGGATGGACATGTCTTGCCTTTGTTGTTGCTCGGCCCCGGCGCGTGGGCTAACTTGCCGGTGGTTGTAGCCCTATTCCGGGGCCGCTCGCCCCGCCTAGAAAATGCTCAGAGACAGGGATCCACGACGAGGTGAGAGCCCTGAATCGTGGCTTTCCAGTGGTGGAAACCTTGTGCAAATCCGATGTTGTTATGGGTGTGATTTGAGCCTCCTTGTATTTTATTTCGTTTCTTCTTCTCTGTGTGCAGCTCTGTGTACAAAAATCCCACTGAAGATGCTTTTGAGTGGCTTTCTGAGTGTCCCAGCCTGCAGGCCATTTCCGGCACGAAGATGGTGCACATCGGCCCAAAAAGTCTGATGTTCGGGTGAAGTGGAATTCAAGGCACACTCAGGTACAAATTTCGTCTCTCTAGCATTTCTAGTTCATGAGTTATTCTCAAACTTAGCTCGGGTGTTGTTTCAAATCATTCTTCGGATGGACATGTCTTGCCTTTGTTGTTGCTCGGCCCCGGCGCGTGGGCTAACTTGCCGGTGGTTGTAGCCCTATTCCGGGGCCGCTCGCCCCGCCTAGAAAATGCTCAGAGACAGGGATCCACGACGAGGTGAGAGCCCTGAATCGTGCTTTCCAGTGGTGGAAACCTTGTGCAAATCCGATGTTGTTATGGGTGTGATTTGAGCCTCCTTGTATTTTATTTCGTTTCTTCTTCTCTGTGTGCAGCTCTGTGTACAAAAATCCCACTGAAGATGCTTTTGAGTGGCTTTCTGAGTGTCCCAGCCTGCAGGCCATTTCCGGCACGAAGATGGTGCACATCGGCCCAAAAAGTCTGATGTTCGGGTGAAGTGGAATTCAAGGCACACTCAGGTACAAATTTCGTCTCTCTAGCATTTCTAGTTCATGAGTTATTCTCAAACTTAGCTCGGTGTTGTTTCAAATCATTCTTCGGATGGACATGTCTTGCCTTTGTTGTTGCTCGGCCCCGGCGCGTGGGCTAACTTGCCGGTGGTTGTAGCCCTATTCCGGGGCCGCTCGCCCCGCTAGAAAATGCTCAGAGACAGGGATCCACGACGAGGTGAGAGCCCTGAATCGTGGCTTTCCAGTGGTGGAAACCTTGTGCAAATCCGATGTTGTTATGGGTGTGATTTGAGCCTCCTTGTATTTTATTTCGTTTCTTCTTCTCTGTGTGCAGCTCTGTGTACAAAAATCCCACTGAAGATGCTTTTGAGTGGCTTTCTGAGTGTCCCAGCCTGCAGGCCATTTCCGGCACGAAGATGGTGCACATCGGCCCAAAAAGTCTGATGTTCGGGTGAAGTGGAATTCAAGGCACACTCAGGTACAAATTTCGTCTCTCTAGCATTTCTAGTTCATGAGTTATTCTCAAACTTAGCTCGGGTGTTGTTTCAAATCATTCTTCGGATGGACATGTCTTGCCTTTGTTGTTGCTCGGCCCCGGCGCGTGGGCTAACTTGCCGGTGGTTGTAGCCCTATTCCGGGGCCGCTCGCCCCGCCTAGAAAATGCTCAGAGACAGGGATCCACGACGAGGTGAGAGCCCTGAATCGTGGCTTTCCAGTGGTGGAAACCTTGTGCAAATCCGATGTTGTTATGGGTGTGATTTGAGCCTCCTTGTATTTTATTTCGTTTCTTCTTCTCTGTGTGCAGCTCTGTGTACAAAAATCCCACTGAAGATGCTTTTGAGTGGCTTTCTGAGTGTCCCAGCCTGCAGGCCATTTCCGGCACGAAGATGGTGCACATCGGCCCAAAAAGTCTGATGTTCGGGTGAAGTGGAATTCAAGGCACACTCAGGTACAAATTTCGTCTCTCTAGCATTTCTAGTTCATGAGTTATTCTCAAACTTAGCTCGGGTGTTGTTTCAAATCATTCTTCGGATGGACATGTCTTGCCTTTGTTGTTGCTCGGCCCCGGCGCGTGGGCTAACTTGCCGGTGGTTGTAGCCCTATTCCGGGGCCGCTCGCCCCGCCTAGAAAATGCTCAGAGACAGGGATCCACGACGAGGTGAGAGCCCTGAATCGTGGCTTTCCAGTGGTGGAAACCTTGTGCAAATCCGATGTTGTTATGGGTGTGATTTGAGCCTCCTTGTATTTTATTTCGTTTCTTCTTCTCTGTGTGCAGCTCTGTGTACAAAAATCCACTGAAGATGCTTTTGAGTGGCTTTCTGAGTGTCCCAGCCTGCAGGCCATTTCCGGCACGAAGATGGTGCACATCGGCCCAAAAAGTCTGATGTTCGGGTGAAGTGGAATTCAAGGCACACTCAGGTACAAATTCGTCTCTCTAGCATTTCTAGTTCATGAGTTATTCTCAAACTTAGCTCGGGTGTTGTTTCAAATCATTCTTCGGATGGACATGTCTTGCCTTTGTTGTTGCTCGGCCCCGGCGCGTGGGCTAACTTGCCGGTGTTGTAGCCCTATTCCGGGCCGCTCGCCCCGCCTAGAAAATGCTCAGAGACAGGATCCACGACGAGGTGAGAGCCCTGAATCGTGGCTTTCCAGTGGTGGAAACCTTGTGCAAATCCGATGTTGTTATGGGTGTGATTTGAGCCTCCTTGTATTTTATTTCGTTTCTTCTTCTCTGTGTGCAGCTCTGTGTACAAAAATCCCACTGAAGATGCTTTTGAGTGGCTTTCTGAGTGTCCCAGCCTGCAGGCCATTTCCGGCACGAAGATGGTGCACATCGGCCCAAAAAGTCTGATGTTCGGGTGAAGTGGAATTCAAGGCACACTCAGGTACAAATTTCGTCTCTCTAGCATTTCTAGTTCATGAGTTATTCTCAAACTTAGCTCGGGTGTTGTTTCAAATCATTCTTCGGATGGACATGTCTTGCCTTTGTTGTTGCTCGGCCCCGGCGCGTGGGCTAACTTGCCGGTGGTTGTAGCCCTATTCCGGGGCCGCTCGCCCCGCCTAGAAAATGCTCAGAGACAGGGATCCACGACGAGGTGAGAGCCCTGAATCGTGGCTTTCCAGTGGTGGAAACCTTGTGCAAATCCGATGTTGTTATGGGTGTGATTTGAGCCTCCTTGTATTTTATTTCGTTTCTTCTTCTCTGTGTGCAGCTCTGTGTACAAAAATCCCACTGAAGATGCTTTTGAGTGGCTTTCTGAGTGTCCCAGCCTGCAGGCCATTTCCGGCACGAAGATGGTGCACATCGGCCCAAAAAGTCTAATGTTCGGGTGAAGTGGAATTCAAGGCACACTCAGGTACAAATTTCGTCTCTCTAGCATTTCTAGTTCATGAGTTATTCTCAAACTTAGCTCGGGTGTTGTTTCAAATCATTCTTCGGATGGACATGTCTTGCCTTTGTTGTTGCTCGGCCCCGGCGCGTGGGCTAACTTGCCGGTGGTTGTAGCCCTATTCCGGGGCCGCTCGCCCCGCCTAGAAAATGCTCAGAGACAGGGATCCACGACGAGGTGAGAGCCCTGAATCGTGGCTTTCCAGTGGTGGAAACCTTGTGCAAATCCGATGTTGTTATGGGTGTGATTTGAGCCTCCTTGTATTTTATTTCGTTTCTTCTTCTCTGTGTGCAGCTCTGTGTACAAAAATCCCACTGAAGATGCTTTTGAGTGGCTTTCTGAGTGTCCCAGCCTGCAGGCCATTTCCGGCACGAAGATGGTGCACATCGGCCCAAAAAGTCTAATGTTCGGGTGAAGTGGAATTCAAGGCACACTCAGGTACAAATTTCGTCTCTCTAGCATTTCTAGTTCATGAGTTATTCTCAAACTTAGCTCGGGTGTTGTTTCAAATCATTCTTCGGATGGACATGTCTTGCCTTTGTTGTTGCTCGGCCCCGGCGCGTGGGCTAACTTGCCGGTGGTTGTAGCCCTATTCCGGGGCCGCTCGCCCCGCCTAGAAAATGCTCAGAGACAGGGATCCACGACGAGGTGAGAGCCCTGAATCGTGGCTTTCCAGTGGTGGAAACCTTGTGCAAATCCGATGTTGTTATGGGTGTGATTTGAGCCTCCTTGTATTTTATTTCGTTTCTTCTTCTCTGTGTGCAGCTCTGTGTACAAAAATCCCACTGAAGATGCTTTTGAGTGGCTTTCTGAGTGTCCCAGCCTGCAGGCCATTTCCGGCACGAAGATGGTGCACATCGGCCCAAAAAGTCTGATGTTCGGGTGAAGTGGAATTCAAGGCACACTCAGGTACAAATTTCGTCTCTCTAGCATTTCTAGTTCATGAGTTATTCTCAAACTTAGCTCGGGTGTTGTTTCAAATCATTCTTCGGATGGACATGTCTTGCCTTTGTTGTTGCTCGGCCCCGGCGCGTGGGCTAACTTGCCGATGGTTGTAGCCCTATTCCGGGGCCGCTCGCCCCGCCTAGAAAATGCTCAGAGACAGGGATCCACGACGAGGTGAGAGCCCTGAATCGTGGCTTTCCAGTGGTGGAAACCTTGTGCAAATCCGATGTTGTTATGGGTGTGATTTGAGCCTCCTTGTATTTTATTTCGTTTCTTCTTCTCTGTGTGCAGCTCTGTGTACAAAAATCCCACTGAAGATGCTTTTGAGTGGCTTTCTGAGTGTCCCAGCCTGCAGGCCATTTCCGGCACGAAGATGGTGCACATCGGCCCAAAAAGTCTGATGTTCGGGTGAAGTGGAATTCAAGGCACACTCAGGTACAAATTTCGTCTCTCTAGCATTTCTAGTTCATGAGTTATTCTCAAACTTAGCTCGGGTGTTGTTTCAAATCATTCTTCGGATGGACATGTCTTGCCTTTGTTGTTGCTCGGCCCCCGGCGCGTGGGCTAACTTGCCGGTGGTTGTAGCCCTATTCCGGGGCCGCTCGCCCCGCCTAGAAAATGCTCAGAGACAGGGATCTACGACGAGGTGAGAGCCCTGAATCGTGGCTTTCCAGTGGTGGAAACCTTGTGCAAATCCGATGTTGTTATGAGTGTGATTTGAGCCTCCTTGTATTTTATTTCGTTTCTTCTTCTCTGTGTGCAGCTCTGTGTACAAAAATCCCACTGAAGATGCTTTTGAGTGGCTTTCTGAGTGTCCCAGCCTGCAGGCC
Source organism: Pisaster brevispinus (assembly GCA_023634235.1). Lineage (NCBI taxonomy): Eukaryota > Metazoa > Echinodermata > Asteroidea > Forcipulatida > Asteriidae > Pisaster > Pisaster brevispinus. Next base: position 471,027 of record JAMKCF010000068.1, on the reverse strand, counting down.
ATTTCCGGCACGAAGATGGTGCACATCGGCCCAAAAAGTCTGATGTTCGGGTGAAGTGGAATTCAAGGCACACTCAGGTACAAATTTCGTCTCTCTAGCATTTCTAGTTCATGAGTTATTCTCAAACATAGCTCGGGTGTTGTTTCAAATCATTCTTCGGATGGACATGTCTTGCCTTTGTTGTTGCTCGGCCCCGGCGCGTGGGCTAACTTGCCGGTGGTTGTAGCCCTATTCCGGGGCCGCTCGCCCCGCCTAGAAAATGCTCAGAGACAGGGATCCACGACGAGGTGAGAGCCCTGAATCGTGGCTTTCCAGTGGTGGAAACCTTGTGCAAATCCGATGTTGTTATGGGTGTGATTTGAGCCTCCTTGTATTTTATTTCGTTTCTTCTTCTCTGTGTGCAGCTCTGTGTACAAAAATCCCACTGAAGATGCTTTTGAGTGGCTTTCTGAGTGTCCCAGCCTGCAGGCCATTTCCGGCACGAAGATGGTGCACATCGGCCCAAAAAGTCTGATGTTCGGGTGAAGTGGAATTCAAGGCACACTCAGGTACAAATTTCGTCTCTCTAGCATTTCTAGTTCATGAGTTATTCTCAAACTTAGCTCGGGTGTTGTTTCAAATCATTCTTCGGATGGACATGTCTTGCCTTTGTTGTTGCTCGGCCCCGGCGCGTGGGCTAACTTGCCGGTGGTTGTAGCCCTATTCCGGGGCCGCTCGCCCCGCCTAGAAAATGCTCAGAGACAGGGATCCACGACGAGGTGAGAGCCCTGAATCGTGGCTTTCCAGTGGTGGAAACCTTGTGCAAATCCGATGTTGTTATGGGTGTGATTTGAGCCTCCTTGTATTTTATTTCGTTTCTTCTTCTCTGTGTGCAGCTCTGTGTACAAAAATCCCACTGAAGATGCTTTTGAGTGGCTTTCTGAGTGTCCCAGCCTGCAGGCCATTTCCGGCACGAAGATGGTGCACATCGGCCCAAAAAGTCTGATGTTCGGGTGAAGTGGAATTCAAGGCACACTCAGGTACAACATTCGTCTCTCTAGCATTTCTAGTTCATGAGTTATTCTCAAACTTAGCTCAGGTGTTGTTTCAAATCATTCTTCGGATGGACATGTCTTGCCTTTGTTGTTGCTCGGCCCCGGCGCGTGGGCTAACTTGCCGGTGGTTGTAGCCCTATTCCGGGGCCGCTCGCCCCGCCTAGAAAATGCTCAGAGACAGGGATCCACGACGAGGTGAGAGCCCTGAATCGTGGCTTTCCAGTGGTGGAAACCTTGTGCAAATCCGATGTTGTTATGGGTGTGATTTGAGCCTCCTTGTATTTTATTTCGTTTCTTCTTCTCTGTGTGCAGCTCTGTGTACAAAAATCCCACTGAAGATGCTTTTGAGTGGCTTTCTGAGTGTCCCAGCCTGCAGGCCATTTCCGGCACGAAGATGGTGCACATCGGCCCAAAAAGTCTGATGTTCGGGTGAAGTGGAATTCAAGGCACACTCAGGTACAAATTTCGTCTCTCTAGCATTTCTAGTTCATGAGTTATTCTCAAACTTAGCTCGGGTGTTGTTTCAAATCATTCTTCGGATGGACATGTCTTGCCTTTGTTGTTGCTCGGCCCCGGCGCGTGGGCTAACTTGCCGGTGGTTGTAGCCCTATTCCGGGGCCGCTCGCCCCGCCTAGAAAATGCTCAGAGACAGGGATCCACTACGAGGTGAGAGCCCTGAATCGTGGCTTTCCAGTGGTGGAAACCTTGTGCAAATCCGATGTTGTTATGGGTGTGATTTGAGCCTCCTTGTATTTTATTTCGTTTCTTCTTCTCTGTGTGCAGCTCTGTGTACAAAAATCCCACTGAAGATGCTTTTGAGTGGCTTTCTGAGTGTCCCAGCCTGCAGGCCATTTCCGGCACGAAGATGGTGCACATCGGCCCAAAAAGTCTAATGTTCGGGTGAAGTAGAATTCAAGGCACACTCAGGTACAAATTTCGTCTCTCTAGCATTTCTAGTTCATGAGTTATTCTCAAACTTAGCTCGGGTGTTGTTTCAAATCATTCTTCGGATGGACATGTCTTGCCTTTGTTGTTGCTCGGCCCCGGCGCGTGGGCTAACTTGCCGGTGGTTGTAGCCCTATTCCGGGGCCGCTCGCCCCGCCTAGAAAATGCTCAGAGACAGGAATCTACGACGAGGTGAGAGCCCTGAATCGTGGCTTTCCAGTGGTGGAAACCTTGTGCAAATCCGATGTTGTTATGGGTGTGATTTGAGCCTCCTTGTATTTTATTTCGTTTCTTCTTCTCTGTGTGCAGCTCTGTGTACAAAAATCCCACTGAAGATGCTTTTGAGTGGCTTTCTGAGTGTCCCAGCCTGCAGGCCATTTCCGGCACGAAGATGGTGCACATCGGCCCAAAAAGTCTGATGTTCGGGTGAAGTGGAATTCAAGGCACACTCAGGTACAAATTTCGTCTCTCTAGCATTTCTAGTTCATGAGTTATTCTCAAACTTAGCTCGGGTGTTGTTTCAAATCATTCTTCGGATGGACATGTCTTGCCTTTGTTGTTGCTCGGCCCCGGCGCGTGGGCTAACTTGCCGGTGGTTGTAGCCCTATTCCGGGGCCGCTCGCCCCGCCTAGAAAATGCTCAGAGACAGGGATCCACGACGAGGTGAGAGCCCTGAATCGTGGCTTTCCAGTGGTGGAAACCTTGTGCAAATCCGATGTTGTTATGGGTGTGATTTGAGCCTCCTTGTATTTTATTTCGTTTCTTCTTCTCTGTGTGCAGCTCTGTGTACAAAAATCCCACTGAAGATGCTTTTGAGTGGCTTTCTGAGTGTCCCAGCCTGCAGGCCATTTCCGGCACGAAGATGGTGCACATCGGCCCAAAAAGTCTGATGTTCGGGTGAAGTGGAATTCAAGGCACACTCAGGTACAAATTTCGTCTCTCTAGCATTTCTAGTTCATGAGTTATTCTCAAACTTAGCTCGGGTGTTGTTTCAAATCATTCTTCGGATGGACATGTCTTGCCTTTGTTGTTGCTCGGCCCCGGCGCGTGGGCTAACTTGCCGGTGGTTGTAGCCCTATTCCGGGGCCGCTCGCCCCGCCTAGAAAATGCTCAGAGACAGGGATCCACGACGAGGTGAGAGCCCTGAATCGTGGCTTTCCAGTGGTGGAAACCTTGTGCAAATCCGATGTTGTTATGGGTGTGATTTGAGCCTCCTTGTATTTTATTTCGTTTCTTCTTCTCTGTGTGCAGCTCTGTGTACAAAAATCCCACTGAAGATGCTTTTGAGTGGCTTTCTGAGTGTCCCAGCCTGCAGGCCATTTCCGGCACGAAGATGGTGCACATCGGCCCAAAAAGTCTGATGTTCGGGTGAAGTGGAATTCAAGGCACACTCAGGTACAAATTTCGTCTCTCTAGCATTTCTAGTTCATGAGTTATTCTCAAACTTAGCTCGGGTGTTGTTTCAAATCATTCTTCGGATGGACATGTCTTGCCTTTGTTGTTGCTCGGCCCCGGCGCGTGGGCTAACTTGCCGGTGGTTGTAGCCCTATTCCGGGGCCGCTCGCCCCGCCTAGAAAATGCTCAGAGACAGGGATCCACGACGAGGTGAGAGCCCTGAATCGTGGCTTTCCAGTGGTGGAAACCTTGTGCAAATCCGATGTTGTTATGGGTGTGATTTGAGCCTCCTTGTATTTTATTTCGTTTCTTCTTCTCTGTGTGCAGCTCTGTGTACAAAAATCCCACTGAAGATGCTTTTGAGTGGCTTTCTGAGTGTCCCAGCCTGCAGGCCATTTCCGGCACGAAGATGGTGCACATCGGCCCAAAAAGTCTGATGTTCGGGTGAAGTGGAATTCAAGGCACACTCAGGTACAAATTTCGTCTCTCTAGCATTTCTAGTTCATGAGTTATTCTCAAACTTAGCTCGGGTGTTGTTTCAAATCATTCTTCGGATGGACATGTCTTGCCTTTGTTGTTGCTCGGCCCCGGCGCGTGGGCTAACTTGCCGGTGGTTGTAGCCCTATTCCGGGGCCGCTCGCCCCGCCTAGAAAATGCTCAGAGACAGGGATCCACGACGAGGTGAGAGCCCTGAATCGTGGCTTTCCAGTGGTGGAAACCTTGTGCAAATCCGATGTTGTTATGGGTGTGATTTGAGCCTCCTTGTATTTTATTTCGTTTCTTCTTCTCTGTGTGCAGCTCTGTGTACAAAAATCCCACTGAAGATGCTTTTGAGTGGCTTTCTGAGTGTCCCAGCCTGCAGGCCATTTCCGGCACGAAGATGGTGCACATCGGCCCAAAAAGTCTGATGTTCGGGTGAAGTGGAATTCAAGGCACACTCAGGTACAAATTTCGTCTCTCTAGCATTTCTAGTTCATGAGTTATTCTCAAACTTAGCTCGGGTGTTGTTTCAAATCATTCTTCGGATGGACATGTCTTGCCTTTGTTGTTGCTCGGCCCCGGCGCGTGGGCTAACTTGCCGGTGGTTGTAGCCCTATTCCGGGGCCGCTCGCCCCGCCTAGAAAATGCTCAGAGACAGGGATCCACGACGAGGTGAGAGCCCTGAATCGTGGCTTTCCAGTGGTGGAAACCTTGTGCAAATCCGATGTTGTTATGGGTGTGATTTGAGCCTCCTTGTATTTTATTTCGTTTCTTCTTCTCTGTGTGCAGCTCTGTGTACAAAAATCCCACTGAAGATGCTTTTGAGTGGCTTTCTGAGTGTCCCAGCCTGCAGGCCATTTCCGGCACGAAGATGGTGCACATCGGCCCAACAAGTCTGATGTTCGGGTGAAGTGGAATTCAAGGCACACTCAGGTACAAATTTCGTCTCTCTAGCATTTCTAGTTCATGAGTTATTCTCAAACTTAGCTCGGGTGTTGTTTCAAATCATTCTTCGGATGGACATGTCTTGCCTTTGTTGTTGCTCGGCCCCGGCGCGTGGGCTAACTTGCCGGTGGTTGTAGCCCTATTCCGGGGCCGCTCGCCCCGCCTAGAAAATGCTCAGAGACAGGGATCCACGACGAGGTGAGAGCCCTGAATCGTGGCTTTCCAGTGGTGGAAACCTTGTGCAAATCCGATGTTGTTATGGGTGTGATTTGAGCCTCCTTGTATTTTATTTCGTTTCTTCTTCTCTGTGTGCAGCTCTGTGTACAAAAATCCCACTGAAGATGCTTTTGAGTGGCTTTCTGAGTGTCCCAGCCTGCAGGCCATTTCCGGCACGAAGATGGTGCACATCGGCCCAAAAAGTCTGATGTTCGGGTGAAGTGGAATTCAAGGCACACTCAGGTACAAATTTCGTCTCTCTAGCATTTCTAGTTCATGAGTTATTCTCAAACTTAGCTCGGGTGTTGTTTCAAATCATTCTTCGGATGGACATGTCTTGCCTTTGTTGTTGCTCGGCCCCGGCGCGTGGGCTAACTTGCCGGTGGTTGTAGCCCTATTCCGGGGCCGCTCGCCCCGCCTAGAAAATGCTCAGAGACAGGGATCCACGACGAGGTGAGAGCCCTGAATCGTGGCTTTCCAGTGGTGGAAACCTTGTGCAAATCCGATGTTGTTATGGGTGTGATTTGAGCCTCCTTGTATTTTATTTCGTTTCTTCTTCTCTGTGTGCAGCTCTGTGTACAAAAATCCCACTGAAGATGCTTTTGAGTGGCTTTCTGAGTGTCCCAGCCTGCAGGCCATTTCCGGCACGAAGATGGTGCACATCGGCCCAAAAAGTCTGATGTTCGGGTGAAGTGGAATTCAAGGCACACTCAGGTACAAATTTCGTCTCTCTAGCATTTCTAGTTCATGAGTTATTCTCAAACTTAGCTCGGGTGTTGTTTCAAATCATTCTTCGGATGGACATGTCTTGCCTTTGTTGTTGCTCGGCCCCGGCGCGTGGGCTAACTTGCCGGTGGTTGTAGCCCTATTCCGGGGCCGCTCGCCCCGCCTAGAAAATGCTCAGAGACAGGGATCCACGACGAGGTGAGAGCCCTGAATCGTGGCTTTCCAGTGGTGGAAACCTTGTGCAAATCCGATGTTGTTATGGGTGTGATTTGAGCCTCCTTGTATTTTATTTCGTTTCTTCTTCTCTGTGTGCAGCTCTGTGTACAAAAATCCCACTGAAGATGCTTTTGAGTGGCTTTCTGAGTGTCCCAGCCTGCAGGCCATTTCCGGCACGAAGATGGTGCACATCGGCCCAACAAGTCTGATGTTCGGGTGAAGTGGAATTCAAGGCACACTCAGGTACAAATTTCGTCTCTCTAGCATTTCTAGTTCATGAGTTATTCTCAAACTTAGCTCGGGTGTTGTTTCAAATCATTCTTCGGATGGACATGTCTTGCCTTTGTTGTTGCTCGGCCCCGGCGCGTGGGCTAACTTGCCGGTGGTTGTAGCCCTATTCCGGGGCCGCTCGCCCCGCCTAGAAAATGCTCAGAGACAGGGATCCACGACGAGGTGAGAGCCCTGAATCGTGGCTTTCCAGTGGTGGAAACCTTGTGCAAATCCGATGTTGTTATGGGTGTGATTTGAGCCTCCTTGTATTTTATTTCGTTTCTTCTTCTCTGTGTGCAGCTCTGTGTACAAAAATCCCACTGAAGATGCTTTTGAGTGGCTTTCTGAGTGTCCCAGCCTGCAGGCCATTTCCGGCACGAAGATGGTGCACATCGGCCCAAAAAGTCTGATGTTCGGGTGAAGTGGAATTCAAGGCACACTCAGGTACAAATTTCGTCTCTCTAGCATTTCTAGTTCATGAGTTATTCTCAAACTTAGCTCGGGTGTTGTTTCAAATCATTCTTCGGATGGACATGTCTTGCCTTTGTTGTTGCTCGGCCCCGGCGCGTGGGCTAACTTGCCGGTGGTTGTAGCCCTATTCCGGGGCCGCTCGCCCCGCCTAGAAAATGCTCAGAGACAGGGATCCACGACGAGGTGAGAGCCCTGAATCGTGGCTTTCCAGTGGTGGAAACCTTGTGCAAATCCGATGTTGTTATGGGTGTGATTTGAGCCTCCTTGTATTTTATTTCGTTTCTTCTTCTCTGTGTGCAGCTCTGTGTACAAAAATCCCACTGAAGATGCTTTTGAGTGGCTTTCTGAGTGTCCCAGCCTGCAGGCCATTTCCGGCACGAAGATGGTGCACATCGGCCCAAAAAGTCTGATGTTCGGGTGAAGTGGAATTCAAGGCACACTCAGGTACAAATTTCGTCTCTCTAGCATTTCTAGTTCATGAGTTATTCTCAAACTTAGCTCGGGTGTTGTTTCAAATCATTCTTCGGATGGACATGTCTTGCCTTTGTTGTTGCTCGGCCCCGGCGCGTGGGCTAACTTGCCGGTGGTTGTAGCCCTATTCCGGGGCCGCTCGCCCCGCCTAGAAAATGCTCAGAGACAGGGATCCACGACGAGGTGAGAGCCCTGAATCGTGGCTTTCCAGTGGTGGAAACCTTGTGCAAATCCGATGTTGTTATGGGTGTGATTTGAGCCTCCTTGTATTTTATTTCGTTTCTTCTTCTCTGTGTGCAGCTCTGTGTACAAAAATCCCACTGAAGATGCTTTTGAGTGGCTTTCTGAGTGTCCCAGCCTGCAGGCCATTTCCGGCACGAAGATGGTGCACATCGGCCCAAAAAGTCTGATGTTCGGGTGAAGTCAAGGCACACTCAGGTACAAATTTCGTCTCTCTAGCATTTCTAGTTCATGAGTTATTCTCAAACTTAGCTCGGGTGTTGTTTCAAATCATTCTTCGGATGGACATGTCTTGCCTTTGTTGTTGCTCGGCCCAGGCGCGTGGGCTAACTTGCCGGTGGTTGTAGCCCTATTCCGGGGCCGCTCGCCCCGCCTAGAAAATGCTCAGAGACAGGGATCCACGACGAGGTGAGAGCCCTGAATCGTGGCTTTCCAGTGGTGGAAACCTTGTGCAAATCCGATGTTGTTATGGGTGTGATTTGAGCCTCCTTGTATTTTATTTCGTTTCTTCTTCTCTGTGTGCAGCTCTGTGTACAAAAATCCCACTGAAGATGCTTTTGAGTGGCTTTCTGAGTGTCCCAGCCTGCAGGCCATTTCCGGCACGAAGATGGTGCACATCGGCCCAAAACGTCTGATGTTCGGGTGAAGTGGAATTCAAGGCACACTCAGGTACAAATTTCGTCTCTCTAGCATTTCTAGTTCATGAGTTATTCTCAAACTTAGCTCGGGTGTTGTTTCAAATCATTCTTCGGATGGACATGTCTTGCCTTTGTTGTTGCTCGGCCCCGGCGCGTGGGCCTAACTTGCCGGTGGTTGTAGCCCTATTCCCGGGGCCGCTCGCCCCCGCCTAGAAAATGCTCAGAGACAGGGATCCACGACGAGGTGAGAGCCCTGAATCGTGGCTTTCAGTGGTGGAAACCTTGTGCAAATCCGATGTTGTTATGGGTGTGATTTGAGCCTCCTTGTATTTTATTTCGTTTCTTCTTCTCTGTGTGCAGCTCTGTGTACAAAAATCCCACTGAAGATGCTTTTGAGTGGCTTTCTGAGTGTCCCAGCCTGCAGGCCATTTCCGGCACGAAGATGGTGCACATCGGCCCAAAAAGTCTGATGTTCGGGTGAAGTGGAATTCAAGGCACACTCAGGTACAAATTTCGTCTCTCTAGCATTTCTAGTTCATGAGTTATTCTCAAACTTAGCTCGGGTGTTGTTTCAAATCATTCTTCGGATGGACATGTCTTGCCTTTGTTGTTGCTCGGCCCCGGCGCGTGGGCTAACTTGCCGGTGGTTGTAGCCCTATTCCGGGGCCGCTCGCCCCGCCTAGAAAATGCTCAGAGACAGGGATCCACGACGAGGTGAGAGCCCTGAATCGTGGCTTTCCAGTGGTGGAAACCTTGTGCAAATCCGATGTTGTTATGGGTGTGATTTGAGCCTCCTTGTATTTTATTTCGTTTCTTCTTCTCTGTGTGCAGCTCTGTGTACAAAAATCCCACTGAAGATGCTTTGAGTGGCTTTCTGAGTGTCCCAGCCTGCAGGCCATTTCCGGCACGAAGATGGTGCACATCGGCCCAAAAAGTCTGATGTTCGGGTGAAGTGGAATTCAAGGCACACTCAGGTACAAATTTCGTCTCTCTAGCATTTCTAGTTCATGAGTTATTCTCAAACTTAGCTCGGTGTTTGTTTCAAATCATTCTTCGGATGGACATGTCTTGCCTTTGTTGTTGCTCGGCCCCGGCGCGTGGGCTAACTTGCCGGTGGTTGTAGCCCTATTCGGGGCCGCTCGCCCCGCCTAGAAAATGCTCAGAGACAGGGATCCACGACGAGGTGAGAGCCCTGAATCGTGCTTTCCAGTGGTGGAAACCTTGTGCAAATCCGATGTTGTTATGGGTGTGATTTGAGCCTCCTTGTATTTTATTTCGTTTCTTCTTCTCTGTGTGCAGCTCTGTGTACAAAAATCCCACTGAAGATGCTTTTGAGTGGCTTTCTGAGTGTCCCAGCCTGCAGGCCATTTCCGGCACGAAGATGGTGCACATCGCCCAAAAAGTCTGATGTTCGGGTGAAGTGGAATTCAAGGCACACTCAGGTACAAATTTCGTCTCTCTAGCATTTCTAGTTCATGAGTTATTCTCAAACTTAGCTCGGGTGTTGTTTCAAATCATTCTTCGGATGGACATGTCTTGCCTTTGTTGTTGCTCGGCCCCGGCGCGTGGGCTAACTTGCCGGTGGTTGTAGCCCTATTCCGGGGCGCTCGCCCCGCCTAGAAAATGCTCAGAGACAGGGATCCACGACGAGGTGAGAGCCCTGAATCGTGGCTTTCCAGTGGTGGAAACCTTGTGCAAATCCGATGTTGTTATGGGTGTGATTTGAGCCTCCTTGTATTTTATTTCGTTTCTTCTTCTCTGTGTGCAGCTCTGTGTACAAAAATCCCACTGAAGATGCTTTTGAGTGGCTTTCTGAGTGTCCCAGCCTGCAGGCCATTTCCGGCACGAAGATGGTGCACATCGGCCCAAAAAGTCTGATGTTCGGGTGAAGTGGAATTCAAGGCACACTCAGGTACAAATTTCGTCTCTCTAGCATTTCTAGTTCATGAGTTATTCTCAAACTTAGCTCGGGTGTTGTTTCAAATCATTCTTCGGATGGACATGTCTTGCCTTTGTTGTTGCTCGGCCCCGGCGCGTGGGCTAACTTGCCGGTGGTTGTAGCCCTATTCCGGGGCCGCTCGCCCCGCCTAGAAAATGCTCAGAGACAGGGATCTACGACGAGGTGAGAGCCCTGAATCGTGGCTTTCCAGTGGTGGAAACCTTTTGCAAATCCGATGTTGTTATGGGTGTGATTTGAGCCTCCTTGTATTTTATTTCGTTTCTTCTTCTCTGTGTGCAGCTCTGTGTACAAAAATCCCACTGAAGATGCTTTTGAGTGGCTTTCTGAGTGTCCCAGCCTGCAGGCCATTTCCGGCACGAAGATGGTGCACATCGGCCCAAAAAGTCTGATGTTCGGGTGAAGTGGAATTCAAGGCACACTCAGGTACAAATTTCGTCTCTCTAGCATTTCTAGTTCATGAGTTATTCTCAAACTTAGCTCGGGTGTTGTTTCAAATCATTCTTCGGATGGACATGTCTTGCCTTTGTTGTTGCTCGGCCCCGGCGCGTGGGCTAACTTGCCGGTGGTTGTAGCCCTATTCCGGGGCCGCTCGCCCCGCCTAGAAAATGCTCAGAGACAGGGATCCACGACGAGGTGAGAGCCCTGAATCGTGGCTTTCCAGTGGTGGAAACCTTGTGCAAATCCGATGTTGTTATGGGTGTGATTTGAGCCTCCTTGTATTTTATTTCGTTTCTTCTTCTCTGTGTGCAGCTCTGTGTACAAAAATCCCACTGAAGATGCTTTTGAGTGGCTTTCTGAGTGTCCCAGCCTGCAGGCCATTTCCGGCACGAAGATGGTGCACATCGGCCCAAAAAGTCTGATGTTCGGGTGAAGTGGAATTCAAGGCACACTCAGGTACAAATTTCGTCTCTCTAGCATTTCTAGTTCATGAGTTATTCTCAAACTTAGCTCGGGTGTTGTTTCAAATCATTCTTCGGATGGACATGTCTTGCCTTTGTTGTTGCTCGGCCCCGGCGCGTGGGCTAACTTGCCGGTGGTTGTAGCCCTATTCCGGGGCCGCTCGCCCCGCCTAGAAAATGCTCAGAGACAGGGATCCACGACGAGGTGAGAGCCCTGAATCGTGGCTTTCCAGTGGTGGAAACCTTGTGCAAATCCGATGTTGTTATGGGTGTGATTTGAGCCTCCTTGTATTTTATTTCGTTTCTTCTTCTCTGTGTGCAGCTCTGTGTACAAAAATCCCACTGAAGATGCTTTTGAGTGGCTTTCTGAGTGTCCCAGCCTGCAGGCCATTTCCGGCACGAAGATGGTGCACATCGGCCCAAAAAGTCTGATGTTCGGGTGAAGTGGAATTCAAGGCACACTCAGGTACAAATTTCGTCTCTCTAGCATTTCTAGTTCATGAGTTATTCTCAAACTTAGCTCGGGTGTTGTTTCAAATCATTCTTCGGATGGACATGTCTTGCCTTTGTTGTTGCTCGGCCCCGGCGCGTGGGCTAACTTGCCGGTGGTTGTAGCCCTATTCCGGGGCCGCTCGCCCCGCCTAGAAAATGCTCAGAGACAGGGATCCACGACGAGGTGAGAGCCCTGAATCGTGGCTTTCCAGTGGTGGAAACCTTGTGCAAATCCGATGTTGTTATGGGTGTGATTTGAGCCTCCTTGTATTTTATTTCGTTTCTTCTTCTCTGTGTGCAGCTCTGTGTACAAAAATCCCACTGAAGATGCTTTTGAGTGGCTTTCTGAGTGTCCCAGCCTGCAGGCCATTTCCGGCACGAAGATGGTGCACATCGGCCCAAAAAGTCTGATGTTCGGGTGAAGTGGAATTCAAGGCACACTCAGGTACAAATTTCGTCTCTCTAGCATTTCTAGTTCATGAGTTATTCTCAAACTTAGCTCGGGTGTTGTTTCAAATCATTCTTCGGATGGACATGTCTTGCCTTTGTTGTTGCTCGGCCCCGGCGCGTGGGCTAACTTGCCGGTGGTTGTAGCCCTATTCCGGGGCCGCTCGCCCCGCCTAGAAAATGCTCAGAGACAGGGATCCACGACGAGGTGAGAGCCCTGAATCGTGGCTTTCCAGTGGTGGAAACCTTGTGCAAATCCGATGTTGTTATGGGTGTGATTTGAGCCTCCTTGTATTTTATTTCGTTTCTTCTTCTCTGTGTGCAGCTCTGTGTACAAAAATCCCACTGAAGATGCTTTTGAGTGGCTTTCTGAGTGTCCCAGCCTGCAGGCCATTTCCGGCACGAAGATGGTGCACATCGGCCCAAAAAGTCTGATGTTCGGGTGAAGTGGAATTCAAGGCACACTCAGGTACAAATTTCGTCTCTCTAGCATTTCTAGTTCATGAGTTATTCTCAAACTTAGCTCGGGTGTTGTTTCAAATCATTCTTCGGATGGACATGTCTTGCCTTTGTTGTTGCTCGGCCCCGGCGCGTGGGCTAACTTGCCGGTGGTTGTAGCCCTATTCCGGGGCCGCTCGCCCCGCCTAGAAAATGCTCAGAGACAGGGATCCACGACGAGGTGAGAGCCCTGAATCGTGGCTTTCCAGTGGTGGAAACCTTGTGCAAATCCGATGTTGTTATGGGTGTGATTTGAGCCTCCTTGTATTTTATTTCGTTTCTTCTTCTCTGTGTGCAGCTCTGTGTACAAAAATCCCACTGAAGATGCTTTTGAGTGGCTTTCTGAGTGTCCCAGCCTGCAGGCCATTTCCGGCACGAAGATGGTGCACATCGGCCCAAAAAGTCTGATGTTCGGGTGAAGTGGAATTCAAGGCACACTCAGGTACAAATTTCGTCTCTCTAGCATTTCTAGTTCATGAGTTATTCTCAAACTTAGCTCGGGTGTTGTTTCAAATCATTCTTCGGATGGACATGTCTTGCCTTTGTTGTTGCTCGGCCCCGGCGCGTGGGCTAACTTGCCGGTGGTTGTAGCCCTATTCCGGGGCCGCTCGCCCCGCCTAGAAAATGCTCAGAGACAGGGATCCACGACGAGGTGAGAGCCCTGAATCGTGGCTTTCCAGTGGTGGAAACCTTGTGCAAATCCGATGTTGTTATGGGTGTGATTTGAGCCTCCTTGTATTTTATTTCGTTTCTTCTTCTCTGTGTGCAGCTCTGTGTACAAAAATCCCACTGAAGATGCTTTTGAGTGGCTTTCTGAGTGTCCCAGCCTGCAGGCCATTTCCGGCACGAAGATGGTGCACATCGGCCCAAAAAGTCTGATGTTCGGGTGAAGTGGAATTCAAGGCACACTCAGGTACAAATTTCGTCTCTCTAGCATTTCTAGTTCATGAGTTATTCTCAAACTTAGCTCGGGTGTTGTTTCAAATCATTCTTCGGATGGACATGTCTTGCCTTTGTTGTTGCTCGGCCCCGGCGCGTGGGCTAACTTGCCGGTGGTTGTAGCCCTATTCCGGGGCCGCTCGCCCCGCCTAGAAAATGCTCAGAGACAGGGATCCACGACGAGGTGAGAGCCCTGAATCGTGGCTTTCCAGTGGTGGAAACCTTGTGCAAATCCGATGTTGTTATGGGTGTGATTTGAGCCTCCTTGTATTTTATTTCGTTTCTTCTTCTCTGTGTGCAGCTCTGTGTACAAAAATCCCACTGAAGATGCTTTTGAGTGGCTTTCTGTGTGTCCCAGCCTGCAGGCCATTTCCGGCACGAAGATGGTGCACATCGGCCCAAAAAGTCTGATGTTCGGGTGAAGTGGAATTCAAGGCACACTCAGGTACAAATTTCGTCTCTCTAGCATTTCTAGTTCATGAGTTATTCTCAAACTTAGCTCGGGTGTTGTTTCAAATCATTCTTCGGATGGACATGTCTTGCCTTTGTTGTTGCTCGGCCCCGGCGCGTGGGCTAACTTGCCGGTGGTTGTAGCCCTATTCCGGGGCCGCTCGCCCCGCCTAGAAAATGCTCAGAGACAGGGATCCACGACGAGGTGAGAGCCCTGAATCGTGGCTTTCCAGTGGTGGAAACCTTGTGCAAATCCGATGTTGTTATGGGTGTGATTTGAGCCTCCTTGTATTTTATTTCGTTTCTTCTTCTCTGTGTGCAGCTCTGTGTACAAAAATCCCACTGAAGATGCTTTTGAGTGGCTTTCTGAGTGTCCCAGCCTGCAGGCCATTTCCGGCACGAAGATGGTGCACATCGGCCCAAAAAGTCTGATGTTCGGGTGAAGTGGAATTCAAGGCACACTCAGGTACAAATTTCGTCTCTCTAGCATTTCTAGTTCATGAGTTATTCTCAAACTTAGCTCGGGTGTTGTTTCAAATCATTCTTCGGATGGACATGTCTTGCCTTTGTTGTTGCTCGGCCCCGGCGCGTGGGCTAACTTGCCGGTGGTTGTAGCCCTATTCCGGGGCCGCTCGCCCCGCCTAGAAAATGCTCAGAGACAGGGATCCACGACGAGGTGAGAGCCCTGAATCGTGGCTTTCCAGTGGTGGAAACCTTGTGCAAATCCGATGTTGTTATGGGTGTGATTTGAGCCTCCTTGTATTTTATTTCGTTTCTTCTTCTCTGTGTGCAGCTCTGTGTACAAAAATCCCACTGAAGATGCTTTTGAGTGGCTTTCTGTGTGTCCCAGCCTGCAGGCCATTTCCGGCACGAAGATGGTGCACATCGGCCCAAAAAGTCTGATGTTCGGGTGAAGTGGAATTCAAGGCACACTCAGGTACAAATTTCGTCTCTCTAGCATTTCTAGTTCATGAGTTATTCTCAAACTTAGCTCGGGTGTTGTTTCAAATCATTCTTCGGATGGACATGTCTTGCCTTTGTTGTTGCTCGGCCCCAAAGGGCTAACTTGCCGGTGGTTGTAGCCCTATTCCGGGGCCGCTCGCCCCGCCTAGAAAATGCTCAGAGACAGGGATCCACGACGAGGTGAGAGCCCTGAATCGTGGCTTTCCAGTGGTGGAAACCTTGTGCAAATCCGATGTTGTTATGGGTGTGATTTGAGCCTCCTTGTATTTTATTTCGTTTCTTCTTCTCTGTGTGCAGCTCTGTGTACAAAAATCCCACTGAAGATGCTTTTGAGTGGCTTTCTGAGTGTCCCAGCCTGCAGGCCATTTCCGGCACGAAGATGGTGCACATCGGCCCAAAAAGTCTGATGTTCGGGTGAAGTGGAATTCAAGGCACACTCAGGTACAAATTTCGTCTCTCTAGCATTTCTAGTTCATGAGTTATTCTCAAACTTAGCTCGGGTGTTGTTTCAAATCATTCTTCGGATGGACATGTCTTGCCTTTGTTGTTGCTCGGCCCCGGCGCGTGGGCTAACTTGCCGGTGGTTGTAGCCCTATTCCGGGGCCGCTCGCCCCGCCTAGAAAATGCTCAGAGACAGGGATCCACGACGAGGTGAGAGCCCTGAATCGTGGCTTTCCAGTGGTGGAAACCTTGTGCAAATCCGATGTTGTTATGGGTGTGATTTGAGCCTCCTTGTATTTTATTTCGTTTCTTCTTCTCTGTGTGCAGCTCTGTGTACAAAAATCCCACTGAAGATGCTTTTGAGTGGCTTTCTGAGTGTCCCAGCCTGCAGGCCATTTCCGGCACGAAGATGGTGCACATCGGCCCAAAAAGTCTGATGTTCGGGTGAAGTGGAATTCAAGGCACACTCAGGTACAAATTTCGTCTCTCTAGCATTTCTAGTTCATGAGTTATTCTCAAACTTAGCTCGGGTGTTGTTTCAAATCATTCTTCGGATGGACATGTCTTGCCTTTGTTGTTGCTCGGCCCCGGCGCGTGGGCTAACTTGCCGGTGGTTGTAGCCCTATTCCGGGGCCGCTCGCCCCGCCTAGAAAATGCTCAGAGACAGGGATCCACGACGAGGTGAGAGCCCTGAATCGTGGCTTTCCAGTGGTGGAAACCTTGTGCAAATCCGATGTTGTTATGGGTGTGATTTGAGCCTCCTTGTATTTTATTTCGTTTCTTCTTCTCTGTGTGCAGCTCTGTGTACAAAAATCCCACTGAAGATGCTTTTGAGTGGCTTTCTGAGTGTCCCAGCCTGCAGGCCATTTCCGGCACGAAGATGGTGCACATCGGCCCAAAAAGTCTGATGTTCGGGTGAAGTGGAATTCAAGGCACACTCAGGTACAAATTTCGTCTCTCTAGCATTTCTAGTTCATGAGTTATTCTCAAACTTAGCTCGGGTGTTGTTTCAAATCATTCTTCGGATGGACATGTCTTGCCTTTGTTGTTGCTCGGCCCCGGCGCGTGGGCTAACTTGCCGGTGGTTGTAGCCCTATTCCGGGGCCGCTCGCCCCGCCTAGAAAATGCTCAGAGACAGGGATCCACGACGAGGTGAGAGCCCTGAATCGTGGCTTTCCAGTGGTGGAAACCTTGTGCAAATCCGATGTTGTTATGGGTGTGATTTGAGCCTCCTTGTATTTTATTTCGTTTCTTCTTCTCTGTGTGCAGCTCTGTGTACAAAAATCCCACTGAAGATGCTTTTGAGTGGCTTTCTGAGTGTCCCAGCCTGCAGGCCATTTCCGGCACGAAGATGGTGCACATCGGCCCAAAAAGTCTGATGTTCGGGTGAAGTGGAATTCGAGGCACACTCATGTACAAATTTCGTCTCTCTAGCATTTCTAGTTCATGAGTTATTCTCAAACTTAGCTCGGGTGTTGTTTCAAATCATTCTTCGGATGGACATGTCTTGCCTTTGTTGTTGCTCGGCCCCGGCGCGTGGGCTAACTTGCCGGTGGTTGTAGCCCTATTCCGGGGCCGCTCGCCCCGCCTAGAAAATGCTCAGAGACAGGGATCCACGACGAGGTGAGAGCCCTGAATCGTGGCTTTCCAGTGGTGGAAACCTTGTGCAAATCCGATGTTGTTATGGGTGTGATTTGAGCCTCCTTGTATTTTATTTCGTTTCTTCTTCTCTGTGTGCAGCTCTGTGTACAAAAATCCCACTGAAGATGCTTTTGAGTGGCTTTCTGAGTGTCCCAGCCTGCAGGCCATTTCCGGCACGAAGATGGTGCACATCGGCCCAAAAAGTCTGATGTTCGGGTGAAGTGGAATTCGAGGCACACTCAGGTACAAATTTCGTCTCTCTAGCATTTCTAGTTCATGAGTTATTCTCAAACTTAGCTCGGGTGTTGTTTCAAATCATTCTTCGGATGGACATGTCTTGCCTTTGTTGTTGCTCGGCCCCGGCGCGTGGGCTAACTTGCCGGTGGTTGTAGCCCTATTCCGGGGCCGCTCGCCCCGCCTAGAAAATGCTCAGAGACAGGGATCCACAACGAGGTGAGAGCCCTGAATCGTGGCTTTCCAGTGGTGGAAACCTTGTGCAAATCCGATGTTGTTATGGGTGTGATTTGAGCCTCCTTGTATTTTATTTCGTTTCTTCTTCTCTGTGTGCAGCTCTGTGTACAAAAATCCCACTGAAGATGCTTTTGAGTGGCTTTCTGAGTGTCCCAGCCTGCAGGCCATTTCCGGCACGAAGATGGTGCACATCGGCCCAAAAAGTCTGATGTTCGGGTGAAGTGGAATTCGAGGCACACTCAGGTACAAATTTCGTCTCTCTAGCATTTCTAGTTCATGAGTTATTCTCAAACTTAGCTCGGGTGTTGTTTCAAATCATTCTTCGGATGGACATGTCTTGCCTTTGTTGTTGCTCGGCCCCGGCGCGTGGGCTAACTTGCCGGTGGTTGTAGCCCTATTCCGGGGCCGCTCGCCCCGCCTAGAAAATGCTCAGAGACAGGGATCTACGACGAGGTGAGAGCCCTGAATCGTGGCTTTCCAGTGGTGGAAACCTTGTGCAAATCCGATGTTGTTATGGGTGTGATTTGAGCCTCCTTGTATTTTATTTCGTTTCTTCTTCTCTGTGTGCAGCTCTGTGTACAAAAATCCCACTGAAGATGCTTTTGAGTGGCTTTCTGAGTGTCCCAGCCTGCAGGCCATTTCCGGCACGAAGATGGTGCACATCGGCCCAAAAAGTCTGATGTTCGGGTGAAGTGGAATTCAAGGCACACTCAGGTACAAATTTCGTCTCTCTAGCATTTCTAGTTCATGAGTTATTCTCAAACTTAGCTCGGGTGTTGTTTCAAATCATTCTTCGGATGGACATGTCTTGCCTTTGTTGTTGCTCGGCCCCGGCGCGTGGGCTAACTTGCCGGTGGTTGTAGCCCTATTCCGGGGCCGCTCGCCCCGCCTAGAAAATGCTCAGAGACAGGGATCCACGACGAGGTGAGAGCCCTGAATCGTGGCTTTCCAGTGGTGGAAACCTTGTGCAAATCCGATGTTGTTATGGGTGTGATTTGAGCCTCCTTGTATTTTATTTCGTTTCTTCTTCTCTGTGTGCAGCTCTGTGTACAAAAATCCCACTGAAGATGCTTTTGAGTGGCTTTCTGAGTGTCCCAGCCTGCAGGCCATTTCCGGCACGAAGATGGTGCACATCGGCCCAAAAAGTCTGATGTTCGGGTGAAGTGGAATTCGAGGCACACTCATGTACAAATTTCGTCTCTCTAGCATTTCTAGTTCATGAGTTATTCTCAAACTTAGCTCGGGTGTTGTTTCAAATCATTCTTCGGATGGACATGTCTTGCCTTTGTTGTTGCTCGGCCCCGGCGCGTGGGCTAACTTGCCGGTGGTTGTAGCCCTATTCCGGGGCCGCTCGCCCCGCCTAGAAAATGCTCAGAGACAGGGATCCACGACGAGGTGAGAGCCCTGAATCGTGGCTTTCCAGTGGTGGAAACCTTGTGCAAATCCGATGTTGTTATGGGTGTGATTTGAGCCTCCTTGTATTTTATTTCGTTTCTTCTTCTCTGTGTGCAGCTCTGTGTACAAAAATCCCACTGAAGATGCTTTTGAGTGGCTTTCTGAGTGTCCCAGCCTGCAGGCCATTTCCGGCACGAAGATGGTGCACATCGGCCCAAAAAGTCTGATGTTCGGGTGAAGTGGAATTCAAGGCACACTCAGGTACAAATTTCGTCTCTCTAGCATTTCTAGTTCATGAGTTATTCTCAAACTTAGCTCGGGTGTTGTTTCAAATCATTCTTCGGATGGACATGTCTTGCCTTTGTTGTTGCTCGGCCCCGGCGCGTGGGCTAACTTGCCGGTGGTTGTAGCCCTATTCCGGGGCCGCTCGCCCCGCCTAGAAAATGCTCAGAGACAGGGATCCACGACGAGGTGAGAGCCCTGAATCGTGGCTTTCCAGTGGTGGAAACCTTGTGCAAATCCGATGTTGTTATGGGTGTGATTTGAGCCTCCTTGTATTTTATTTCGTTTCTTCTTCTCTGTGTGCAGCTCTGTGTACAAAAATCCCACTGAAGATGCTTTTGAGTGGCTTTCTGAGTGTCCCAGCCTGCAGGCCATTTCCGGCACGAAGATGGTGCACATCGGCCCAAAAAGTCTGATGTTCGGGTGAAGTGGAATTCAAGGCACACTCAGGTACAAATTTCGTCTCTCTAGCATTTCTAGTTCATGAGTTATTCTCAAACTTAGCTCGGGTGTTGTTTCAAATCATTCTTCGGATGGACATGTCTTGCCTTTGTTGTTGCTCGGCCCCGGCGCGTGGGCTAACTTGCCGGTGGTTGTAGCCCTATTCCGGGGCCGCTCGCCCCGCCTAGAAAATGCTCAGAGACAGGGATCTACGACGAGGTGAGAGCCCTGAATCGTGGCTTTCCAGTGGTGGAAACCTTGTGCAAATCCGATGTTGTTATGGGTGTGATTTGAGCCTCCTTGTATTTTATTTCGTTTCTTCTTCTCTGTGTGCAGCTCTGTGTACAAAAATCCCACTGAAGATGCTTTTGAGTGGCTTTCTGAGTGTCCCAGCCTGCAGGCCATTTCCGGCACGAAGATGGTGCACATCGGCCCAAAAAGTCTAATGTTCGGGTGAAGTGGAATTCAAGGCACACTCAGGTACAAATTTCGTCTCTCTAGCATTTCTAGTTCATGAGTTATTCTCAAACTTAGCTCGGGTGTTGTTTCAAATCATTCTTCGGATGGACATGTCTTGCCTTTGTTGTTGCTCGGCCCCGGCGCGTGGGCTAACTTGCCGGTGGTTGTAGCCCTATTCCGGGGCCGCTCGCCCCGCCTAGAAAATGCTCAGAGACAGGGATCCACGACGAGGTGAGAGCCCTGAATCGTGGCTTTCCAGTGGTGGAAACCTTGTGCAAATCCGATGTTGTTATGGGTGTGATTTGAGCCTCCTTGTATTTTATTTCGTTTCTTCTTCTCTGTGTGCAGCTCTGTGTACAAAAATCCCACTGAAGATGCTTTTGAGTGGCTTTCTGAGTGTCCCAGCCTGCAGGCCATTTCCGGCACGAAGATGGTGCACATCGGCCCAAAAAGTCTGATGTTCGGGTGAAGTGGAATTCAAGGCACACTCAGGTACAAATTTCGTCTCTCTAGCATTTCTAGTTCATGAGTTATTCTCAAACTTAGCTCGGGTGTTGTTTCAAATCATTCTTCGGATGGACATGTCTTGCCTTTGTTGTTGCTCGGCCCCGGCGCGTGGGCTAACTTGCCGGTGGTTGTAGCCCTATTCCGGGGCCGCTCGCCCCGCCTAGAAAATGCTCAGAGACAGGGATCCACGACGAGGTGAGAGCCCTGAATCGTGGCTTTCCAGTGGTGGAAACCTTGTGCAAATCCGATGTTGTTATGGGTGTGATTTGAGCCTCCTTGTATTTTATTTCGTTTCTTCTTCTCTGTGTGCAGCTCTGTGTACAAAAATCCCACTGAAGATGCTTTTGAGTGGCTTTCTGAGTGTCCCAGCCTGCAGGCCATTTCCGGCACGAAGATGGTGCACATCGGCCCAAAAAGTCTGATGTTCGGGTGAAGTGGAATTCAAGGCACACTCAGGTACAAATTTCGTCTCTCTAGCATTTCTAGTTCATGAGTTATTCTCAAACTTAGCTCGGGTGTTGTTTCAAATCATTCTTCGGATGGACATGTCTTGCCTTTGTTGTTGCTCGGCCCCGGCGCGTGGGCTAACTTGCCGGTGGTTGTAGCCCTATTCCGGGGCCGCTCGCCCCGCCTAGAAAATGCTCAGAGACAGGGATCCACGACGAGGTGAGAGCCCTGAATCGTGGCTTTCCAGTGGTGGAAACCTTGTGCAAATCCGATGTTGTTATGGGTGTGATTTGAGCCTCCTTGTATTTTATTTCGTTTCTTCTTCTCTGTGTGCAGCTCTGTGTACAAAAATCCCACTGAAGATGCTTTTGAGTGGCTTTCTGAGTGTCCCAGCCTGCAGGCCATTTCCGGCACGAAGATGGTGCACATCGGCCCAAAAAGTCTGATGTTCGGGTGAAGTGGAATTCAAGGCACACTCAGGTACAAATTTCGTCTCTCTAGCATTTCTAGTTCATGAGTTATTCTCAAACTTAGCTCGGGTGTTGTTTCAAATCATTCTTCGGATGGACATGTCTTGCCTTTGTTGTTGCTCGGCCCCGGCGCGTGGGCTAACTTGCCGGTGGTTGTAGCCCTATTCCGGGGCCGCTCGCCCCGCCTAGAAAATGCTCAGAGACAGGGATCCACGACGAGGTGAGAGCCCTGAATCGTGGCTTTCCAGTGGTGGAAACCTTGTGCAAATCCGATGTTGTTATGGGTGTGATTTGAGCCTCCTTGTATTTTATTTCGTTTCTTCTTCTCTGTGTGCAGCTCTGTGTACAAAAATCCCACTGAAGATGCTTTTGAGTGGCTTTCTGAGTGTCCCAGCCTGCAGGCCATTTCCGGCACGAAGATGGTGCACATCGGCCCAAAAAGTCTGATGTTCGGGTGAAGTGGAATTCAAGGCACACTCAGGTACAAATTTCGTCTCTCTAGCATTTCTAGTTCATGAGTTATTCTCAAACTTAGCTCGGGTGTTGTTTCAAATCATTCTTCGGATGGACATGTCTTGCCTTTGTTGTTGCTCGGCCCCGGCGCGTGGGCTAACTTGCCGGTGGTTGTAGCCCTATTCCGGGGCCGCTCGCCCCGCCTAGAAAATGCTCAGAGACAGGGATCCACAACGAGGTGAGAGCCCTGAATCGTGGCTTTCCAGTGGTGGAAACCTTGTGCAAATCCGATGTTGTTATGGGTGTGATTTGAGCCTCCTTGTATTTTATTTCGTTTCTTCTTCTCTGTGTGCAGCTCTGTGTACAAAAATCCCACTGAAGATGCTTTTGAGTGGCTTTCTGAGTGTCCCAGCCTGCAGGCCATTTCCGGCACGAAGATGGTGCACATCGGCCCAAAAAGTCTGATGTTCGGGTGAAGTGGAATTCAAGGCACACTCAGGTACAAATTTCGTCTCTCTAGCATTTCTAGTTCATGAGTTATTCTCAAACTTAGCTCGGGTGTTGTTTCAAATCATTCTTCGGATGGACATGTCTTGCCTTTGTTGTTGCTCGGCCCCGGCGCGTGGGCTAACTTGCCGGTGGTTGTAGCCCTATTCCGGGGCCGCTCGCCCCGCCTAGAAAATGCTCAGAGACAGGGATCTACGACGAGGTGAGAGCCCTGAATCGTGGCTTTCCAGTGGTGGAAACCTTGTGCAAATCCGATGTTGTTATGGGTGTGATTTGAGCCTCCTTGTATTTTATTTCGTTTCTTCTTCTCTGTGTGCAGCTCTGTGTACAAAAATCCCACTGAAGATGCTTTTGAGTGGCTTTCTGAGTGTCCCAGCCTGCAGGCCATTTCCGGCACGAAGATGGTGCACATCGGCCCAAAAAGTCTGATGTTCGGGTGAAGTGGAATTCAAGGCACACTCAGGTACAAATTTCGTCTCTCTAGCATTTCTAGTTCATGAGTTATTCTCAAACTTAGCTCGGGTGTTGTTTCAAATCATTCTTCGGATGGACATGTCTTGCCTTTGTTGTTGCTCGGCCCCGGCGCGTGGGCTAACTTGCCGGTGGTTGTAGCCCTATTCCGGGGCCGCTCGCCCCGCCTAGAAAATGCTCAGAGACAGGGATCCACGACGAGGTGAGAGCCCTGAATCGTGGCTTTCCAGTGGTGGAAACCTTGTGCAAATCCGATGTTGTTATGGGTGTGATTTGAGCCTCCTTGTATTTTATTTCGTTTCTTCTTCTCTGTGTGCAGCTCTGTGTACAAAAATCCCACTGAAGATGCTTTTGAGTGGCTTTCTGAGTGTCCCAGCCTGCAGGCCATTTCCGGCACGAAGATGGTGCACATCGGCCCAAAAAGTCTGATGTTCGGGTGAAGTGGAATTCAAGGCACACTCAGGTACAATTTCGTCTCTCTAGCATTTCTAGTTCATGAGTTATTCTCAAACTTAGCTCGGGTGTTGTTTCAAATCATTCTTCGGATGGACATGTCTTGCCTTTGTTGTTGCTCGGCCCCGGCGCGTGGGCTAACTTGCCGGTGGTTGTAGCCCTATTCCGGGGCCGCTCGCCCCGCCTAGAAAATGCTCAGAGACAGGGATCTACGACGAGGTGAGAGCCCTGAATCGTGGCTTTCCAGTGGTGGAAACCTTGTGCAAATCCGATGTTGTTATGGGTGTGATTTGAGCCTCCTTGTATTTTATTTCGTTTCTTCTTCTCTGTGTGCAGCTCTGTGTACAAAAATCCCACTGAAGATGCTTTTGAGTGGCTTTCTGAGTGTCCCAGCCTGCAGGCCATTTCCGGCACGAAGATGGTGCACATCGGCCCAAAAAGTCTGATGTTCGGGTGAAGTGGAATTCGAGGCACACTCAGGTACAAATTTCGTCTCTCTAGCATTTCTAGTTCATGAGTTATTCTCAAACTTAGCTCGGGTGTTGTTTCAAATCATTCTTCGGATGGACATGTCTTGCCTTTGTTGTTGCTCGGCCCCGGCGCGTGGGCTAACTTGCCGGTGGTTGTAGCCCTATTCCGGGGCCGCTCGCCCCGCCTAGAAAATGCTCAGAGACAGGGATCCACGACGAGGTGAGAGCCCTGAATCGTGGCTTTCCAGTGGTGGAAACCTTGTGCAAATCCGATGTTGTTATGGGTGTGATTTGAGCCTCCTTGTATTTTATTTCGTTTCTTCTTCTCTGTGTGCAGCTCTGTGTACAAAAATCCCACTGAAGATGCTTTTGAGTGGCTTTCTGAGTGTCCCAGCCTGCAGGCCATTTCCGGCACGAAGATGGTGCACATCGGCCCAAAAAGTCTGATGTTCGGGTGAAGTGGAATTCAAGGCACACTCAGGTACAAATTTCGTCTCTCTAGCATTTCTAGTTCATGAGTTATTCTCAAACTTAGCTCGGGTGTTGTTTCAAATCATTCTTCGGATGGACATGTCTTGCCTTTGTTGTTGCTCGGCCCCGGCGCGTGGGCTAACTTGCCGGTGGTTGTAGCCCTATTCCGGGGCCGCTCGCCCCGCCTAGAAAATGCTCAGAGACAGGGATCCACGACGAGGTGAGAGCCCTGAATCGTGGCTTTCCTAGTGGTGGAAACCTTGTGCAAATCCGATGTTGTTATGGGTGTGATTTGAGCCTCCTTGTATTTTATTTCGTTTCTTCTTCTCTGTGTGCAGCTCTGTGTACAAAAATCCCACTGAAGATGCTTTTGAGTGGCTTTCTGAGTGTCCCAGCCTGCAGGCCATTTCCGGCACGAAGATGGTGCACATCGGCCCAAAAAGTCTGATGTTCGGGTGAAGTGGAATTCAAGGCACACTCAGGTACAAATTTCGTCTCTCTAGCATTTCTAGTTCATGAGTTATTCTCAAACTTAGCTCGGGTGTTGTTTCAAATCATTCTTCGGATGGACATGTCTTGCCTTTGTTGTTGCTCGGCCCCGGCGCGTGGGCTAACTTGCCGGTGGTTGTAGCCCTATTCCGGGGCCGCTCGCCCCGCCTAGAAAATGCTCAGAGACAGGGATCTACGACGAGGTGAGAGCCCTGAATCGTGGCTTTCCAGTGGTGGAAACCTTGTGCAAATCCGATGTTGTTATGGGTGTGATTTGAGCCTCCTTGTATTTTATTTCGTTTCTTCTTCTCTGTGTGCAGCTCTGTGTACAAAAATCCCACTGAAGATGCTTTTGAGTGGCTTTCTGAGTGTCCCAGCCTGCAGGCCATTTCCGGCACGAAGATGGTGCACATCGGCCCAAAAAGTCTGATGTTCGGGTGAAGTGGAATTCAAGGCACACTCAGGTACAAATTTCGTCTCTCTAGCATTTCTAGTTCATGAGTTATTCTCAAACTTAGCTCGGGTGTTGTTTCAAATCATTCTTCGGATGGACATGTCTTGCCTTTGTTGTTGCTCGGCCCCGGCGCGTGGGCTAACTTGCCGGTGGTTGTAGCCCTATTCCGGGGCCGCTCGCCCCGCCTAGAAAATGCTCAGAGACAAGGATCCACAACGAGGTGAGAGCCCTGAATCGTGGCTTTCCAGTGGTGGAAACCTTGTGCAAATCCGATGTTGTTATGGGTGTGATTTGAGCCTCCTTGTATTTTATTTCGTTTCTTCTTCTCTGTGTGCAGCTCTGTGTACAAAAATCCCACTGAAGATGCTTTTGAGTGGCTTTCTGAGTGTCCCAGCCTGCAGGCCATTTCCGGCACGAAGATGGTGCACATCGGCCCAAAAAGTCTGATGTTCGGGTGAAGTGGAATTCAAGGCACACTCAGGTACAAATTTCGTCTCTCTAGCATTTCTAGTTCATGAGTTATTCTCAAACTTAGCTCGGGTGTTGTTTCAAATCATTCTTCGGATGGACATGTCTTGCCTTTGTTGTTGCTCGGCCCCGGCGCGTGGGCTAACTTGCCGGTGGTTGTAGCCCTATTCCGGGGCCGCTCGCCCCGCCTAGAAAATGCTCAGAGACAGGGATCCACGACGAGGTGAGAGCCCTGAATCGTGGCTTTCCAGTGGTGGAAACCTTGTGCAAATCCGATGTTGTTATGGGTGTGATTTGAGCCTCCTTGTATTTTATTTCGTTTCTTCTTCTCTGTGTGCAGCTCTGTGTACAAAAATCCCACTGAAGATGCTTTTGAGTGGCTTTCTGAGTGTCCCAGCCTGCAGGCCATTTCCGGCACGAAGATGGTGCACATCGGCCCAAAAAGTCTGATGTTCGGGTGAAGTGGAATTCAAGGCACACTCAGGTACAAATTTCGTCTCTCTAGCATTTCTAGTTCATGAGTTATTCTCAAACTTAGCTCGGGTGTTGTTTCAAATCATTCTTCGGATGGACATGTCTTGCCTTTGTTGTTGCTCGGCCCCGGCGCGTGGGCTAACTTGCCGGTGGTTGTAGCCCTATTCCGGGGCCGCTCGCCCCGCCTAGAAAATGCTCAGAGACAGGGATCCACGACGAGGTGAGAGCCCTGAATCGTGGCTTTCCAGTGGTGGAAACCTTGTGCAAATCCGATGTTGTTATGGGTGTGATTTGAGCCTCCTTGTATTTTATTTCGTTTCTTCTTCTCTGTGTGCAGCTCTGTGTACAAAAATCCCACTGAAGATGCTTTTGAGTGGCTTTCTGAGTGTCCCAGCCTGCAGGCCATTTCCGGCACGAAGATGGTGCACATCGGCCCAAAAAGTCTAATGTTCGGGTGAAGTGGAATTCAAGGCACACTCAGGTACAAATTTCGTCTCTCTAGCATTTCTAGTTCATGAGTTATTCTCAAACTTAGCTCGGGTGTTGTTTCAAATCATTCTTCGGATGGACATGTCTTGCCTTTGTTGTTGCTCGGCCCCGGCGCGTGGGCTAACTTGCCGGTGGTTGTAGCCCTATTCCGGGGCCGCTCGCCCCGCCTAGAAAATGCTCAGAGACAGGGATCCACAACGAGGTGAGAGCCCTGAATCGTGGCTTTCCAGTGGTGGAAACCTTGTGCAAATCCGATGTTGTTATGGGTGTGATTTGAGCCTCCTTGTATTTTATTTCGTTTCTTCTTCTCTGTGTGCAGCTCTGTGTACAAAAATCCCACTGAAGATGCTTTTGAGTGGCTTTCTGAGTGTCCCAGCCTGCAGGCCATTTCCGGCACGAAGATGGTGCACATCGGCCCAAAAAGTCTGATGTTCGGGTGAAGTGGAATTCAAGGCACACTCAGGTACAAATTTCGTCTCTCTAGCATTTCTAGTTCATGAGTTATTCTCAAACTTAGCTCGGGTGTTGTTTCAAATCATTCTTCGGATGGACATGTCTTGCCTTTGTTGTTGCTCGGCCCCGGCGCGTGGGCTAACTTGCCGGTGGTTGTAGCCCTATTCCGGGGCCGCTCGCCCCGCCTAGAAAATGCTCAGAGACAGGGATCCACGACGAGGTGAGAGCCCTGAATCGTGGCTTTCCAGTGGTGGAAACCTTGTGCAAATCCGATGTTGTTATGGGTGTGATTTGAGCCTCCTTGTATTTTATTTCGTTTCTTCTTCTCTGTGTGCAGCTCTGTGTACAAAAATCCCACTGAAGATGCTTTTGAGTGGCTTTCTGAGTGTCCCAGCCTGCAGGCCATTTCCGGCACGAAGAAGGTGCACATCGGCCCAAAAAGTCTGATGTTCGGGTGAAGTGGAATTCAAGGCACACTCAGGTACAAATTTCGTCTCTCTAGCATTTCTAGTTCATGAGTTATTCTCAAACTTAGCTCGGGTGTTGTTTCAAATCATTCTTCGGATGGACATGTCTTGCCTTTGTTGTTGCTCGGCCCCGGCGCGTGGGCTAACTTGCCGGTGGTTGTAGCCCTATTCCGGGGCCGCTCGCCCCGCCTAGAAAATGCTCAGAGACAGGGATCCACGACGAGGTGAGAGCCCTGAATCGTGGCTTTCCAGTGGTGGAAACCTTGTGCAAATCCGATGTTGTTATGGGTGTGATTTGAGCCTCCTTGTATTTTATTTCGTTTCTTCTTCTCTGTGTGCAGCTCTGTGTACAAAAATCCCACTGAAGATGCTTTTGAGTGGCTTTCTGAGTGTCCCAGCCTGCAGGCCATTTCCGGCACGAAGATGGTGCACATCGGCCCAAAAAGTCTGATGTTCGGGTGAAGTGGAATTCAAGGCACACTCAGGTACAAATTTCGTCTCTCTAGCATTTCTAGTTCATGAGTTATTCTCAAACTTAGCTCGGGTGTTGTTTCAAATCATTCTTCGGATGGACATGTCTTGCCTTTGTTGTTGCTCGGCCCCGGCGCGTGGGCTAACTTGCCGGTGGTTGTAGCCCTATTCCGGGGCCGCTCGCCCCGCCTAGAAAATGCTCAGAGACAGGGATCCACGACGAGGTGAGAGCCCTGAATCGTGGCTTTCCAGTGGTGGAAACCTTGTGCAAATCCGATGTTGTTATGGGTGTGATTTGAGCCTCCTTGTATTTTATTTCGTTTCTTCTTCTCTGTGTGCAGCTCTGTGTACAAAAATCCCACTGAAGATGCTTTTGAGTGGCTTTCTGAGTGTCCCAGCCTGCAGGCCATTTCCGGCACGAAGATGGTGCACATCGGCCCAAAAAGTCTGATGTTCGGGTGAAGTGGAATTCAAGGCACACTCAGGTACAAATTTCGTCTCTCTAGCATTTCTAGTTCATGAGTTATTCTCAAACTTAGCTCGGGTGTTGTTTCAAATCATTCTTCGGATGGACATGTCTTGCCTTTGTTGTTGCTCGGCCCCGGCGCGTGGGCTAACTTGCCGGTGGTTGTAGCCCTATTCCGGGGCCGCTCGCCCCGCCTAGAAAATGCTCAGAGACAGGGATCCACGACGAGGTGAGAGCCCTGAATCGTGGCTTTCCAGTGGTGGAAACCTTGTGCAAATCCGATGTTGTTATGGGTGTGATTTGAGCCTCCTTGTATTTTATTTCGTTTCTTCTTCTCTGTGTGCAGCTCTGTGTACAAAAATCCCACTGAAGATGCTTTTGAGTGGCTTTCTGAGTGTCCCAGCCTGCAGGCCATTTCCGGCACGAAGATGGTGCACATCGGCCCAAAAAGTCTGATGTTCGGGTGAAGTGGAATTCAAGGCACACTCAGGTACAAATTTCGTCTCTCTAGCATTTCTAGTTCATGAGTTATTCTCAAACTTAGCTCGGGTGTTGTTTCAAATCATTCTTCGGATGGACATGTCTTGCCTTTGTTGTTGCTCGGCCCCGGCGCGTGGGCTAACTTGCCGGTGGTTGTAGCCCTATTCCGGGGCCGCTCGCCCCGCCTAGAAAATGCTCAGAGACAGGGATCCACGACGAGGTGAGAGCCCTGAATCGTGGCTTTCCAGTGGTGGAAACCTTGTGCAAATCCGATGTTGTTATGGGTGTGATTTGAGCCTCCTTGTATTTTATTTCGTTTCTTCTTCTCTGTGTGCAGCTCTGTGTACAAAAATCCCACTGAAGATGCTTTTGAGTGGCTTTCTGAGTGTCCCAGCCTGCAGGCCATTTCCGGCACGAAGATGGTGCACATCGGCCCAAAAAGTCTGATGTTCGGGTGAAGTGGAATTCAAGGCACACTCAGGTACAAATTTCGTCTCTCTAGCATTTCTAGTTCATGAGTTATTCTCAAACTTAGCTCGGGTGTTGTTTCAAATCATTCTTCGGATGGACATGTCTTGCCTTTGTTGTTGCTCGGCCCCGGCGCGTGGGCTAACTTGCCGGTGGTTGTAGCCCTATTCCGGGGCCGCTCGCCCCGCCTAGAAAATGCTCAGAGACAGGGATCCACGACGAGGTGAGAGCCCTGAATCGTGGCTTTCCAGTGGTGGAAACCTTGTGCAAATCCGATGTTGTTATGGGTGTGATTTGAGCCTCCTTGTATTTTATTTCGTTTCTTCTTCTCTGTGTGCAGCTCTGTGTACAAAAATCCCACTGAAGATGCTTTTGAGTGGCTTTCTGAGTGTCCCAGCCTGCAGGCCATTTCCGGCACGAAGATGGTGCACATCGGCCCAAAAAGTCTGATGTTCGGGTGAAGTGGAATTCAAGGCACACTCAGGTACAAATTTCGTCTCTCTAGCATTTCTAGTTCATGAGTTATTCTCAAACTTAGCTCGGGTGTTGTTTCAAATCATTCTTCGGATGGACATGTCTTGCCTTTGTTGTTGCTCGGCCCCGGCGCGTGGGCTAACTTGCCGGTGGTTGTAGCCCTATTCCGGGGCCGCTCGCCCCGCCTAGAAAATGCTCAGAGACAGGGATCCACGACGAGGTGAGAGCCCTGAATCGTGGCTTTCCAGTGGTGGAAACCTTGTGCAAATCCGATGTTGTTATGGGTGTGATTTGAGCCTCCTTGTATTTTATTTCGTTTCTTCTTCTCTGTGTGCAGCTCTGTGTACAAAAATCCCACTGAAGATGCTTTTGAGTGGCTTTCTGAGTGTCCCAGCCTGCAGGCCATTTCCGGCACGAAGATGGTGCACATCGGCCCAAAAAGTCTGATGTTCGGGTGAAGTGGAACTCAAGGCACACTCAGGTACAAATTTCGTCTCTCTAGCATTTCTAGTTCATGAGTTATTCTCAAACTTAGCTCGGGTGTTGTTTCAAATCATTCTTCGGATGGACATGTCTTGCCTTTGTTGTTGCTCGGCCCCGGCGCGTGGGCTAACTTGCCGGTGGTTGTAGCCCTATTCCGGGGCCGCTCGCCCCGCCTAGAAAATGCTCAGAGACAGGGATCCACGACGAGGTGAGAGCCCTGAATCGTGGCTTTCCAGTGGTGGAAACCTTGTGCAAATCCGATGTTGTTATGGGTGTGATTTGAGCCTCCTTGTATTTTATTTCGTTTCTTCTTCTCTGTGTGCAGCTCTGTGTACAAAAATCCCACTGAAGATGCTTTTGAGTGGCTTTCTGAGTGTCCCAGCCTGCAGGCCATTTCCGGCACGAAGATGGTGCACATCGGCCCAAAAAGTCTGATGTTCGGGTGAAGTGGAATTCAAGGCACACTCAGGTACAAATTTCGTCTCTCTAGCATTTCTAGTTCATGAGTTATTCTGAAACTTAGCTCGGGTGTTGTTTCAAATCATTCTTCGGATGGACATGTCTTGCCTTTGTTGTTGCTCGGCCCCGGCGCGTGGGCTAACTTGCCGGTGGTTGTAGCCCTATTCCGGGGCCGCTCGCCCCGCCTAGAAAATGCTCAGAGACAGGGATCCACGACGAGGTGAGAGCCCTGAATCGTGGCTTTCCAGTGGTGGAAACCTTGTGCAAATCCGATGTTGTTATGGGTGTGATTTGAGCCTCCTTGTATTTTATTTCGTTTCTTCTTCTCTGTGTGCAGCTCTGTGTACAAAAATCCCACTGAAGATGCTTTTGAGTGGCTTTCTGAGTGTCCCAGCCTGCAGGCCATTTCCGGCACGAAGATGGTGCACATCGGCCCAAAAAGTCTGATGTTCGGGTGAAGTGGAATTCAAGGCACACTCAGGTACAAATTTCGTCTCTCTAGCATTTCTAGTTCATGAGTTATTCTCAAACTTAGCTCGGGTGTTGTTTCAAATCATTCTTCGGATGGACATGTCTTGCCTTTGTTGTTGCTCGGCCCCGGCGCGTGGGCTAACTTGCCGGTGGTTGTAGCCCTATTCCGGGGCCGCTCGCCCCGCCTAGAAAATGCTCAGAGACAGGGATCCACGACGAGGTGAGAGCCCTGAATCGTGGCTTTCCAGTGGTGGAAACCTTGTGCAAATCCGATGTTGTTATGGGTGTGATTTGAGCCTCCTTGTATTTTATTTCGTTTCTTCTTCTCTGTGTGCAGCTCTGTGTACAAAAATCCCACTGAAGATGCTTTTGAGTGGCTTTCTGAGTGTCCCAGCCTGCAGGCCATTTCCGGCACGAAGATGGTGCACATCGGCCCAAAAAGTCTGATGTTCGGGTGAAGTGGAATTCAAGGCACACTCAGGTACAAATTTCGTCTCTCTAGCATTTCTAGTTCATGAGTTATTCTCAAACTTAGCTCGGGTGTTGTTTCAAATCATTCTTCGGATGGACATGTCTTGCCTTTGTTGTTGCTCGGCCCCGGCGCGTGGGCTAACTTGCCGGTGGTTGTAGCCCTATTCCGGGGCCGCTCGCCCCGCCTAGAAAATGCTCAGAGACAGGGATCCACGACGAGGTGAGAGCCCTGAATCGTGGCTTTCCAGTGGTGGAAACCTTGTGCAAATCCGATGTTGTTATGGGTGTGATTTGAGCCTCCTTGTATTTTATTTCGTTTCTTCTTCTCTGTGTGCAGCTCTGTGTACAAAAATCCCACTGAAGATGCTTTTGAGTGGCTTTCTGAGTGTCCCAGCCTGCAGGCCATTTCCGGCACGAAGATGGTGCACATCGGCCCAAAAAGTCTGATGTTCGGGTGAAGTGGAATTCAAGGCACACTCAGGTACAAATTTCGTCTCTCTAGCATTTCTAGTTCATGAGTTATTCTCAAACTTAGCTCGGGTGTTGTTTCAAATCATTCTTCGGATGGACATGTCTTGCCTTTGTTGTTGCTCGGCCCCGGCGCGTGGGCTAACTTGCCGGTGGTTGTAGCCCTATTCCGGGGCCGCTCGCCCCGCCTAGAAAATGCTCAGAGACAGGGATCCACGACGAGGTGAGAGCCCTGAATCGTGGCTTTCCAGTGGTGGAAACCTTGTGCAAATCCGATGTTGTTATGGGTGTGATTTGAGCCTCCTTGTATTTTATTTCGTTTCTTCTTCTCTGTGTGCAGCTCTGTGTACAAAAATCCCACTGAAGATGCTTTTGAGTGGCTTTCTGAGTGTCCCAGCCTGCAGGCCATTTCCGGCACGAAGATGGTGCACATCGGCCCAAAAAGTCTGATGTTCGGGTGAAGTGGAACTCAAGGCACACTCAGGTACAAATTTCGTCTCTCTAGCATTTCTAGTTCATGAGTTATTCTCAAACTTAGCTCGGGTGTTGTTTCAAATCATTCTTCGGATGGACATGTCTTGCCTTTGTTGTTGCTCGGCCCCGGCGCGTGGGCTAACTTGCCGGTGGTTGTAGCCCTATTCCGGGGCCGCTCGCCCCGCCTAGAAAATGCTCAGAGACAGGGATCCACAACGAGGTGAGAGCCCTGAATCGTGGCTTTCCAGTGGTGGAAACCTTGTGCAAATCCGATGTTGTTATGGGTGTGATTTGAGCCTCCTTGTATTTTATTTCGTTTCTTCTTCTCTGTGTGCAGCTCTGTGTACAAAAATCCCACTGAAGATGCTTTTGAGTGGCTTTCTGAGTGTCCCAGCCTGCAGGCCATTTCCGGCACGAAGATGGTGCACATCGGCCCAAAAAGTCTGATGTTCGGGTGAAGTGGAATTCAAGGCACACTCAGGTACAAATTTCGTCTCTCTAGCATTTCTAGTTCATGAGTTATTCTCAAACTTAGCTCGGGTGTTGTTTCAAATCATTCTTCGGATGGACATGTCTTGCCTTTGTTGTTGCTCGGCCCCGGCGCGTGGGCTAACTTGCCGGTGGTTGTAGCCCTATTCCGGGGCCGCTCGCCCCGCCTAGAAAATGCTCAGAGACAGGGATCCACGACGAGGTGAGAGCCCTGAATCGTGGCTTTCCAGTGGTGGAAACCTTGTGCAAATCCGATGTTGTTATGGGTGTGATTTGAGCCTCCTTGTATTTTATTTCGTTTCTTCTTCTCTGTGTGCAGCTCTGTGTACAAAAATCCCACTGAAGATGCTTTTGAGTGGCTTTCTGAGTGTCCCAGCCTGCAGGCCATTTCCGGCACGAAGATGGTGCACATCGGCCCAAAAAGTCTGATGTTCGGGTGAAGTGGAATTCAAGGCACACTCAGGTACAAATTTCGTCTCTCTAGCATTTCTAGTTCATGAGTTATTCTCAAACTTAGCTCGGGTGTTGTTTCAAATCATTCTTCGGATGGACATGTCTTGCCTTTGTTGTTGCTCGGCCCCGGCGCGTGGGCTAACTTGCCGGTGGTTGTAGCCCTATTCCGGGGCCGCTCGCCCCGCCTAGAAAATGCTCAGAGACAGGGATCCACGACGAGGTGAGAGCCCTGAATCGTGGCTTTCCAGTGGTGGAAACCTTGTGCAAATCCGATGTTGTTATGGGTGTGATTTGAGCCTCCTTGTATTTTATTTCGTTTCTTCTTCTCTGTGTGCAGCTCTGTGTACAAAAATCCCACTGAAGATGCTTTTGAGTGGCTTTCTGAGTGTCCCAGCCTGCAGGCCATTTCCGGCACGAAGATGGTGCACATCGGCCCAAAAAGTCTGATGTTCGGGTGAAGTGGAATTCAAGGCACACTCAGGTACAAATTTCGTCTCTCTAGCATTTCTAGTTCATGAGTTATTCTCAAACTTAGCTCGGGTGTTGTTTCAAATCATTCTTCGGATGGACATGTCTTGCCTTTGTTGTTGCTCGGCCCCGGCGCGTGGGCTAACTTGCCGGTGGTTGTAGCCCTATTCCGGGGCCGCTCGCCCCGCCTAGAAAATGCTCAGAGACAGGGATCCACGACGAGGTGAGAGCCCTGAATCGTGGCTTTCCAGTGGTGGAAACCTTGTGCAAATCCGATGTTGTTATGGGTGTGATTTGAGCCTCCTTGTATTTTATTTCGTTTCTTCTTCTCTGTGTGCAGCTCTGTGTACAAAAATCCCACTGAAGATGCTTTTGAGTGGCTTTCTGAGTGTCCCAGCCTGCAGGCCATTTCCGGCACGAAGATGGTGCACATCGGCCCAAAAAGTCTGATGTTCGGGTGAAGTGGAATTCAAGGCACACTCAGGTACAAATTTCGTCTCTCTAGCATTTCTAGTTCATGAGTTATTCTCAAACTTAGCTCGGGTGTTGTTTCAAATCATTCTTCGGATGGACATGTCTTGCCTTTGTTGTTGCTCGGCCCCGGCGCGTGGGCTAACTTGCCGGTGGTTGTAGCCCTATTCCGGGGCCGCTCGCCCCGCCTAGAAAATGCTCAGAGACAGGGATCCACGACGAGGTGAGAGCCCTGAATCGTGGCTTTCCAGTGGTGGAAACCTTGTGCAAATCCGATGTTGTTATGGGTGTGATTTGAGCCTCCTTGTATTTTATTTCGTTTCTTCTTCTCTGTGTGCAGCTCTGTGTACAAAAATCCCACTGAAGATGCTTTTGAGTGGCTTTCTGAGTGTCCCAGCCTGCAGGCCATTTCCGGCACGAAGATGGTGCACATCGGCCCAAAAAGTCTGATGTTCGGGTGAAGTGGAATTCAAGGCACACTCAGGTACAAATTTCGTCTCTCTAGCATTTCTAGTTCATGAGTTATTCTCAAACTTAGCTCGGGTGTTGTTTCAAATCATTCTTCGGATGGACATGTCTTGCCTTTGTTGTTGCTCGGCCCCGGCGCGTGGGCTAACTTGCCGGTGGTTGTAGCCCTATTCCGGGGCCGCTCGCCCCGCCTAGAAAATGCTCAGAGACAGGGATCCACGACGAGGTGAGAGCCCTGAATCGTGGCTTTCCAGTGGTGGAAACCTTGTGCAAATCCGATGTTGTTATGGGTGTGATTTGAGCCTCCTTGTATTTTATTTCGTTTCTTCTTCTCTGTGTGCAGCTCTGTTTACAAAAATCCCACTGAAGATGCTTTTGAGTGGCTTTCTGAGTGTCCCAGCCTGCAGGCCATTTCCGGCACGAAGATGGTGCACATCGGCCCAAAAAGTCTGATGTTCGGGTGAAGTGGAATTCAAGGCACACTCAGGTACAAATTTCGTCTCTCTAGCATTTCTAGTTCATGAGTTATTCTCAAACTTAGCTCGGGTGTTGTTTCAAATCATTCTTCGGATGGACATGTCTTGCCTTTGTTGTTGCTCGGCCCCGGCGCGTGGGCTAACTTGCCGGTGGTTGTAGCCCTATTCCGGGGCCGCTCGCCCCGCCTAGAAAATGCTCAGAGACAGGGATCCACGACGAGGTGAGAGCCCTGAATCGTGGCTTTCCAGTGGTGGAAACCTTGTGCAAATCCGATGTTGTTATGGGTGTGATTTGAGCCTCCTTGTATTTTATTTCGTTTCTTCTTCTCTGTGTGCAGCTCTGTGTACAAAAATCCCACTGAAGATGCTTTTGAGTGGCTTTCTGAGTGTCCCAGCCTGCAGGCCATTTCCGGCACGAAGATGGTGCACATCGGCCCAAAAAGTCTGATGTTCGGGTGAAGTGGAATTCAAGGCACACTCAGGTACAAATTTCGTCT
Source organism: Pisaster brevispinus (assembly GCA_023634235.1). Lineage (NCBI taxonomy): Eukaryota > Metazoa > Echinodermata > Asteroidea > Forcipulatida > Asteriidae > Pisaster > Pisaster brevispinus. Next base: position 435,152 of record JAMKCF010000068.1, on the reverse strand, counting down.
CTCTAGCATTTCTAGTTCATGAGTTATTCTCAAACTTAGCTCGGGTGTTGTTTCAAATCATTCTTCGGATGGACATGTCTTGCCTTTGTTGTTGCTCGGCCCCGGCGCGTGGGCTAACTTGCCGGTGGTTGTAGCCCTATTCCGGGGCCGCTCGCCCCGCCTAGAAAATGCTCAGAGACAGGGATCCACGACGAGGTGAGAGCCCTGAATCGTGGCTTTCCAGTGGTGGAAACCTTGTGCAAATCCGATGTTGTTATGGGTGTGATTTGAGCCTCCTTGTATTTTATTTCGTTTCTTCTTCTCTGTGTGCAGCTCTGTGTACAAAAATCCCACTGAAGATGCTTTTGAGTGGCTTTCTGAGTGTCCCAGCCTGCAGGCCATTTCCGGCACGAAGATGGTGCACATCGGCCCAAAAAGTCTGATGTTCGGGTGAAGTGGAATTCAAGGCACACTCAGGTACAAATTTCGTCTCTCTAGCATTTCTAGTTCATGAGTTATTCTCAAACTTAGCTCGGGTGTTGTTTCAAATCATTCTTCGGATGGACATGTCTTGCCTTTGTTGTTGCTCGGCCCCGGCGCGTGGGCTAACTTGCCGGTGGTTGTAGCCCTATTCCGGGGCCGCTCGCCCCGCCTAGAAAATGCTCAGAGACAGGGATCTACGACGAGGTGAGAGCCCTGAATCGTGGCTTTCCAGTGGTGGAAACCTTGTGCAAATCCGATGTTGTTATGGGTGTGATTTGAGCCTCCTTGTATTTTATTTCGTTTCTTCTTCTCTGTGTGCAGCTCTGTGTACAAAAATCCCACTGAAGATGCTTTTGAGTGGCTTTCTGAGTGTCCCAGCCTGCAGGCCATTTCCGGCACGAAGATGGTGCACATCGGCCCAAAAAGTCTGATGTTCGGGTGAAGTGGAATTCAAGGCACACTCAGGTACAAATTTCGTCTCTCTAGCATTTCTAGTTCATGAGTTATTCTCAAACTTAGCTCGGGTGTTGTTTCAAATCATTCTTCGGATGGACATGTCTTGCCTTTGTTGTTGCTCGGCCCCGGCGCGTGGGCTAACTTGCCGGTGGTTGTAGCCCTATTCCGGGGCCGCTCGCCCCGCCTAGAAAATGCTCAGAGACAGGGATCCACGACGAGGTGAGAGCCCTGAATCGTGGCTTTCCAGTGGTGGAAACCTTGTGCAAATCCGATGTTGTTATGGGTGTGATTTGAGCCTCCTTGTATTTTATTTCGTTTCTTCTTCTCTGTGTGCAGCTCTGTGTACAAAAATCCCACTGAAGATGCTTTTGAGTGGCTTTCTGAGTGTCCCAGCCTGCAGGCCATTTCCGGCACGAAGATGGTGCACATCGGCCCAAAAAGTCTGATGTTCGGGTGAAGTGGAATTCAAGGCACACTCAGGTACAAATTTCGTCTCTCTAGCATTTCTAGTTCATGAGTTATTCTCAAACTTAGCTCGGGTGTTGTTTCAAATCATTCTTCGGATGGACATGTCTTGCCTTTGTTGTTGCTCGGCCCCGGCGCGTGGGCTAACTTGCCGGTGGTTGTAGCCCTATTCCGGGGCCGCTCGCCCCGCCTAGAAAATGCTCAGAGACAGGGATCCACGACGAGGTGAGAGCCCTGAATCGTGGCTTTCCAGTGGTGGAAACCTTGTGCAAATCCGATGTTGTTATGGGTGTGATTTGAGCCTCCTTGTATTTTATTTCGTTTCTTCTTCTCTGTGTGCAGCTCTGTGTACAAAAATCCCACTGAAGATGCTTTTGAGTGGCTTTCTGAGTGTCCCAGCCTGCAGGCCATTTCCGGCACGAAGATGGTGCACATCGGCCCAAAAAGTCTGATGTTCGGGTGAAGTGGAATTCAAGGCACACTCAGGTACAAATTTCGTCTCTCTAGCATTTCTAGTTCATGAGTTATTCTCAAACTTAGCTCGGGTGTTGTTTCAAATCATTCTTCGGATGGACATGTCTTGCCTTTGTTGTTGCTCGGCCCCGGCGCGTGGGCTAACTTGCCGGTGGTTGTAGCCCTATTCCGGGGCCGCTCGCCCCGCCTAGAAAATGCTCAGAGACAGGGATCCACGACGAGGTGAGAGCCCTGAATCGTGGCTTTCCAGTGGTGGAAACCTTGTGCAAATCCGATGTTGTTATGGGTGTGATTTGAGCCTCCTTGTATTTTATTTCGTTTCTTCTTCTTCTCTGTGTGCAGCTCTGTGTACAAAAATCCCACTGAAGATGCTTTTGAGTGGCTTTCTGAGTGTCCCAGCCTGCAGGCCATTTCCGGCACGAAGATGGTGCACATCGGCCCAAAAAGTCTGATGTTCGGGTGAAGTGGAATTCAAGGCACACTCAGGTACAAATTTCGTCTCTCTAGCATTTCTAGTTCATGAGTTATTCTCAAACTTAGCTCGGGTGTTGTTTCAAATCATTCTTCGGATGGACATGTCTTGCCTTTGTTGTTGCTCGGCCCCGGCGCGTGGGCTAACTTGCCGGTGGTTGTAGCCCTATTCCGGGGCCGCTCGCCCCGCCTAGAAAATGCTCAGAGACAGGGATCCACGACGAGGTGAGAGCCCTGAATCGTGGCTTTCCAGTGGTGGAAACCTTGTGCAAATCCGATGTTGTTATGGGTGTGATTTGAGCCTCCTTGTATTTTATTTCGTTTCTTCTTCTTCTCTGTGTGCAGCTCTGTGTACAAAAATCCCACTGAAGATGCTTTTGAGTGGCTTTCTGAGTGTCCCAGCCTGCAGGCCATTTCCGGCACGAAGATGGTGCACATCGGCCCAAAAAGTCTGATGTTCGGGTGAAGTGGAATTCAAGGCACACTCAGGTACAAATTTCGTCTCTCTAGCATTTCTAGTTCATGAGTTATTCTCAAACTTAGCTCGGGTGTTGTTTCAAATCATTCTTCGGATGGACATGTCTTGCCTTTGTTGTTGCTCGGCCCCGGCGCGTGGGCTAACTTGCCGGTGGTTGTAGCCCTATTCCGGGGCCGCTCGCCCCGCCTAGAAAATGCTCAGAGACAGGGATCCACGACGAGGTGAGAGCCCTGAATCGTGGCTTTCCAGTGGTGGAAACCTTGTGCAAATCCGATGTTGTTATGGGTGTGATTTGAGCCTCCTTGTATTTTATTTCGTTTCTTCTTCTTCTCTGTGTGCAGCTCTGTGTACAAAAATCCCACTGAAGATGCTTTTGAGTGGCTTTCTGAGTGTCCCAGCCTGCAGGCCATTTCCGGCACGAAGATGGTGCACATCGGCCCAAAAAGTCTGATGTTCGGGTGAAGTGGAATTCAAGGCACACTCAGGTACAAATTTCGTCTCTCTAGCATTTCTAGTTCATGAGTTATTCTCAAACTTAGCTCGGGTGTTGTTTCAAATCATTCTTCGGATGGACATGTCTTGCCTTTGTTGTTGCTCGGCCCCGGCGCGTGGGCTAACTTGCCGGTGGTTGTAGCCCTATTCCGGGGCCGCTCGCCCCGCCTAGAAAATGCTCAGAGACAGGGATCCACGACGAGGTGAGAGCCCTGAATCGTGGCTTTCCAGTGGTGGAAACCTTGTGCAAATCCGATGTTGTTATGGGTGTGATTTGAGCCTCCTTGTATTTTATTTCGTTTCTTCTTCTTCTCTGTGTGCAGCTCTGTGTACAAAAATCCCACTGAAGATGCTTTTGAGTGGCTTTCTGAGTGTCCCAGCCTGCAGGCCATTTCCGGCACGAAGATGGTGCACATCGGCCCAAAAAGTCTGATGTTCGGGTGAAGTGGAATTCAAGGCACACTCAGGTACAAATTTCGTCTCTCTAGCATTTCTAGTTCATGAGTTATTCTCAAACTTAGCTCGGGTGTTGTTTCAAATCATTCTTCGGATGGACATGTCTTGCCTTTGTTGTTGCTCGGCCCCGGCGCGTGGGCTAACTTGCCGGTGGTTGTAGCCCTATTCCGGGGCCGCTCGCCCCGCCTAGAAAATGCTCAGAGACAGGGATCCACGACGAGGTGAGAGCCCTGAATCGTGGCTTTCCAGTGGTGGAAACCTTGTGCAAATCCGATGTTGTTATGGGTGTGATTTCCTTGTATTTTATTTCGTTTCTTCTTCTCTGTGTGCAGCTCTGTGTACAAAAATCCCACTGAAGATGCTTTTGAGTGGCTTTCTGAGTGTCCCAGCCTGCAGGCCATTTCCGGCACGAAGATGGTGCACATCGGCCCAAAAAGTCTGATGTTCGGGTGAAGTGGAATTCAAGGCACACTCAGGTACAAATTTCGTCTCTCTAGCATTTCTAGTTCATGAGTTATTCTCAAACTTAGCTCGGGTGTTGTTTCAAATCATTCTTCGGATGGACATGTCTTGCCTTTGTTGTTGCTCGGCCCCGGCGCGTGGGCTAACTTGCCGGTGGTTGTAGCCCTATTCCGGGGCCGCTCGCCCCGCCTAGAAAATGCTCAGAGACAGGGATCCACGACGAGGTGAGAGCCCTGAATCGTGGCTTTCCAGTGGTGGAAACCTTGTGCAAATCCGATGTTGTTATGGGTGTGATTTGAGCCTCCTTGTATTTTATTTCGTTTCTTCTTCTCTGTGTGCAGCTCTGTGTACAAAAATCCCACTGAAGATGCTTTTGAGTGGCTTTCTGAGTGTCCCAGCCTGCAGGCCATTTCCGGCACGAAGATGGTGCACATCGGCCCAAAAAGTCTGATGTTCGGGTGAAGTGGAATTCAAGGCACACTCAGGTACAAATTTCGTCTCTCTAGCATTTCTAGTTCATGAGTTATTCTCAAACTTAGCTCGGGTGTTGTTTCAAATCATTCTTCGGATGGACATGTCTTGCCTTTGTTGTTGCTCGGCCCCGGCGCGTGGGCTAACTTGCCGGTGGTTGTAGCCCTATTCCGGGGCCGCTCGCCCCGCCTAGAAAATGCTCAGAGACAGGGATCCACGACGAGGTGAGAGCCCTGAATCGTGGCTTTCCAGTGGTGGAAACCTTGTGCAAATCCGATGTTGTTATGGGTGTGATTTGAGCCTCCTTGTATTTTATTTCGTTTCTTCTTCTCTGTGTGCAGCTCTGTGTACAAAAATCCCACTGAAGATGCTTTTGAGTGGCTTTCTGAGTGTCCCAGCCTGCAGGCCATTTCCGGCACGAAGATGGTGCACATCGGCCCAAAAAGTCTGATGTTCGGGTGAAGTGGAATTCAAGGCACACTCAGGTACAAATTTCGTCTCTCTAGCATTTCTAGTTCATGAGTTATTCTCAAACTTAGCTCGGGTGTTGTTTCAAATCATTCTTCGGATGGACATGTCTTGCCTTTGTTGTTGCTCGGCCCCGGCGCGTGGGCTAACTTGCCGGTGGTTGTAGCCCTATTCCGGGGCCGCTCGCCCCGCCTAGAAAATGCTCAGAGACAGGGATCCACGACGAGGTGAGAGCCCTGAATCGTGGCTTTCCAGTGGTGGAAACCTTGTGCAAATCCGATGTTGTTATGGGTGTGATTTGAGCCTCCTTGTATTTTATTTCGTTTCTTCTTCTCTGTGTGCAGCTCTGTGTACAAAAATCCCACTGAAGATGCTTTTGAGTGGCTTTCTGAGTGTCCCAGCCTGCAGGCCATTTCCGGCACGAAGATGGTGCACATCGGCCCAAAAAGTCTGATGTTCGGGTGAAGTGGAATTCAAGGCACACTCAGGTACAAATTTCGTCTCTCTAGCATTTCTAGTTCATGAGTTATTCTCAAACTTAGCTCGGGTGTTGTTTCAAATCATTCTTCGGATGGACATGTCTTGCCTTTGTTGTTGCTCGGCCCCGGCGCGTGGGCTAACTTGCCGGTGGTTGTAGCCCTATTCCGGGGCCGCTCGCCCCGCCTAGAAAATGCTCAGAGACAGGGATCCACGACGAGGTGAGAGCCCTGAATCGTGGCTTTCCAGTGGTGGAAACCTTGTGCAAATCCGATGTTGTTATGGGTGTGATTTGAGCCTCCTTGTATTTTATTTCGTTTCTTCTTCTTCTCTGTGTGCAGCTCTGTGTACAAAAATCCCACTGAAGATGCTTTTGAGTGGCTTTCTGAGTGTCCCAGCCTGCAGGCCATTTCCGGCACGAAGATGGTGCACATCGGCCCAAAAAGTCTGATGTTCGGGTGAAGTGGAATTCAAGGCACACTCAGGTACAAATTTCGTCTCTCTAGCATTTCTAGTTCATGAGTTATTCTCAAACTTAGCTCGGGTGTTGTTTCAAATCATTCTTCGGATGGACATGTCTTGCCTTTGTTGTTGCTCGGCCCCGGCGCGTGGGCTAACTTGCCGGTGGTTGTAGCCCTATTCCGGGGCCGCTCGCCCCGCCTAGAAAATGCTCAGAGACAGGGATCCACGACGAGGTGAGAGCCCTGAATCGTGGCTTTCCAGTGGTGGAAACCTTGTGCAAATCCGATGTTGTTATGGGTGTGATTTGAGCCTCCTTGTATTTTATTTCGTTTCTTCTTCTTCTCTGTGTGCAGCTCTGTGTACAAAAATCCCACTGAAGATGCTTTTGAGTGGCTTTCTGAGTGTCCCAGCCTGCAGGCCATTTCCGGCACGAAGATGGTGCACATCGGCCCAAAAAATTTTGATGTTCGGGTGAAGTGGAATTCAAGGCACACTCAGGTACAAATTTCGTCTCTCTAGCATTTCTAGTTCATGAGTTATTCTCAAACTTAGCTCGGGTGTTGTTTCAAATCATTCTTCGGATGGACATGTCTTGCCTTTGTTGTTGCTCGGCCCCGGCGCGTGGGCTAACTTGCCGGTGGTTGTAGCCCTATTCCGGGGCCGCTCGCCCCGCCTAGAAAATGCTCAGAGACAGGGATCCACGACGAGGTGAGAGCCCTGAATCGTGGCTTTCCAGTGGTGGAAACCTTGTGCAAATCCGATGTTGTTATGGGTGTGATTTGAGCCTCCTTGTATTTTATTTCGTTTCTTCTTCTCTGTGTGCAGCTCTGTGTACAAAAATCCCACTGAAGATGCTTTTGAGTGGCTTTCTGAGTGTCCCAGCCTGCAGGCCATTTCCGGCACGAAGATGGTGCACATCGGCCCAAAAAGTCTGATGTTCGGGTGAAGTGGAATTCAAGGCACACTCAGGTACAAATTTCGTCTCTCTAGCATTTCTAGTTCATGAGTTATTCTCAAACTTAGCTCGGGTGTTGTTTCAAATCATTCTTCGGATGGACATGTCTTGCCTTTGTTGTTGCTCGGCCCCGGCGCGTGGGCTAACTTGCCGGTGGTTGTAGCCCTATTCCGGGGCCGCTCGCCCCGCCTAGAAAATGCTCAGAGACAGGGATCCACGACGAGGTGAGAGCCCTGAATCGTGGCTTTCCAGTGGTGGAAACCTTGTGCAAATCCGATGTTGTTATGGGTGTGATTTGAGCCTCCTTGTATTTTATTTCGTTTCTTCTTCTCTGTGTGCAGCTCTGTGTACAAAAATCCCACTGAAGATGCTTTTGAGTGGCTTTCTGAGTGTCCCAGCCTGCAGGCCATTTCCGGCACGAAGATGGTGCACATCGGCCCAAAAAGTCTGATGTTCGGGTGAAGTGGAATTCAAGGCACACTCAGGTACAAATTTCGTCTCTCTAGCATTTCTAGTTCATGAGTTATTCTCAAACTTAGCTCGGGTGTTGTTTCAAATCATTCTTCGGATGGACATGTCTTGCCTTTGTTGTTGCTCGGCCCCGGCGCGTGGGCTAACTTGCCGGTGGTTGTAGCCCTATTCCGGGGCCGCTCGCCCCGCCTAGAAAATGCTCAGAGACAGGGATCCACGACGAGGTGAGAGCCCTGAATCGTGGCTTTCCAGTGGTGGAAACCTTGTGCAAATCCGATGTTGTTATGGGTGTGATTTGAGCCTCCTTGTATTTTATTTCGTTTCTTCTTCTCTGTGTGCAGCTCTGTGTACAAAAATCCCACTGAAGATGCTTTTGAGTGGCTTTCTGAGTGTCCCAGCCTGCAGGCCATTTCCGGCACGAAGATGGTGCACATCGGCCCAAAAAGTCTGATGTTCGGGTGAAGTGGAATTCAAGGCACACTCAGGTACAAATTTCGTCTCTCTAGCATTTCTAGTTCATGAGTTATTCTCAAACTTAGCTCGGGTGTTGTTTCAAATCATTCTTCGGATGGACATGTCTTGCCTTTGTTGTTGCTCGGCCCCGGCGCGTGGGCTAACTTGCCGGTGGTTGTAGCCCTATTCCGGGGCCGCTCGCCCCGCCTAGAAAATGCTCAGAGACAGGGATCTACGACGAGGTGAGAGCCCTGAATCGTGGCTTTCCAGTGGTGGAAACCTTGTGCAAATCCGATGTTGTTATGGGTGTGATTTGAGCCTCCTTGTATTTTATTTCGTTTCTTCTTCTCTGTGTGCAGCTCTGTGTACAAAAATCCCACTGAAGATGCTTTTGAGTGGCTTTCTGAGTGTCCCAGCCTGCAGGCCATTTCCGGCACGAAGATGGTGCACATCGGCCCAAAAAGTCTGATGTTCGGGTGAAGTGGAATTCAAGGCACACTCAGGTACAAATTTCGTCTCTCTAGCATTTCTAGTTCATGAGTTATTCTCAAACTTAGCTCGGGTGTTGTTTCAAATCATTCTTCGGATGGACATGTCTTGCCTTTGTTGTTGCTCGGCCCCGGCGCGTGGGCTAACTTGCCGGTGGTTGTAGCCCTATTCCGGGGCCGCTCGCCCCGCCTAGAAAATGCTCAGAGACAGGGATCCACGACGAGGTGAGAGCCCTGAATCGTGGCTTTCCAGTGGTGGAAACCTTGTGCAAATCCGATGTTGTTATGGGTGTGATTTGAGCCTCCTTGTATTTTATTTCGTTTCTTCTTCTCTGTGTGCAGCTCTGTGTACAAAAATCCCACTGAAGATGCTTTTGAGTGGCTTTCTGAGTGTCCCAGCCTGCAGGCCATTTCCGGCACGAAGATGGTGCACATCGGCCCAAAAAGTCTGATGTTCGGGTGAAGTGGAATTCAAGGCACACTCAGGTACAAATTTCGTCTCTCTAGCATTTCTAGTTCATGAGTTATTCTCAAACTTAGCTCGGGTGTTGTTTCAAATCATTCTTCGGATGGACATGTCTTGCCTTTGTTGTTGCTCGGCCCCGGCGCGTGGGCTAACTTGCCGGTGGTTGTAGCCCTATTCCGGGGCCGCTCGCCCCGCCTAGAAAATGCTCAGAGACAGGGATCCACGACGAGGTGAGAGCCCTGAATCGTGGCTTTCCAGTGGTGGAAACCTTGTGCAAATCCGATGTTGTTATGGGTGTGATTTGAGCCTCCTTGTATTTTATTTCGTTTCTTCTTCTCTGTGTGCAGCTCTGTGTACAAAAATCCCACTGAAGATGCTTTTGAGTGGCTTTCTGAGTGTCCCAGCCTGCAGGCCATTTCCGGCACGAAGATGGTGCACATCGGCCCAAAAAGTCTAATGTTCGGGTGAAGTGGAATTCAAGGCACACTCAGGTACAAATTTCGTCTCTCTAGCATTTCTAGTTCATGAGTTATTCTCAAACTTAGCTCGGGTGTTGTTTCAAATCATTCTTCGGATGGACATGTCTTGCCTTTGTTGTTGCTCGGCCCCGGCGCGTGGGCTAACTTGCCGGTGGTTGTAGCCCTATTCCGGGGCCGCTCGCCCCGCCTAGAAAATGCTCAGAGACAGGGATCCACGACGAGGTGAGAGCCCTGAATCGTGGCTTTCCAGTGGTGGAAACCTTGTGCAAATCCGATGTTGTTATGGGTGTGATTTGAGCCTCCTTGTATTTTATTTCGTTTCTTCTTCTCTGTGTGCAGCTCTGTGTACAAAAATCCCACTGAAGATGCTTTTGAGTGGCTTTCTGAGTGTCCCAGCCTGCAGGCCATTTCCGGCACGAAGATGGTGCACATCGGCCCAAAAAGTCTGATGTTCGGGTGAAGTGGAATTCAAGGCACACTCAGGTACAAATTTCGTCTCTCTAGCATTTCTAGTTCATGAGTTATTCTCAAACTTAGCTCGGGTGTTGTTTCAAATCATTCTTCGGATGGACATGTCTTGCCTTTGTTGTTGCTCGGCCCCGGCGCGTGGGCTAACTTGCCGGTGGTTGTAGCCCTATTCCGGGGCCGCTCGCCCCGCCTAGAAAATGCTCAGAGACAGGGATCCACGACGAGGTGAGAGCCCTGAATCGTGGCTTTCCAGTGGTGGAAACCTTGTGCAAATCCGATGTTGTTATGGGTGTGATTTGAGCCTCCTTGTATTTTATTTCGTTTCTTCTTCTCTGTGTGCAGCTCTGTGTACAAAAATCCCACTGAAGATGCTTTTGAGTGGCTTTCTGAGTGTCCCAGCCTGCAGGCCATTTCCGGCACGAAGATGGTGCACATCGGCCCAAAAAGTCTGATGTTCGGGTGAAGTGGAATTCAAGGCACACTCAGGTACAAATTTCGTCTCTCTAGCATTTCTAGTTCATGAGTTATTCTCAAACTTAGCTCGGGTGTTGTTTCAAATCATTCTTCGGATGGACATGTCTTGCCTTTGTTGTTGCTCGGCCCCGGCGCGTGGGCTAACTTGCCGGTGGTTGTAGCCCTATTCCGGGGCCGCTCGCCCCGCCTAGAAAATGCTCAGAGACAGGGATCCACGACGAGGTGAGAGCCCTGAATCGTGGCTTTCCAGTGGTGGAAACCTTGTGCAAATCCGATGTTGTTATGGGTGTGATTTGAGCCTCCTTGTATTTTATTTCGTTTCTTCTTCTCTGTGTGCAGCTCTGTGTACAAAAATCCCACTGAAGATGCTTTTGAGTGGCTTTCTGAGTGTCCCAGCCTGCAGGCCATTTCCGGCACGAAGATGGTGCACATCGGCCCAAAAAGTCTGATGTTCGGGTGAAGTGGAATTCAAGGCACACTCAGGTACAAATTTCGTCTCTCTAGCATTTCTAGTTCATGAGTTATTCTCAAACTTAGCTCGGGTGTTGTTTCAAATCATTCTTCGGATGGACATGTCTTGCCTTTGTTGTTGCTCGGCCCCGGCGCGTGGGCTAACTTGCCGGTGGTTGTAGCCCTATTCCGGGGCCGCTCGCCCCGCCTAGAAAATGCTCAGAGACAGGGATCCACGACGAGGTGAGAGCCCTGAATCGTGGCTTTCCAGTGGTGGAAACCTTGTGCAAATCCGATGTTGTTATGGGTGTGATTTGAGCCTCCTTGTATTTTATTTCGTTTCTTCTTCTCTGTGTGCAGCTCTGTGTACAAAAATCCCACTGAAGATGCTTTTGAGTGGCTTTCTGAGTGTCCCAGCCTGCAGGCCATTTCCGGCACGAAGATGGTGCACATCGGCCCAAAAAGTCTGATGTTCGGGTGAAGTGGAATTCAAGGCACACTCAGGTACAAATTTCGTCTCTCTAGCATTTCTAGTTCATGAGTTATTCTCAAACTTAGCTCGGGTGTTGTTTCAAATCATTCTTCGGATGGACATGTCTTGCCTTTGTTGTTGCTCGGCCCCGGCGCGTGGGCTAACTTGCCGGTGGTTGTAGCCCTATTCCGGGGCCGCTCGCCCCGCCTAGAAAATGCTCAGAGACAGGGATCCACGACGAGGTGAGAGCCCTGAATCGTGGCTTTCCAGTGGTGGAAACCTTGTGCAAATCCGATGTTGTTATGGGTGTGATTTGAGCCTCCTTGTATTTTATTTCGTTTCTTCTTCTCTGTGTGCAGCTCTGTGTACAAAAATCCCACTGAAGATGCTTTTGAGTGGCTTTCTGAGTGTCCCAGCCTGCAGGCCATTTCCGGCACGAAGATGGTGCACATCGGCCCAAAAAGTCTGATGTTCGGGTGAAGTGGAATTCAAGGCACACTCAGGTACAAATTTCGTCTCTCTAGCATTTCTAGTTCATGAGTTATTCTCAAACTTAGCTCGGGTGTTGTTTCAAATCATTCTTCGGATGGACATGTCTTGCCTTTGTTGTTGCTCGGCCCCGGCGCGTGGGCTAACTTGCCGGTGGTTGTAGCCCTATTCCGGGGCCGCTCGCCCCGCCTAGAAAATGCTCAGAGACAGGGATCCACGACGAGGTGAGAGCCCTGAATCGTGGCTTTCCAGTGGTGGAAACCTTGTGCAAATCCGATGTTGAAATCCGATGTTGTTATGGGTGTGATTTGAGCCTCCTTGTATTTTATTTCGTTTCTTCTTCTTCTCTGTGTGCAGCTCTGTGTACAAAAATCCCACTGAAGATGCTTTTGAGTGGCTTTCTGAGTGTCCCAGCCTGCAGGCCATTTCCGGCACGAAGATGGTGCACATCGGCCCAAAAAGTCTGATGTTCGGGTGAAGTGGAATTCAAGGCACACTCAGGTACAAATTTCGTCTCTCTAGCATTTCTAGTTCATGAGTTATTCTCAAACTTAGCTCGGGTGTTGTTTCAAATCATTCTTCGGATGGACATGTCTTGCCTTTGTTGTTGCTCGGCCCCGGCGCGTGGGCTAACTTGCCGGTGGTTGTAGCCCTATTCCGGGGCCGCTCGCCCCGCCTAGAAAATGCTCAGAGACAGGGATCCACGACGAGGTGAGAGCCCTGAATCGTGGCTTTCCAGTGGTGGAAACCTTGTGCAAATCCGATGTTGTTATGGGTGTGATTTGAGCCTCCTTGTATTTTATTTCGTTTCTTCTTCTTCTCTGTGTGCAGCTCTGTGTACAAAAATCCCACTGAAGATGCTTTTGAGTGGCTTTCTGAGTGTCCCAGCCTGCAGGCCATTTCCGGCACGAAGATGGTGCACATCGGCCCAAAAAGTCTGATGTTCGGGTGAAGTGGAATTCAAGGCACACTCAGGTACAAATTTCGTCTCTCTAGCATTTCTAGTTCATGAGTTATTCTCAAACTTAGCTCGGGTGTTGTTTCAAATCATTCTTCGGATGGACATGTCTTGCCTTTGTTGTTGCTCGGCCCCGGCGCGTGGGCTAACTTGCCGGTGGTTGTAGCCCTATTCCGGGGCCGCTCGCCCCGCCTAGAAAATGCTCAGAGACAGGGATCCACGACGAGGTGAGAGCCCTGAATCGTGGCTTTCCAGTGGTGGAAACCTTGTGCAAATCCGATGTTGTTATGGGTGTGATTTGAGCCTCCTTGTATTTTATTTCGTTTCTTCTTCTTCTCTGTGTGCAGCTCTGTGTACAAAAATCCCACTGAAGATGCTTTTGAGTGGCTTTCTGAGTGTCCCAGCCTGCAGGCCATTTCCGGCACGAAGATGGTGCACATCGGCCCAAAAAGTCTGATGTTCGGGTGAAGTGGAATTCAAGGCACACTCAGGTACAAATTTCGTCTCTCTAGCATTTCTAGTTCATGAGTTATTCTCAAACTTAGCTCGGGTGTTGTTTCAAATCATTCTTCGGATGGACATGTCTTGCCTTTGTTGTTGCTCGGCCCCGGCGCGTGGGCTAACTTGCCGGTGGTTGTAGCCCTATTCCGGGGCCGCTCGCCCCGCCTAGAAAATGCTCAGAGACAGGGATCCACGACGAGGTGAGAGCCCTGAATCGTGGCTTTCCAGTGGTGGAAACCTTGTGCAAATCCGATGTTGTTATGGGTGTGATTTGAGCCTCCTTGTATTTTATTTCGTTTCTTCTTCTTCTCTGTGTGCAGCTCTGTGTACAAAAATCCCACTGAAGATGCTTTTGAGTGGCTTTCTGAGTGTCCCAGCCTGCAGGCCATTTCCGGCACGAAGATGGTGCACATCGGCCCAAAAAGTCTGATGTTCGGGTGAAGTGGAATTCAAGGCACACTCAGGTACAAATTTCGTCTCTCTAGCATTTCTAGTTCATGAGTTATTCTCAAACTTAGCTCGGGTGTTGTTTCAAATCATTCTTCGGATGGACATGTCTTGCCTTTGTTGTTGCTCGGCCCCGGCGCGTGGGCTAACTTGCCGGTGGTTGTAGCCCTATTCCGGGGCCGCTCGCCCCGCCTAGAAAATGCTCAGAGACAGGGATCCACGACGAGGTGAGAGCCCTGAATCGTGGCTTTCCAGTGGTGGAAACCTTGTGCAAATCCGATGTTGTTATGGGTGTGATTTGAGCCTCCTTGTATTTTATTTCGTTTCTTCTTCTTCTCTGTGTGCAGCTCTGTGTACAAAAATCCCACTGAAGATGCTTTTGAGTGGCTTTCTGAGTGTCCCAGCCTGCAGGCCATTTCCGGCACGAAGATGGTGCACATCGGCCCAAAAAGTCTGATGTTCGGGTGAAGTGGAATTCAAGGCACACTCAGGTACAAATTTCGTCTCTCTAGCATTTCTAGTTCATGAGTTATTCTCAAACTTAGCTCGGGTGTTGTTTCAAATCATTCTTCGGATGGACATGTCTTGCCTTTGTTGTTGCTCGGCCCCGGCGCGTGGGCTAACTTGCCGGTGGTTGTAGCCCTATTCCGGGGCCGCTCGCCCCGCCTAGAAAATGCTCAGAGACAGGGATCCACGACGAGGTGAGAGCCCTGAATCGTGGCTTTCCAGTGGTGGAAACCTTGTGCAAATCCGATGTTGTTATGGGTGTGATTTGAGCCTCCTTGTATTTTATTTCGTTTCTTCTTCTTCTCTGTGTGCAGCTCTGTGTACAAAAATCCCACTGAAGATGCTTTTGAGTGGCTTTCTGAGTGTCCCAGCCTGCAGGCCATTTCCGGCACGAAGATGGTGCACATCGGCCCAAAAAGTCTGATGTTCGGGTGAAGTGGAATTCAAGGCACACTCAGGTACAAATTTCGTCTCTCTAGCATTTCTAGTTCATGAGTTATTCTCAAACTTAGCTCGGGTGTTGTTTCAAATCATTCTTCGGATGGACATGTCTTGCCTTTGTTGTTGCTCGGCCCCGGCGCGTGGGCTAACTTGCCGGTGGTTGTAGCCCTATTCCGGGGCCGCTCGCCCCGCCTAGAAAATGCTCAGAGACAGGGATCCACGACGAGGTGAGAGCCCTGAATCGTGGCTTTCCAGTGGTGGAAACCTTGTGCAAATCCGATGTTGTTATGGGTGTGATTTGAGCCTCCTTGTATTTTATTTCGTTTCTTCTTCTTCTCTGTGTGCAGCTCTGTGTACAAAAATCCCACTGAAGATGCTTTTGAGTGGCTTTCTGAGTGTCCCAGCCTGCAGGCCATTTCCGGCACGAAGATGGTGCACATCGGCCCAAAAAGTCTGATGTTCGGGTGAAGTGGAATTCAAGGCACACTCAGGTACAAATTTCGTCTCTCTAGCATTTCTAGTTCATGAGTTATTCTCAAACTTAGCTCGGGTGTTGTTTCAAATCATTCTTCGGATGGACATGTCTTGCCTTTGTTGTTGCTCGGCCCCGGCGCGTGGGCTAACTTGCCGGTGGTTGTAGCCCTATTCCGGGGCCGCTCGCCCCGCCTAGAAAATGCTCAGAGACAGGGATCCACGACGAGGTGAGAGCCCTGAATCGTGGCTTTCCAGTGGTGGAAACCTTGTGCAAATCCGATGTTGTTATGGGTGTGATTTGAGCCTCCTTGTATTTTATTTCGTTTCTTCTTCTTCTCTGTGTGCAGCTCTGTGTACAAAAATCCCACTGAAGATGCTTTTGAGTGGCTTTCTGAGTGTCCCAGCCTGCAGGCCATTTCCGGCACGAAGATGGTGCACATCGGCCCAAAAAGTCTGATGTTCGGGTGAAGTGGAATTCAAGGCACACTCAGGTACAAATTTCGTCTCTCTAGCATTTCTAGTTCATGAGTTATTCTCAAACTTAGCTCGGGTGTTGTTTCAAATCATTCTTCGGATGGACATGTCTTGCCTTTGTTGTTGCTCGGCCCCGGCGCGTGGGCTAACTTGCCGGTGGTTGTAGCCCTATTCCGGGGCCGCTCGCCCCGCCTAGAAAATGCTCAGAGACAGGGATCCACGACGAGGTGAGAGCCCTGAATCGTGGCTTTCCAGTGGTGGAAACCTTGTGCAAATCCGATGTTGTTATGGGTGTGATTTGAGCCTCCTTGTATTTTATTTCGTTTCTTCTTCTTCTCTGTGTGCAGCTCTGTGTACAAAAATCCCACTGAAGATGCTTTTGAGTGGCTTTCTGAGTGTCCCAGCCTGCAGGCCATTTCCGGCACGAAGATGGTGCACATCGGCCCAAAAAGTCTGATGTTCGGGTGAAGTGGAATTCAAGGCACACTCAGGTACAAATTTCGTCTCTCTAGCATTTCTAGTTCATGAGTTATTCTCAAACTTAGCTCGGGTGTTGTTTCAAATCATTCTTCGGATGGACATGTCTTGCCTTTGTTGTTGCTCGGCCCCGGCGCGTGGGCTAACTTGCCGGTGGTTGTAGCCCTATTCCGGGGCCGCTCGCCCCGCCTAGAAAATGCTCAGAGACAGGGATCCACGACGAGGTGAGAGCCCTGAATCGTGGCTTTCCAGTGGTGGAAACCTTGTGCAAATCCGATGTTGTTATGGGTGTGATTTGAGCCTCCTTGTATTTTATTTCGTTTCTTCTTCTTCTCTGTGTGCAGCTCTGTGTACAAAAATCCCACTGAAGATGCTTTTGAGTGGCTTTCTGAGTGTCCCAGCCTGCAGGCCATTTCCGGCACGAAGATGGTGCACATCGGCCCAAAAAGTCTGATGTTCGGGTGAAGTGGAATTCAAGGCACACTCAGGTACAAATTTCGTCTCTCTAGCATTTCTAGTTCATGAGTTATTCTCAAACTTAGCTCGGGTGTTGTTTCAAATCATTCTTCGGATGGACATGTCTTGCCTTTGTTGTTGCTCGGCCCCGGCGCGTGGGCTAACTTGCCGGTGGTTGTAGCCCTATTCCGGGGCCGCTCGCCCCGCCTAGAAAATGCTCAGAGACAGGGATCCACGACGAGGTGAGAGCCCTGAATCGTGGCTTTCCAGTGGTGGAAACCTTGTGCAAATCCGATGTTGTTATGGGTGTGATTTGAGCCTCCTTGTATTTTATTTCGTTTCTTCTTCTTCTCTGTGTGCAGCTCTGTGTACAAAAATCCCACTGAAGATGCTTTTGAGTGGCTTTCTGAGTGTCCCAGCCTGCAGGCCATTTCCGGCACGAAGATGGTGCACATCGGCCCAAAAAGTCTGATGTTCGGGTGAAGTGGAATTCAAGGCACACTCAGGTACAAATTTCGTCTCTCTAGCATTTCTAGTTCATGAGTTATTCTCAAACTTAGCTCGGGTGTTGTTTCAAATCATTCTTCGGATGGACATGTCTTGCCTTTGTTGTTGCTCGGCCCCGGCGCGTGGGCTAACTTGCCGGTGGTTGTAGCCCTATTCCGGGGCCGCTCGCCCCGCCTAGAAAATGCTCAGAGACAGGGATCCACGACGAGGTGAGAGCCCTGAATCGTGGCTTTCCAGTGGTGGAAACCTTGTGCAAATCCGATGTTGTTATGGGTGTGATTTGAGCCTCCTTGTATTTTATTTCGTTTCTTCTTCTTCTCTGTGTGCAGCTCTGTGTACAAAAATCCCACTGAAGATGCTTTTGAGTGGCTTTCTGAGTGTCCCAGCCTGCAGGCCATTTCCGGCACGAAGATGGTGCACATCGGCCCAAAAAGTCTGATGTTCGGGTGAAGTGGAATTCAAGGCACACTCAGGTACAAATTTCGTCTCTCTAGCATTTCTAGTTCATGAGTTATTCTCAAACTTAGCTCGGGTGTTGTTTCAAATCATTCTTCGGATGGACATGTCTTGCCTTTGTTGTTGCTCGGCCCCGGCGCGTGGGCTAACTTGCCGGTGGTTGTAGCCCTATTCCGGGGCCGCTCGCCCCGCCTAGAAAATGCTCAGAGACAGGGATCCACGACGAGGTGAGAGCCCTGAATCGTGGCTTTCCAGTGGTGGAAACCTTGTGCAAATCCGATGTTGTTATGGGTGTGATTTGAGCCTCCTTGTATTTTATTTCGTTTCTTCTTCTTCTCTGTGTGCAGCTCTGTGTACAAAAATCCCACTGAAGATGCTTTTGAGTGGCTTTCTGAGTGTCCCAGCCTGCAGGCCATTTCCGGCACGAAGATGGTGCACATCGGCCCAAAAAGTCTGATGTTCGGGTGAAGTGGAATTCAAGGCACACTCAGGTACAAATTTCGTCTCTCTAGCATTTCTAGTTCATGAGTTATTCTCAAACTTAGCTCGGGTGTTGTTTCAAATCATTCTTCGGATGGACATGTCTTGCCTTTGTTGTTGCTCGGCCCCGGCGCGTGGGCTAACTTGCCGGTGGTTGTAGCCCTATTCCGGGGCCGCTCGCCCCGCCTAGAAAATGCTCAGAGACAGGGATCCACGACGAGGTGAGAGCCCTGAATCGTGGCTTTCCAGTGGTGGAAACCTTGTGCAAATCCGATGTTGTTATGGGTGTGATTTGAGCCTCCTTGTATTTTATTTCGTTTCTTCTTCTTCTCTGTGTGCAGCTCTGTGTACAAAAATCCCACTGAAGATGCTTTTGAGTGGCTTTCTGAGTGTCCCAGCCTGCAGGCCATTTCCGGCACGAAGATGGTGCACATCGGCCCAAAAAGTCTGATGTTCGGGTGAAGTGGAATTCAAGGCACACTCAGGTACAAATTTCGTCTCTCTAGCATTTCTAGTTCATGAGTTATTCTCAAACTTAGCTCGGGTGTTGTTTCAAATCATTCTTCGGATGGACATGTCTTGCCTTTGTTGTTGCTCGGCCCCGGCGCGTGGGCTAACTTGCCGGTGGTTGTAGCCCTATTCCGGGGCCGCTCGCCCCGCCTAGAAAATGCTCAGAGACAGGGATCCACGACGAGGTGAGAGCCCTGAATCGTGGCTTTCCAGTGGTGGAAACCTTGTGCAAATCCGATGTTGTTATGGGTGTGATTTGAGCCTCCTTGTATTTTATTTCGTTTCTTCTTCTTCTCTGTGTGCAGCTCTGTGTACAAAAATCCCACTGAAGATGCTTTTGAGTGGCTTTCTGAGTGTCCCAGCCTGCAGGCCATTTCCGGCACGAAGATGGTGCACATCGGCCCAAAAAGTCTGATGTTCGGGTGAAGTGGAATTCAAGGCACACTCAGGTACAAATTTCGTCTCTCTAGCATTTCTAGTTCATGAGTTATTCTCAAACTTAGCTCGGGTGTTGTTTCAAATCATTCTTCGGATGGACATGTCTTGCCTTTGTTGTTGCTCGGCCCCGGCGCGTGGGCTAACTTGCCGGTGGTTGTAGCCCTATTCCGGGGCCGCTCGCCCCGCCTAGAAAATGCTCAGAGACAGGGATCCACGACGAGGTGAGAGCCCTGAATCGTGGCTTTCCAGTGGTGGAAACCTTGTGCAAATCCGATGTTGTTATGGGTGTGATTTGAGCCTCCTTGTATTTTATTTCGTTTCTTCTTCTTCTCTGTGTGCAGCTCTGTGTACAAAAATCCCACTGAAGATGCTTTTGAGTGGCTTTCTGAGTGTCCCAGCCTGCAGGCCATTTCCGGCACGAAGATGGTGCACATCGGCCCAAAAAGTCTGATGTTCGGGTGAAGTGGAATTCAAGGCACACTCAGGTACAAATTTCGTCTCTCTAGCATTTCTAGTTCATGAGTTATTCTCAAACTTAGCTCGGGTGTTGTTTCAAATCATTCTTCGGATGGACATGTCTTGCCTTTGTTGTTGCTCGGCCCCGGCGCGTGGGCTAACTTGCCGGTGGTTGTAGCCCTATTCCGGGGCCGCTCGCCCCGCCTAGAAAATGCTCAGAGACAGGGATCCACGACGAGGTGAGAGCCCTGAATCGTGGCTTTCCAGTGGTGGAAACCTTGTGCAAATCCGATGTTGTTATGGGTGTGATTTGAGCCTCCTTGTATTTTATTTCGTTTCTTCTTCTTCTCTGTGTGCAGCTCTGTGTACAAAAATCCCACTGAAGATGCTTTTGAGTGGCTTTCTGAGTGTCCCAGCCTGCAGGCCATTTCCGGCACGAAGATGGTGCACATCGGCCCAAAAAGTCTGATGTTCGGGTGAAGTGGAATTCAAGGCACACTCAGGTACAAATTTCGTCTCTCTAGCATTTCTAGTTCATGAGTTATTCTCAAACTTAGCTCGGGTGTTGTTTCAAATCATTCTTCGGATGGACATGTCTTGCCTTTGTTGTTGCTCGGCCCCGGCGCGTGGGCTAACTTGCCGGTGGTTGTAGCCCTATTCCGGGGCCGCTCGCCCCGCCTAGAAAATGCTCAGAGACAGGGATCCACGACGAGGTGAGAGCCCTGAATCGTGGCTTTCCAGTGGTGGAAACCTTGTGCAAATCCGATGTTGTTATGGGTGTGATTTGAGCCTCCTTGTATTTTATTTCGTTTCTTCTTCTTCTCTGTGTGCAGCTCTGTGTACAAAAATCCCACTGAAGATGCTTTTGAGTGGCTTTCTGAGTGTCCCAGCCTGCAGGCCATTTCCGGCACGAAGATGGTGCACATCGGCCCAAAAAGTCTGATGTTCGGGTGAAGTGGAATTCAAGGCACACTCAGGTACAAATTTCGTCTCTCTAGCATTTCTAGTTCATGAGTTATTCTCAAACTTAGCTCGGGTGTTGTTTCAAATCATTCTTCGGATGGACATGTCTTGCCTTTGTTGTTGCTCGGCCCCGGCGCGTGGGCTAACTTGCCGGTGGTTGTAGCCCTATTCCGGGGCCGCTCGCCCCGCCTAGAAAATGCTCAGAGACAGGGATCCACGACGAGGTGAGAGCCCTGAATCGTGGCTTTCCAGTGGTGGAAACCTTGTGCAAATCCGATGTTGTTATGGGTGTGATTTGAGCCTCCTTGTATTTTATTTCGTTTCTTCTTCTTCTCTGTGTGCAGCTCTGTGTACAAAAATCCCACTGAAGATGCTTTTGAGTGGCTTTCTGAGTGTCCCAGCCTGCAGGCCATTTCCGGCACGAAGATGGTGCACATCGGCCCAAAAAGTCTGATGTTCGGGTGAAGTGGAATTCAAGGCACACTCAGGTACAAATTTCGTCTCTCTAGCATTTCTAGTTCATGAGTTATTCTCAAACTTAGCTCGGGTGTTGTTTCAAATCATTCTTCGGATGGACATGTCTTGCCTTTGTTGTTGCTCGGCCCCGGCGCGTGGGCTAACTTGCCGGTGGTTGTAGCCCTATTCCGGGGCCGCTCGCCCCGCCTAGAAAATGCTCAGAGACAGGGATCCACGACGAGGTGAGAGCCCTGAATCGTGGCTTTCCAGTGGTGGAAACCTTGTGCAAATCCGATGTTGTTATGGGTGTGATTTGAGCCTCCTTGTATTTTATTTCGTTTCTTCTTCTTCTCTGTGTGCAGCTCTGTGTACAAAAATCCCACTGAAGATGCTTTTGAGTGGCTTTCTGAGTGTCCCAGCCTGCAGGCCATTTCCGGCACGAAGATGGTGCACATCGGCCCAAAAAGTCTGATGTTCGGGTGAAGTGGAATTCAAGGCACACTCAGGTACAAATTTCGTCTCTCTAGCATTTCTAGTTCATGAGTTATTCTCAAACTTAGCTCGGGTGTTGTTTCAAATCATTCTTCGGATGGACATGTCTTGCCTTTGTTGTTGCTCGGCCCCGGCGCGTGGGCTAACTTTTTTGTAAGGCAAAATAGGACCTTTTTAAGCGTCAATTTATCAAAATCCCCATAAAGATGAAACACACAACCCCCAGGTTGTGATAGATTCTTGCCCTTACACATTCTATTAACTGCACGACCCCAAGAAGCTACTAATTAAAAAGATTCTGTGGGTATACAAATTATGATAATTAGCTTGGCGCATGGATTTTGGCTTATTTGGTGTGGTGTGCCCTTAAAATTTACTCTGCCGCCCTCTTCAGGCTAGACTTGGGACCAACCAACTATCGAATCTGAAACCCCGCTCATAATGTCATGAATGTTTACCGTTACATAAGTTACGATGTACACACGGCGACAGAGACTGACACTTACGGCGAC
This sequence comes from Pisaster brevispinus, assembly GCA_023634235.1. Classification (NCBI taxonomy): domain Eukaryota; kingdom Metazoa; phylum Echinodermata; class Asteroidea; order Forcipulatida; family Asteriidae; genus Pisaster; species Pisaster brevispinus. The sequence goes on along the minus strand of JAMKCF010000068.1, from coordinate 413,388 downwards.
AACAGCAACACTTTATATTATGTGTTTACATGGTATGTACATTTTTTTTTTTGTACGTCAAATTCTGTTCGTTGCCTCACCTTGCCACTTAGCTTATGTTGGATTTCTGGGCACATTATTTCTCGACCTCTCTGCTGTGCACCCACCGTCCATCCATGGCCCTGGCCTGCTGGTTGAATGTTTGCCCTTTAGGTCTAATCCACATCGTATCCTTGGCCCCTGCACCATCTGTAATCCTATTCTTTTGCCCTGTCAAATGTTCAATCCGCCACGTTCTCGATCATGAGTCTTACCCATCGAATAGACCCATGCCAGAGATAGGCGGTATTTGCTTTTTTTTTTATCAAACCTAAATTACAAATGTTGTATCAATGGAAAGCTTGTTTTAAGACAGGTTCTCATTGGCGCTTATTTTATATCACAGCGTCATAGCTTAAAAATATAATGGAGTAATGCCATTTTAAATATGAAAGGTGCCTGACTGCCTGTAAATGTTTCTCTTCATGTTGTTGATGCAACACTCAGTCCTGCAAGTAATCCAACGTTGACAAATTGCACTACCTCCGAGTTGCAAAACACTGCAACTCTTGCATTCGAACACAAAGAGGGAATTGAAACAGGCTTTGTTAGAATGGTGCAAATCAAAGAAAAATCTGTGCGTTTTAAGAAATAAACATTCTGAGTTAAGGAAAATAAATTCTACATATTGACTATATTTAATTATTTTTTAGTTTAAAAAGTACAAACATAAAAAAAATATATACTTTTTAAAAGTTAGGTTTATAAATGCATTGACTTACAGTCCACTCATTAACAAAAACTGAACATAAATATTAAAAAAAGTAATACAAAATATGTGGAAAAAAAACCCAACCTTTAGAAAGGCCGAGGTTAATCGATGGTTATTTTTCAGATTGGAGTATTAGCTCCGCCCCCAGGTGACAACCCCTCCCACACCCGCCCATCCCTAACAACCCAACTTTCATAAAACAAGAATAAAAATGTTTCATGGTAACCACAGACCATAAGGTCATCAGCATTAACAATAGTATACCTTATTTTCAACATACATTTTTTTTTCTACTTTCATGCCGAAGTTGCACTATTGTGATACTGGTTGCAAAATAATGCAACTTTGTATTGTTTTTCACTTTGTGCAAACTGAAATGGTCAGGGCTTCATTTTGGGTGACATTCTGCTTGACTTGTATTAATACTAGGACTGGGAACTCCTGCATGCCGCCATTTCTCGCTAGCTTTAAAAAAGCACTGAACATGTCATTCTTGACTAAAATTGTCCAAGTTGTCCATTTATGGTAGTGTCAGAAGGTGTCTCAAATTCCTTCACTATGTAAACTCATATTTTATTTTATAAAAAAGAGAAGAAAAGTACCTATTTTCCGATGCAAATTTGATAAGGTCTACCGATGGTACAGCATATTCCACCTATATCAAATCTCATATAGAGAATGTGACTTATTTCAATTTATTGTAAAAAGCATGTCTGTGTTATAAGGTCAAAGGGTACTTGCAGTAGAGGCAATTTACAGCAGCAACTTCCATCGGCATATTGAAGAGGGCGTGCTTCATCAGTAGTATGCGCCAATGGCAATGGCATATTTCGCAAAATATGAAGCTTCTGTTTTTCTTTTTATAAGGGTTTACAATGAAAAATACACCTTTTTTCTCTATCTATCATCTATTATTGCATTTATACAATCTCCTAGTCGGTCTCAGACTCCCAGGGCAGATGTTGAAGACTCTACCAGTGAAGGTCCAAAGACGCTACAAGGAGAGTTGGAGATGGACAAGAAACAGGAAGCTCACAATGAGAGGTAAGGAATAGTCTGGTTGTGCTGTGAACATTTTTTTTGTGTTAACATATCTTATTACAGATTTACAGACCTCCTTGTATGTCACTAAAACTGTTTCTATTTTAGAATTGCTTTTGCTTAAATTGCTCACATCTATGAAAGGTTGACATCATTCTATGCTTTGACTAGAGGCACTTTTCAAAGGTAATAAAGTCATGAACAGGTTTTGATCAGGTACCTGACTGAATGGAAAACAAGAAGTGTCAGACAAAGTACATTAATAAGGCACTTCTCAAGTACAAAGAAACATGTTATCCTTATAAGTTGCTTCCCTTAACCGGTTTGGATCAGGTTTTCCAAAATGTGTTCCTATTCCACCCATGGTATACTTTTTCAGAACACCTTCATCAAACTTGATGTTGTTGAGAACATGGAAGTAAAGACAATAAATGCTCATATTTTGCATTGGGATTTACCTGTTCTTATTTGAGACAATTGAAGGAAAGCCCTCTTTGGTTATTGTGACTCAGCCAATCAGCCATGGCTGTATAAGTCATGGCAGGCTGGAATCTCACACTAACCTTCAAGCTGAGAAAAAAGACAAACAATTATTTGACCAACACATTGGATTTAATTTTCACACTTCGGTTTTATAGTTTGCTCATTACAAGCTAAAAAAGATTATGTCTGTCTCACCCCCTCAAAAAAAGCACCGAAACACAAAACATTAATTGTTTTAACACAATTTTTTTGACTTTACAAAAAAATGACTTGAAGATAGAGATGAACAAACTAAATAAAAGTAACAATTTATTATGCATTTCCTTATTGTAAGACCTTTTTTAAATAAGAAACTCATCAACTTGTTTACTATACATTTTTGCATTTAAAACTTATCAGTATAATTTGTGTATTATTTTTAATTTTATTCACACATTTTGCCCTGTATTGACCTTTTTCATCAACGTTACACTCGGTTATTGTCTGCTACACTCAACATTTAGGAAGTCAAATTGTATGTAAATGCTGCATCACCTAAAATATGCACTTCACTGTATAACACAAGGAAACATTGACACCCGGTGTTTAAGCTAGGATTCGAAAAGTGGGAGTGCAAAGTGAAAACTTTATAGGGAATGCAATTTGTTTCAATGAGAAACCACACTGTGTGCAAACCGCAAGAGCAGTGCGCAAATTCTTTAAAATTACCTTGAAAAAGTAACTTTCTTTTTCAATTGTTTTGAAGTCCATCAGGAAGCTTAATATTTACTGATTGTATACCCTCTCGTTCTCGATGTTTTATCAGCCTTGATACAAGGCTGTATGTAGTACAGAAATCCACAACCCTCAGTACACTGTGTAACTATTTTTTACTTGGCTGTACCGAGTTGAAGTCTAGCCAAGCTTTCTTCATGAATATGGATATTATGTACAGCCAATCACAGTGTGCTGATAGATGGACCTTGGACCCTGTGGATGCTCTGCATAAACATGTGGTTTTCTGTTTAGGTCTGTGCATGGATTCCTGTGTGTGGTGATGTGGTGAATGATGGCAAAAAAGCATCAAATCTACAGCGATTGCAGCCATGTCAAAAGTCAAATGTAGAAAAAATGTTCCCTGTTTCTATGGATACGCTATGGACGCTTTGACTTAGGATTACTGCATCGAATGAATGACATACTGGAATGACATTGAACTCAAAGTCTTGGTGTCAGACCCACACATAGTACTGGGACTCACTGACATATCAATAACAGGTTGAGGTTTTGTAAGGCTACGGATACATCAACACTTTGTGTGTTCACATGATGCCTAACTGTGGCTTCTGTGTTTTCCATGCACGCTGACTATGGATACGGGAGCTCATACACAAGCGTTAAAAACGGATACCGTTTTGCTGGTTTTGGTTGTTTTTTTTGCCCTAAATAAGAAAACATTTCCCCTGTATTGCTTTTAAAGGTGTCATTCATGACATACATTGTAGATAGTAATGTGTACTTGCTGGAAACTTTCTTGACACACGTTTCACACGATGGTTGGAAAACGTACAGTTACTACTATTCAATCAAACTTTCCTATGCAAGAAGAACATCGACAAATGTTTTTTGGATTTGTTTTGCTTGCAAAACCTATGCCAACGTGTGTGTATACTTTTACCTAGGCCTGACATATAACTCTGTGATTGGAAAACAAAGTCTGATGTGCATCCAACGTGAACAGATGCGGGTATCGTACCTGTATCTGTAAGGATGCACTTATGAAATCTCTCAATTAATTGTTTGCTTTGGTTATAATGAACAAGGGTTACAGAACAAAAAGTCTGGGTGTTATCTAGTCTCTCAAGACTGGTTGATTTATGCCATATTTGAGGTGTAATAAAGCATAATGTAAAATAACAGATTGGTTTAAAGTTTTACACAATCAACAATGGCAAACTGTCCATTCTTTCAGGGTAAATATTTGGTGCTGTTTTATCATTTCTGCATTTTCAAGGGACAAAGGTTTGCTAGAAAACAGCAATAGTTATTTATCTGTTGGAGTAAAGCAATGATGCTACAGAAATACATGGTGTGTGAAGAATGAATAGACTGTACAAGTCTGGCATGTATCTGAACAGTTTGGGGATCCTTTGGTTCTCTCGTGTATGAAGAAAACAAAATCACACTTTGGTACCGGTCCCAGTGTTTGAATATTGGCTGCCTTATGGAGACTGTAAACAAAAAGGTCTCCACAAAGGAGTTCTAAAGAAAGGGATTTTCCACGAGGAATTTTGTGTATAAAGTCTATAAGAGGATGTGAAATACAGGGACAAAGGAAAAAACAAAAGAATTCTCCACAGTGTTGGACTATGGATGAGACTTACACAGTCTATAATAATTCCCATATTGTTCTTATTGTTTAGTTGCTGAGAGTGAGGCTATGACCATCATGCTGCAGTCAGCTGATTATTTGAAAGTAAAGAAGCAGTAACAGCTTCAGATGTAAAACATGGAGTGAGACTGAGATTTGTGCATCCTAAGGAAACTAAGGTATTCCAGAGACAGAGTCTTGTGAAGCTCTGGGATCATGTCACATTCACATTTCTGTCAGACATTTTGTTTTTCCAGACGATTAGACACAAATATCTGCTTTGATACTGAAGGGTTTGTTTTGCACACTGTGCTGTGGGTTGTTTCCAAGTTGCCTGTGAATAATGCAGTGTGGGACAAGGGTTCTGAAGCTGATATATGATGCTTATGGCTGGAGACAAATCTGACTGACTAAAATAGGGCACCATTACAGGGCCCAATTTCTTAGTGCTGCTTAATGGTAAGCAAATTTTTGTGCTTGCTTTAGCAAAAAAATTGCGTAAGTGTATTTCACAGGTTAGCAAGAAATTTAGGCAGCCATCTTGCGCATTCACCATGATTTTGCATTGTTACGTCATTCATTTTCATACAGTAAGTACCGGAAGGTTAGCATGCCTTTTCATGCGCTTATGGTTAGCAGTGCTATGAAATGGAAATCAAACAGTAAGCACAAAATCGGCCGTTAAAGCAGCTCTATGATTATGGGCCCTGGTTGGTACTTTTCCAATTCAACATGAGTACCTAATTTGGTTTTGAAATGCCTGTAGACAAGTCTGAGTGACCATTATTGAGTTTATTATACTCTTTTTTATTGCTCATTTACAATTACTCAACTTTCCAAAGTTTTCCACTATTTCAATAAATTGCTTAACTGCTGTTGGGGATGTTGAAATTATGATCCAATCGCCTAAATAACAAAATACTGGTCCAGTTGTACAGGCTCTTTTGCAGAAAAATTCCAAACAGTGACATTTATAATGATGGGTTCTTATGAAGTGCTTTATCACACCCGTAGCAGTTAATCAAAATGCTCATTGTTTGTGTTTCAACAGGATAAGCAGAGCTATGTTTTGAACTATGAGACCCATTTATGTAACACCTTATTATCAATGTTGCACCTTTTATCCAATCATAGGACGCTCATCTAGCACCTCTTTGGTACCATTCTGTAGAAAGAAGACTATCTCCACTGTCAGTCTTTTTAAAGCTAGCATTGGAATGAGGAGTTGGATAAGGTGCTTGTGGTTTAACAGAGCTGGATGAAAAGGAACTGCAGAGCAAGGACTGTACTCCCAACATGGTAAAAACAGACAGAGAGAGTGATTCCATAAGCAATAGGTAGTTGGGAATCAGGCTAGTCTAGTTGTGACTAGTCCTATCAATCACATCCATGGACCTTGGTTTGAATCACACCTCAGACCAGTGCTTCATGTGTGGATAGTGTTTTCAGCCACTCCCATATGACATAGGCTTGAGGGTTTTCATTCCTCATCCAACACTGAGTAGATCTTCAGTGCTGTTATCTTTATGGAGACCTAGGCAGAGTTTGTTAAACATAAATCTGAGTTGCCTAGAAGAACTTTTTACAAATGAATGAGTGTCATTGGCCTTGCCTGTAACATGGAGCTGGGGACATAGACAGTCTGTTAATGTCAGAGAATAGTTATAAGACTTTACCACATGTCTACAGACAAACCACTGGATTAACAAATCATATAAGAATAGTTGTAAGGCCTTACTACATGTCTGGTTATACAGACAAACCACTGGATTGAAAAACTATCTGAAAATGTGCACTGGGCATCACTTGAGATAAGTTAAAGACTTTAAAAAGGGAAAGAATAGGGAGACCAGACCCGGCTCCTGTGACATCTGAGTCAATTCAGGGTCTATTCCCTGGACTTAACCCCAATGAAATTTAGTTGAATTTGTAATCCCAATGGCATCCCATCTACATTCCATGCTTGAATATTCAGTTTACGAACCCCAGTGTTCTTACTTGAAGCTACCCCAAGCAGGGAGTTTTCCCAGGGCTAGCTATAAACTTTTAGAGTTCAACCACACTTTTATTCAGTAAATTAATAAAGTATGAGACCAAACATAGTTTGAGTTATTTCCTCAACAGATGGAGATAATGGAAGAAGATCTAGCTGAGATAGGCTGATATGATACCATGATGCAAGAAGTAACATTAATAGGTGAGAAACAGGTAAGAGGTCAATTCTTAGAGGGCTGGTAAATCTCTGGTCTTTGAAGAATAAGTGCTGATTGACCGAGTGGTCTGATGCACTAGACTCAAGTTCTCACGATGTCAGTGATCTGATGTCAGTATTTCAAGTCCTGGTCACGGCGTTTATTGTTCTTCAGTCTGCAAAGGCCTTGTTCAAAGCTAGCTCATTTAGCTAAACTACATTCTGCCTCTATTACTCTATTTTTTAACAACCGTTTAACAAGTCCATTGAAAGTCAGGGACATTAATTTCATTATTGCAAAATGAAACAGAGGTCACATCGTATTTTCAGGTTTTCTTTGTTGATTTGTTATATACATTTTACACATAATTTGGGATTGAATAAAGCAAAGGGACTAAGGATTTGAAACAACGACCTCTCGTTAAATGTGCCGGTGCTCTAGCCACTGAGCTATCTAGCCCTATGGCTAAATCTTCAGGTTTAACAATTCATTGCTCTACCCAATGAGCTATCTAGCCATATGGCTAGACCTACGGTTCAAAAAGCTGGTTTGTACCAACTGAGCTATCTAGCCCTATGGCTAGACCTTCAGTTTAACCTGCCGGTGCTCTACCAATTGAGCTGTCTAGCTCTATGGCTAGACCTTCAGTTTAACCTGCCGGTGCCCTATCAACTGAGCTCTCTAGCTCTATGGCTAGACCTTCAGTTTAACCTGCCGGTGCCCTACCAATGAGCTGTCTAGCTCTATGGCTAGACCTTCAGTTTAACCTGCCGGTGCTCTACCAACTGAGCTGTCTAGCTCTATGGCTAGACCTTCAGTTTAACCTGCCGGTGCCCTATCAACTGAGCTGTCTAGCTCTATGGCTAGACCTTCAGTTTAACCTGCCGGTGCCCTACCAATGAGCTGTCTAGCTCTATGGCTAGACCTTCAGTTTAACCTGCCGATGCTCTACCAACTGAGCTCTCTAGCTCTATGGCTAGACCTTCAGTTTAACCTGCCGGTGCCCTATCAACTGAGCTGTCTAGCTCTATGGCTAGACCTTCAGTTTAACCTGCCGGTGCCCTACCAACTGAGCTGTCTAGCTCTATGGCTAGACCTTCAGTTTAACCTGCCGGTGCTCTACCAACTGAGCTGTCTAGCTCTATGGCTAGACCTTCAGTTTAACCTGCCGGTGCCCTATCAACTGAGCTGTCTAGCTCTATGGCTAGACCTTCAGTTTAACCTGCCGGTGCCCTACCAACTGAGCTATCTGGCCCTATGGCTAGACCTTCAGTTTAACCTGCCGGTGCTCTACCAATTGAGCTCTCTAGCTCTATGGCTAGATAACTCAGTTTAGGACATTTATATATGTTTTAATGCAGGCTATCGTGGTTGTCTTTTTTTCTGGTTTGATTATTCAAATGATAAATGTTACAAACAATAGGATCGAAGTAAATTTAGTAGAGCTCTTCTTCCTTAAAGCACGACTCGATAGCAAATTACAACATTAGAGTGTGATGCCTCAACATCACTTATCAAAGTCACTACTAGTCCAAGAGGAACACCCTAACCCAATCACAACATTATAGTTAAGTGTCATGCCTCTTGAGCAAAACAACTATCATTAAAGATTTTGAATACAACACCAATCTTTCTCATAAACTCCTAAAAGAGTGTAGGCTCTTATGTGAAAAGGGTATCAAGTTAACTGATTCATTTATTCTGTAGTTTCATCTCTTCTCATACTTTCAGATTAAAATCAGTTTCGCTGAAGTGGAAAACAGAGAGGGGCCTAATTGAAATCAGACAACTGAAAGGTATTCCTTTTTTGTAGGTCATTTGTTCAGAAATTAGTGACATATGCCTAGTTTTGCTGATTCTATTTCTTGCTAGCACAGAATGATATAGATAGACAGGGCCTTGAATTCAATCTGACTCCACAGCTCTATTGCATAAAATTCCTTGTAAGCACAAAAAGTAGCTAAGCATGACAAAAATGTTTTTACCAGATTAAGGTTACCAGCCTATAACGCCTTGTCTCATGTACCATTTGCAACTTGTATCTTGCTCATTTCTGCTAAGCAGAAAACTATTAAGCAATATGTTCAACTTTGTTAGGCCCAACTCCATGCTGCTTCTCACTGTGGTTTTCTGCACTTACGGCCACAAAAATCAGGCACTTCATAGGTTGCCATAAGCACAGAAGTCTGTTGTAAGCAGCGCATGAAATTCCACCCTTGTCTCAAAAATCTAAAAAGGACTTTGCAAATGTTCAGATGTTTAATGAAACAGACTCTTGCTAGTACATAAGGGCTTTGGATGGCATGCTATTACCCTGGATGGGTATTTAGCTGTGTGTAGGTTCTATCGTGAGTAGTTGATCAGAGAAAGAGTTGCACCCTTCCCATTGAAGGAAATTACAAGCCAAAAATACCATGTAATTTATAATAATTTGGTAACTATTTGTGACATGATTTTTCAAGCAATATTTTCTGCTCATATAACTCTAGAATTGGACCATAGTCTTAGTTCGTCTTAAGTGTATATATTTAATTTGTATCAGTGAGACAAATCTAGTTTTGGATGTTGTTGTAAGTTTATACTGAGGTATCATGTTGTTTTGATCTGCAGGACAAGTTGGAGATAACACCCTGTACAATGACATTGTAGAGTTTTGTAACAAGGATAACTCTGTCTACTTCATTGTGGGTCTGTTTTTGTTCCATGGACTCCCTCTCCAACTCGGTAAGACTTATTTCTTAGCCAGAAAGTTTATATTTCTGAATATATTTGTTCTTATTATTTCCTGGCACACCCAGGATTATGTCTTGGGGAGGGGGGGGGGGGGGGGGGGCGGCTCAAAGAAATGTAATTGGAGGGGTCTAGGGGCAAAGCCCCAGTGGGGGTCCAGTTGGCAAAGTCCCAGGTGTTTTGTGGGATGAAAAGTCTAGTATCTGTATGCCTAAAAACTGAAATCAATATCAATTTTTTACTGGAAATATTACTGTAACATCAACTTGTTCAAAAAAAGCTGACCCCCATAAATCAACCAGACTGAGTATGTATATGTATGTAACCTTGCCAAGGTCCTACCGATAATCCTTTGTGTTGCAAAAGTGATGTCATATAATAATCATCAATATCAGATTACCATAAAAAAAAATCAAGTTAAACATTAATCCTGGACATAAATTTGATGTGTGATGTTGAATGGGTATGAATTCAGGCCTTTTTAAATCAAGCACACATAGCCGACTTTAAGAGAATTGTGGAAAGGAAGCAATACATGATGACATGGGTTTGGATTTGGTGAGTGCATTATCTGTTTTCATGCATACTTATTGAAAACGTTGGAAAAAACTAAAATGTCCAGCGTTTTCTCTAATTCAAGTGAGGTAGTATCTGAGAGTGTCATGGCTGAGTGGTTTAGAGCATTGAATAACAGTTCTGGTGGTTAACTCATCGTGGTTAACTCAGTGTGTGGGTTCGAATCCCAGTCAAAACATTTGTGTCCTGAAGCAAGATGCTTTACTGTTATTCTCTTGACCCAGTGGTAAAAATGGGTACCTGCGATGGGTAGAGGTTGATATTGTCTTTGAAAAAGTCTTCGGAGCGACACGACAGCCCAAAAAGCTGTATACTTCCCAGGGAGCTAAAAAAGATTAAAGGAATGTTATTGGCCCAATTTCAGGGGCAGTAATTTAAAGCTTATTGATACATTAATGTAAAATGCTAAGTTTAAGATTTTGTTTATATTATTCTTATCATTATCTTTACACATGTCTGGCAATCCATTGAAAAGGGGGAAAAACATTTGAAATGCCAGAACAAATTGCAATATATTTTATCCTAGAAAAATTTGCACATTGGATTGAAATGCTAATGTTATCGTTGCAAATGAGATATATAAAAGGAATTTCTGCACAAAGCAAAAATTGAAAATGGCAATAGATGAAAAAACACATCCTGCCATTGGGCAAAAAGCAAAAACTATACACACTTGTGAGCTTCTCCTTTCCCTCTGCCCCACTTCTTTTTTATTTATTTATTTTTTTGGTGGGGGACTTGGCGGATGGGAGGGGGGAGGAGATGTATCAATTCCCTGAGCCATTCATGTATTGAGGAATGAAGTTCTTGCAGTTGCAAGTATTAGGGGTTTTTAAAATTATTGTATTTTTTAACGAACATTTTATTTTATTAATGCTTACCAATGTTCACAGGAGGGCAGACTTACTGATTATGTCAAGAATGATTATAAAAAATTTCAAAACCAATTAAGGCCTATAATTTGAAGTTTCTCTACGTGTTATAGACTTTTCATCTTCTCATGGATGTTGTTTCTATTGTAAAGCCATTATATTTTTTGCAAGAAACACTTGACCATGCAGTGGTGCGTCACAAATTATGATGTCAAAAAAGCGCAGTTGTTTAATGTCAACTTACTTAATGTGGTTTATAGATAGATTAATCACTAATAAGCAACTTAAAAACTATTTGTGTTATGGTAAAGTTTGTTAGGGTAAATATATTATATTCATTAATAGTAAAAAAAGGTACAGATTGAGTATCGGAGGCTGACACGGAACTAACTCCTGTGACTCTTGCCAGACCTGTTCAATTCATATTTTTAATGATCAAGTATTTCTACTAATTAATTACCTGTAATGATATTTTGTATTAAACCAAACTTCGGAAAGCCAAAGAGATACCATCACTTGATGATATGTTTCTTGTAAACTAAAGGATCGGAATGAATGTACTCTTCCAATAACCAATGATGTACCCTCCCTTTATGATATGTTTCTTGATAACTAGAGGATTAGAATGAATGTACTCTTCCAAAAACCAATGATTAACCATCCATGTATGTTATGTTTCTTTAAAACGAGATGTTTTGATTCTTCCAAGAAAAAAACAAGGATCCCATCCCTTATGATGTTCTAGAAAACTTGGCAAGGGAAATAATGTAGTTTTCCCTCTACAAAAAAAGCTTGTATACCAAAGTCTAAGTAAGATGTATGTATAATGGAAAGACATGTTCATACTATCAACGAGGGTTTAAAGTAATTTTTTGCCGGTTTGGCTGAATTATTGAGTGTTATTTTAAAAGTATTGAATAAGTGTGTGTACACGATTAGAGTAAGAATTGTTTATGTATGGCACTTTTTGTAAGAAGAGCCCTTTCTGACACTGAGTAATGGTTTCCGACTTGAGCTCTGGCTGGTTCCTAATCTTAAATTTGAGAAGATGGATCTGATGTTTATGAACATCTATGAGAGATTATAGTCAGGGCTGTGGTTTGGGAAGGTTCTTGCTTGGACATTACGTTTACTGATGTCAGACAAGGAAGGACACAACACTGTGTTAATAAAAGTATTTGTACGTGCTACACATTTTTAATCAATTCTACTACATTTATAATGTTGCTGTTACTAGCATGCTATCAATATCTTTGAAGTAAAGTTTAAAGTTTTTAACTTTTCATCCTGATGCAACCGTTTTATTTTTCTTTGATTCAAACCAGAAAAACCAAAAACAAGGCCAACAAGACTATATGAAATCGGCAAAAGTACTGCCATTGTCACTGTTGGCGTTGGGGACCCCACTGTTGCAGCAAAGTCAATTATGTCAAGATGTATGTAGAAACATTCTCAGGTTGGTCTTAATTTAAATGAAAACAAATGTTTTGTTGTTGACAGTTTTGTATTTATACAGGCTTTAGGGAAGTAGCATGAAATTAATGCTGTGCCGAGATGATCGAAGTAATAATAAATAAGAATCGCAAGTTATTTTATCCTTGTGGCTATGTTCTGTTAATCAGTATTGCCAAACCTTGCATGTCACTTAATTCCGATTTTATTTATTGTTGATTTTTTTTAAATGGTTAGTTAGTAGATTTTTGTTTTGATAGTAGTATTCCATTTTTTTCGGGCTTATTTAAATATGAGTTCAAAAAATTTAAAAACATTTGTTGAGCAATGAGGGAACAACAAGTTTCAGTCGAGTTTGAAAGACCTTTAAATATTTTGATTGTTCCAAGAGCATTGAATATAATATCAAGACAACTTGGATAAGAAATTTAACTGTACGTTATTGATGACTTAATTCCAAAACTAAGTCAGCTTGTTTTCCTGTCTTATTAACCGAACATGGACCTGGTCGAGTCTGGAAGTAAACATTTTCTGCAACCCTATAATATAGTCAGAATGAGAAATGTCATTGTGGAGACTACTAGATGACGTTGCAACAGAGTGTATGGGTGAAAAAGAAGCTAAACAAATCGGCTGCCATTAATATTTTTCTAATCAATTGCAAACTAAAATACACACAATCCACCAGTAAATTTCGCGAAATAAAAATTGTTTTAAAAAAAAATTTAAGGTTCAAATTCATATTCTTATTTAAATGAAACTAAAAACACATAAACAATAAATATGAGTTTCTTCAGTATTGTAACATTCTAACATTCTAGCAAGTTGGCAAAGGCCACGAATGGAATGTAAACAAACCAATACCAATAGTAAACGTGCTCGAAAATACCATATGCACCTGTCAATAGCCTGGCCCCTATATATAGCATATTTAAAGCATTGCTCGTCACATACGTTAACTACTACCTGGGGGAAAGTAGGAAATCTGCCTGGACTACTACTTTCGCTTAGTGGATCGAGGGGACATCTCGTTATTAACTTCATTGCTGTGGAGTTACAACATTGCAAAAGACCCATCGATCGATGCAAAAGACCGACCGATGTATTGGTCGGATTACTTGCCTCTTTGGCGTTCCATGAATGCTAAGGCTTGTTTTGTGCAAGAGTCATGGGGGAATTCCCTGAGTCCAGTGTGGAACTAAACGTAGCAGGTAAACAATCTTTCCCTGGCCACTCAAACTTTAAATTATGTTTCTCAAGCGTATTCTCCTAGAGGTCAAGGAAATGGGATTACAACTAAATACGCAGAGTAATTATTTTAGAAAAAACTGCTTGATCAGACAGTTACATCAGACTGGTAGGTTTAGGCACTAGAGGGGTATTGAACGATTCCTAAAAGGTGATGTACGTATAGCGAGCGTGACAATAGGGACTGTAAGCGTGGGTTTTTTTCCAGGACGAACGTGGGCAATTAACATAATGGGGCGTAGTAAACTTTACATTTCCCCTTGCACATGCGTACTTGGACGTAAAAGTTGTGGGTTCAAATACACTCACGTGTATTGTTATGTGCTTTGTGAAAGTACATTTACATGTACATGTACTGTACATTGTTTACAAAAATGCGTTGCGGCTTGCTGAGTCTTGATTGCCCGATAAAATATTTTGGGATAGGGTTGGGAAGGGGAGGGAGGGCAAGTAAAAAAAATAGACCGACGGTCATAATGAAAGAAATAAGAAATGGTCCTAAATGTTTGTGATGAAAGTACACTGCAGTACAAATACCAGATGGGTCCTATATTGAAGCCGGTAAAGGGCCTCTATTCATGGTTTACGCGTTTCGACCGTAAACTCCGGTAGGAATAAACCCAAATCGCGGCTCCTGAATACCTGACTATCACCGAGTAACTTTTAGTTTTTTATTGAGCTGGATGTTTTCAATTATAATGGGGGGTCGGGTCGGCTGGGTGAAATCAACCCATAACTTCACCCACTGCCAGTGTCCGAAATTCATTATATAGGTTTGATTCTCGGGCAGAAAATCAAACAATTATGTTGATGTCTCTTCTAAAAATTCCGTACTTTTATCGTGACCATTAAACTAACATAGCGCCCTCTCCGGGCTTAGTTTTGGCCGGAATTAGCCATTGTTACAGTGTACAAGACGTTGATGGAGTCCCATGAGTTTTTATGTGATTTGCATTTTCTTCGAACTTAACCAAAGCCTATACACAGATCCATGTACTGTTGGGGACGGAGAACAGCTGCCTAACTCAGTTCAGTGGGATAGGCAGAACTAACGGGGCAAAGGCAAGGTCATGGGGGGGGGGGGGTTGATAGGTAGCGAGCCATTCATTTGTGCATTTCTTCGATCTCTTATTTAGAGGATGGGGAGCGGCTGCCAACACCGGTCACGCGTTGGAAACGATTGTTGTTGTATTAATTGTTTTATATAGATAGGCCTATTACAGTTCATTCTGTTAGTGTTAGGATGTACACATCTGTTATGTCACATGCTTCCTTGACCCTACGAGCACCTTGTTATGTCAGCTATCCCTCAAGACCATTCATTATACTTCTTATACTTCCCCCCCCCCCCCCCCCCCCCCCGTTCGACCTTTTCGAAATGGTAAAATGTTTAAATAATTTAAACTGTTGGTAAACACAATTTAGGAAATAATTTGAATACTTAATAAAACGTTGTTTGCCTAAAAATAGTTAGTGGCCTGACGTTCCGACAACTCATGCTAGCACACTCGGTACAAATACATACTAGGCGCAGAGTTCAGCCTAAAAAAACCTACATAATAATATCGTATAACAGCCGTCTGCAAACTTTCTTGTGCTTGCCACGTGCGTGTACTGTCAAATGTTTTTCATACGGCTGTTTGCTACCTTTGCAAAAATATACCAAACAAACTGGTACTCCGTGCGCATAAACGCTGGTCCCGGACAACAGTTGGTTAGTTTTGTACACATCCTAAAGCAACATAACACGGTGTGCATGGCAGGCGAATGACGGTAAGAATTGATCTCTTTTTACCATTTTTTAGGTTGCAAAATGATTTTTCTGGACACACGCCAAGCTAAATGAGAGTACAAAGAACACGTAGAGCCTAATTTGGGCGAACTCTGGTGTCTGAAAAGAACTGTAGGTGCATAAACGTGAAGGGCAAAAAGTTTCGAAAAGGATTTTGTACTATGACCTTAGCCCTGGTACTGGTAGGACGTCAGTGCAGTGGCACTGACATCCTGGGTATAAAGCTTCTCTACAATGCGAACCAATTGTTGACTAATGTTTTTTCATATTTTTACCCAATTTAAAAAGCTGAAATTCTGTTGTTATATTCTTCATGGCCATAACTACACTTTTGATGCATCAAAAAATAACAAATATATTCATGGATGATATTATTCCAGAAAGTAAATCGCACATCCACGCTAACGTTTTAAACATCTTGTGCCGATTGACGAGTAAGCACGTGTGCGCATGTGCGAAATGCATAGCGGCTCCATCGACTTCCAGGTCAACGCGCCTTGTAGCGCGAAGAATGTAGTCTAGGTGCAAGACTTTGTTTTGATTATTCCCAGCCAGATGGCACTATCATTTGCAGGTGGGTTCGTGGATAATAGCGCCCTCTCACGGGAAAAATCATGACAAATTAAAGCGAGAGGAATCTTGCACCAGACTAGAACAAGAGTGACGAACTTGCCATGGGCGCGCTTGCGTGTGAGTATTCATAAACGGAGTCTGAACAGAAAGTTACAGAGGAGACGTCAATTTCCATTTTATTTTCACAAATAATGTCATCCAAGGATAAAATAAACAATTCTGAACCCAGCAGGCTGATAGTTCAGGACACCAGGAATATGTGGGTAAAGCTTAAGCTTCACCAATAAGGTAAAAATATGAAAAAATGTTGGTATAAAATTGTTCGCATTAGTACGAGAGCTTTATACCCCGGACTCCGTCGCGTTGTATGCAACGGAGGAGTCCAACCTGGGCTACTATGACCTATGACTTGTGAGATTCGTGGATTCGATAGCGGAATGAACCTCGTAATGTTATAAGGCCGTGTCTGAAACGGCGACTTCGGCTACAGCTACGGCTAGATCTCGCGCAACTGCCTATTCTTCAACACTGGCAGACGCGCTGATCTAGCTGTAGCTGTAGCCGAAGTCGCCGTTTCGGACACGGCCTAAACTAGCTAGTATGTAGCCAGTCCGTCTGATTTGAAAATTCCAGGTGTGTGAAAAAAGCACACCTGGATTCTTCTAGGCGTGTGATTTTTGTGGTACTGGCTGGTCAATTTAAAGTCGGTTTTCTTAAAACTAAACAGCGGGTAGTGATGTACTTAAAACGACATGGCAAGGGATCTTGTGAAGGTACAATTGGTTGTACACTGGGCACTTTATCAACAAAATCTCCCATACACTTATTTATCTAAACACTCAAAAGTGCATACAATTGTCGAAGCTAAAAAAAATAATAAATAAAAATAAAAAATATTAAAAAATGGAAGTGAAATTCACAAACTTGCGTTTTTGAACGATCTTATCCCCTAATTTCTGCCCTTAATAATACCATGGAATGAACCTCGTAATGTTATAAGGCCGTGTCTGAAACGGCGACTTCGGCTACAGCTATGACTAGATCTCGCGCATCTGCCTATTCTTCAACACTGGCAGACGCGCTGATCTAGCTGTAGCTGTAGCCGAAGTCGCCGTTTCGGACACGGCCTAAACTAGCTAGTAGTAGCCCAGGTTGGACTTCTCCGTTGCTTACAACACGACGGAGTCCAGGGTACACAACACATAAAGCTCTCGTACCAATACGAACAATTTTATACCAAGATTTTTTTTAATGGAAAAGTTTCCGTATCCAGTCACCACTTTTCATTCGTTATGAAATAAAATAGTATCTTATTTACCTAAATGAGATATTCCTTTGAGTAAAAATGAGGGAAAAAGTGGTGGCAGGATGCGGGAATTTTTCCTTTTTATTTTTTTACCTTTTTGAAGCTTTGCTCACATATTCCTGGTGTCCTTAACTATCAGCCCGATGGGTTCAGAATTGTTGATTTTATCCTTGGATGACATTATTTTATTTGTGAAAATAAAATGGAAATTGACGTCTCATCTGTTAATTGGTGTTACTTCCTGTACTGACCCCGTTTATGAATACCCCTTATTTATTGTGGACTAGTATTACTAGTAAAGGAAAAGATTTGACTCGCCCACCGCTGTTTTCACTTGTATTTGGCAACCAGGCGACCGGTAATTTCGAACTCTATTCTGTATAGACCTACCTGATTGATATACAGTGATACCCTTATAATTTTTACAAAACGCTGGACTTCCTCCGCTTCTTGACTCTATGCTTAAGTACAGTGTACCTTCAGGAGGTGAAAGAATGTTTTGAACAGAAACCCACGTTTTTATATCAGGGTTTTTCACCTGAGTTGTCACTTATATCGTGGCTCATTTGTAGAGAGCACATTAACACGAAAATGTGTACGCTTGTTTTGGTGTAACTTTATGAAAAACATCCAAGCTGGCTACTGCTGGATTAAACATTGTTGGGGTCATAATGTTTACTGATGTGAGTAGTCTATGGTCAAGGCTGTATTTGTTGCTCACAACACCACCACTGCGGAACACTAATCAGCAGCAAGCAGCTCAGAGTAAAACAGGGTGCTACAGTGACATGACAAAACCAAATAGGTTATGTGGCTGTTTTAGACAGTCGAATCAGCGCTCGTGCGCACATGTGCATCAGTGAAATGTTTAATCAGCGATTGCCAGCTCTGATGGGTTTTTTTTTTTTCAAAATTAAACCAACAAACTAGGATTTTTTTTTTTTATTTTATTTTATTTTATTTTATTTTTTGGGGGGGCCAGTGAATTAAAAAAAAATGTTGACCAACAGGTCATTCCGTGCCAACTTACCTAAAATCTTGAAAAGCTTGGCATGCTCTGTCTCAGATTTTTCTAGTATTTTTTTGGAACAATCCCCTATGGGTGCCATGAACATACACAACATTTTAGAATCCTACTCTTCAACATTTTTTAGATGTGTACATGTATGACCCCCTACAAAATTAAGCTCGCCCCTTCAAATTGACTTTTTGTGTCTTCAGTATTTTTAGAGGTCTGTAACTACAAATGGAGATAACATATATAGCTACAAATTAATTTGGTATCCCATCAACTAAATTATACTGTCAAAAGTAGCACAGGTCTTTTTATTATCAAGGTGTACAATGTACGTAGGTCTTTAAAAACGCACATTTTGGCCTGCGTAATGACTTTTCGTAAACTTGAGACGCCCTAGTGCCTAAGTGAAATGTCCGATTGCTTTTACATTACATTTGGTTATAAACTAGTTGTGACCTGATAGACTACATGTAATCACGCTTTTGATGGGTGCTTGGCAGGGGTCTGAATTTTGGTCCACCTGTAAAAATTCCCCAAAAAGCCTTTTTCAAGTGGTTATTTGACAACGTGGGACATATTGTGTGTATGCAATTTAGTGACAGCACTTATTTACAAAAGAGTCACAGAGCCTGGACTTCTGCAGGCATAGTTTGTACATTACGGAAGCGTAGTGCTACCACTTGAACAAAAAACACATTCCTCTCTGTCAGTCTTTTTTAAAGGATTATAAGGCGCTTAGTAAAATATTCATCCTTTTATGTTATCAGATGAACCTTATCAAACTTATTCCCTAAATATTTAGGATATTAAAATGCACTTTATATTCCATTACAGTTAAGGCAAACAGGCAAAGGCTGAGCTTGTGAACCAGCAGATAGTGAGCAGATAACAGCTTCACAATTCTTGGTGATGGAGTTCAAGGTGTTTGTTGTGCACAGGGTAGATTGCTCAGTGATTTCTGCCAGAGACATTACTTTAAAAGGTGAGAATTCATTATGTATTAGTCATTGCAAAGGTAAGAAGTGAAAATGACTCTGCCCACAGCAAGAGAAGAAGGGTGAAGGTGATTGACATGGCACAAGGGTAAAAATTGACTTGCAGTAATGTGTGTGTACTCAAACTGTGAACATTGTTCATACAAAAAGACTTGTATTCCATAAAGTGCATGGGAAACCTTGGCAACTATTATTTCAATCTATGCATAAATGTTGATAATTTAACCACTTCATGTCGTATAATGTGTATACAAGCCAAGTATATCTGGACTGACTTACTGTGGACGGTTTATTAGGACCGGAACAACTTCATCCGAGTGCCCTCAGAGTGCCCTCAGTTGCTGGCAGCCTGACAGCTGATGGTAAAATCCACCCAGAGTTTTGATTTTACAGTGTGCACAGGCATGCACCTACTGTGCCGCACTTTGTTTCACTGACATACATGTACAAAGAGGGACCCCAGGTGTTGAAAACATACCTCATAATATCCTCCCCGAAGGGGGGGGGGAGGGGGTTGGGGGTGCAATCCCAGATTCCAGACTTCTGTTCTGTTGTTGTACAAATGTGGCATACAAGAATGGACAGGCAGTCACTGAGGTTCAGTGAATCACAGTGAGTGCCTACTCAACTTTTCTTGCAAGACAACATTAAATCCTGGTGCTAATTAAAAGAACCCTTCTTGTCTTTACTTTGTCAAGTCAGGGTTTCATTGTGGCTACATTTTTTTCAAAGGAAGACAATTACGTAAAAAGCTCAAAATATTTGCACAGAAATTGATATGAAGTGGTTAACACAATTAATTCCACTGTGAGCCATTTTTTAAGACGTCCCTGGTATAAAAATACAAATATCCGGACATTGCCTTCAAAGCATTTGTTCATGAAAAGATTGGAGATTGGGTTTTTCTTACTATTTTTATTTATTTATTTATTTTTTATTTGGGGCGGGGGGAAGTTGTAGAAGTAAAATCCTCTTTCTGGTTGCTGCACCATCTGCTAATGATATAATGTTTCAGTTATTGTGGGAGAGTCTTCTTGAAACAGTTATACTCATGGCGAGCAGACAATCGGTTTTAAAAATTGTGTACAAATGCTTCAATCATCTATTGTTGCATTTATACTGTGTGTGTTCCCAGCAGATGGTGAGACTCATTATTGTCACCCAAGACCCACAATCTCCTAGTCAGTCTCAGACTCCCAGGCCAGATGCTGAAGACTCTACCTTGAAGCTCTAGCTCTGAAGACACTACAGGGAGAGTTGGAGATGGACAAGAAACAGGAAGCTCACTATACATGCTATAAGAGGTAAGGAATAGTCTGATTGTGCTGTGGACATTTATTTTTAGTTAACATCTCATGTTACAGATTTACAGATCTCCTTGTATGTCACTAAAAACTGTTTTTATTTAGCTGTTCCGATGTGTTAGTCGGAACAGCTATTGTTTCTCTACTATTATTTTTAGGTGTTTGGACAAAAGTCCGAAGACCTCTTCTTATTGTTCGTTTTTTTGTTTTTTGTTTTTTGTTTTTTTTTACTTCGTCTTCTTCTTCTCGCC
The DNA here is from genome assembly GCA_023634235.1 of Pisaster brevispinus. NCBI lineage: Eukaryota > Metazoa > Echinodermata > Asteroidea > Forcipulatida > Asteriidae > Pisaster > Pisaster brevispinus. The sequence continues at coordinate 392,415 of JAMKCF010000068.1, read as the reverse complement.
GTCGATTGTCCGCTAACAAAGACACACTTCCTAAGCTCATGTAAACTTGAAACTTTACACATAGTTAGATATTCATTAGTAGATGAAACCATTTTGAGTTTCGTCATGATGACATCATCAGGTGTCGAGTTACGTTAAATCAAAGTTTAATATTTGAAAAAATCATAACTCCAAAACTATACAATGGATTTTCACAATCTATACATCATCGGATAGGCCTGGTATGACTCTAAAAACGCTACACTAAACGCGACCTCATTTGACCTTGACTTCCGGTTCAAACCGGAAGTTGAATATTTAAAAAATTCATATCTCAAAAACTACTGATCATTTCATCACAATTTTTACATCAGATTGTAGATCTGTGATCCTTCCGAAACTTTTGCACAGAAATTATGCCAATATAACCTTAACTTCTGGTCCTAAATGGGTGTTACAGCCAAAATTAGTATTAACCGCAGTTTATTTGTGTATGGAGAAAAGCGCTGTAACTGACTGTCCGCTCCATTATTCATAAGGTTCAAAGTCCACGTAGCCTGTGCATATAGTCCCACACAACGGAAATGTATCATTGCGTTGCTTATTCTTGTACGTTGTAACAACACGTGTCCCGCACATAAAAAACTCAAACTCAATCAAAGTTCAGTGTGAATTTAGTTCCGCTGTGCTCGTCTGATGGCTTAATGGAAAACAAGGAATAAAAGAGGAGGTTTTACTGAGATGTCCACCTGCTTTAGGGATTTGTATGACTTTGACTAAATGACAAAAACTTCAACTGAAAAAGAACGACATTGGTTTGTTTCTCATTAAACACCGAGACCCACGTCACGTTGATCGACGTGACCATGCCTGCCAAAGGCGCTCTAGGCCCTCTGAGTATGCCCTTCAGACACGGTGATTAAGTGGTGAGCTTTATTTCAAAATCACCGTTAAAAAGAGGGGGCATTCTCATCAAACACCGAGACCCACGTCACGTTGATCGACGTGACCATGCCTGCCAAAGGCGCTCTAGGCCCTCTGAGTATGCCCTTCAGACACGGTGATTAAGTGGTGAGCTTTATTTCAAAATCACCGTTAAAAAGAGGGGGCATTTCTTTTTTGTCTACAATAATGTTGATATGTTTCATCCATAAACTTGCAGCATGCAGCCATACATTGTGTGCAAATACTGGAAAGCCCATTGAACATCATTGCGTTGTTTATTCGTGTATGTATTAACACGTTGTCCCGCACTTAAACCCAAACTCATTCAAAGTTCAGTGTGACTTTAGTTCCGTTGTGCTCGTCTGATGGCTTAATGGAAAACAAGGAAGAAAAGATGAGGTTTTACTGAGATGTCCACCTGCTTTAGGGATTTGTATGACTTTGACTAAATGACAAAAACTTCAACTGAAAAAGAACGACATTGGTTTGTTTCTCATTAAACACCGAGACCCACGTCACGTTGATCGACGTGACCATGCCTGCCAAAGGCGCTCTAGGCCCTCTGAGTATGCCCTTCAGACACGGTGATTAAGTGGTGAGCTTTATTTCAAAATCACCGTTAAAAAGAGGGGGCATTCCTTGTTTCGTCTACAATAATGTTGATATGTTTCATCCATAAACTTGCCTAGTGTTTTTTGTTTTGTTTTTTTACTTTCAAAAATCATTATTTTGTCATGGTTTAATGTTCAACTATTGGATTGAATTGATGCTAATCCCCGCTCAGGTATATTATGGATATGTACTGTGTATGGAAAAAAACATAACTCGTGAACCAAAAAGTGTGCACCTTTTTTGGAGTTGATTTTAACGATGTTGTAGTCTGACAAGGGTCTGGTTAAAACAAAATAAGATTTAAGAGCGCCATCTGGCGGCAGGTTAAAACAGTTCAAAATACAGTTTTAATAGAAGCCTTTTGCAGAGTTTTTATAATTGTTTCAACATGGGCTCCACATACTTCACAAAAATGAATATGTTGGTGACCTTGTCTTGACCTTTTAACCTGTCTAAACTGGAAGTTCTGTAAAACGCTTTAAAAAACCTTATTTAATAGATATTCATTCTGTTTTCACAATAACAAACGGCACAGCTCACGATCACTCCAGTCAGCTTTACTTGAATCCGAACACCTCGAATTTGTTATCAAACAAATTCTTATGTCTAGTGTATTCTTATATTTGTTCAAAAAAAAACAAAAAACACACCAATGTTCTCCGCTAATGTTTTGCTTTTTCCCAAGCTCGTACGGTCATGAAACTTGGCAACCATTTTGCACATGATTAGTGGATGAAACAGATGTTTTCACGTAATGATGACATCATCTAGTGATTTATTAGGTAATTAAAAGTAATTGATTTTTCTCAAATTTCCACCTTTTTCTAACAACAAACATAACTCAAAGACCACGGACTTTCAATTCTTTCTTTTTTCTTGAATCTAAAGAACATTGGATACTAATCATTTTGTACATGGAAACGAAAACATTTTAAGATGTATTTCTAGGTGAAAACGATTGTTAAAATGTTGAAATCTAATCCAATACCGAGCGCACAGTGTGGCATCCAATCCAGTATGTCGTGCACACAAAACCGCACAACGTGCAGCATGCAGCCATACATTGTGTGCAAATACTGGAAAGCCCATTGAACATCATTGCGTTGTTTATTCGTGTATGTATTAACACGTTGTCCCGCACTTAAACCCAAACTCATTCAAAGTTCAGTGTGACTTTAGTTCCGTTGTGCTCGTCTGATGGCTTAATGGAAAACAAGGAAGAAAAGATGAGGTTTTACTGAGATGTCCACCTGCTTTAGGGATTTGTATGACTTTTACTAAGTGACAAAAACTTCAACTGAAAAAGAACATTGGTTCGTTTCTCATCAAACACCGAGGACCACGTCACGTTGATCGGCGTGACCATGCCTGCCAAAGGCGCTCTAGGCCCTCTGAGTATGCCCTTCAGACACGGTGATTAAAATGGTGAGCTTTATTTCAAAATCACCGTTAAAAAGAGGGGGCATTCCTTGTTTCGTCTACAATAATGTTGATTTTTTTCATCCATGAACTTGTCAAGTGTTTGTTTTTTGTTCTTTTCTCTTTCAATTTTTTTTATTTTTTATCATGGTATAATTTTCAACTATCGGATTGAATTGATGCTAATCCCCGTTCAGGTTTAATATGTATATGTACTGTGTATGAAAAAAATCATATCTCATGAACCAAAAAGGGTTTTGACTTTAAGCTAACCATGTACTTAGACCTTATTGTGTCAATGAAACCACAGAGGTTTTCGGCATGATGACGTCATCAATGACGTCATAACATTAAATCAATGTTTAATCTTTACAAAAAAACATATCTGGAAAACCATAACTGCTACATACCAGTTCTTTGGACCATGTGAAAGACCCTGGAGTGTATTTTTTAATTTTACACCGCCAAAATGTGACTTTCTGTGACCTTTACTTCTGGTTGGAACTGAAAGATGATTATTCCATACTTAAAAACCTCATGTCCCATTAACCAAAAAAGGGTTGAGACCTAAAACTTTACATGTACTTAGACCTGAGTGTGTAAATGAAACCCCAGTTATTTACGGGATGATGACGACTCGATGGCGTCCTTACATTGCATTAACCTTTAATATGTAAACAATTTATATACGGAGAACCAAAATTGTTATATACATAACTTGCACCAACCCCAATGATTAGACAAATTGTGTCTCCCTGTGAGCTTCAATTCTGGTCAAAACTGAAAGCTTAAGTGAAAAAAATCACCCCGGTCCTCGTTTTGAGGCCTGCAAACAATATGATCTTGAAATCAGGTGGTCCCTCCATATGAAAAAAAGTTTTACCCATAGGTCTTTCAATTCAAGCAAAACAATAACTGAAAACCTGTGACAATTTCAAAAAATTAGCAGATACTTATGAATCTCAATGTCTTGATAATAAAATGAGCTATGAAAACAGAATGATTTCATCAGTTTTTAAATTTATCAAAAGTGTTTTATATAAATTTCGAAATCTTTTACCATTCACTTTACGTATCAATTTGTCGTTCTAAGTTATGTTTATTCGGTTTTCTCTTTGAAAATACTACCTCTGCTAACTCGAAAATGTTTACACCGAACACCTTGTTTTTGTTATGCAACAAAAACTTATGTCTAGTGTATTCTTATGTTTGTTCTAAAAAGAAATACACACAAACGTTGTCCGCTAATGTTTAGCTTTTTCCCAAGCTCGTATGGTCATGAAACTTGGCAACCATTTTACACATAATTAGTGGATGAAACAGAATTTTTCACGTAATGATGACGTCATCTGATGATTTATTAGGTAATTAAAAGTAATTAATTTTTCAACAAACATAACTCAAAGACCGCGGACTTTCAATTCTTTCTTTTTTCTTGAATCTAAAGAACATTGGATACTAATCATTTCGTACATGGAAATGAATACATTTTAAGATGTATTTCTAGGTGAAAACGAGCGTTAAAATATTGAAATCTAGACCAATACCGAGCGCACAGTGTGGCATCCAATCCAGTATGACGTGCACACAAAACCGCACAACGTGCAGCATGCAGCCATAATATACATTGTGTGCAAATCCTGGAAAGCCAATTGAATATCATTGCGTTGTTTATTCGTGTATGTACATATACTAACAACATGTTGTCCCGCGCTTAAACCCAAACTCATTCAAAGTTCAGTGTGAATTTAGTTCCGTTGTGCTCGTCTAATGGCTTAATGGAAAACAAGGAATAAAAGAGGAGGTTTTACTGAGATGTCCACCTGCTTTAGGTATTTGTATTACTTTGACTAAATGACAAAAACTTCAACTGAAAAAGAACGAAATTGGTTTGTTTCTCATCAAACACCGAGACCCACGTCACGTTGATCGACGTGACCGTGCCTGCCAACGGCGCTCTAGGCCCTCTGAGTATGCCCTTCAGACACGGTGATTAAAATGGTAAGCTTTATTTCAAAATCACCGTTAAACAGAGGGGGCATTCCTTTTTTTCGTCTACAATAATGTTGATATGTTTCATCCATGAACTTTCCTAGTGGTTCTTTTGTTTTGTTTTTACTTTCAAAAATCATTATTTTGTCATGGTTTAATATTCAACTATCGGATTGAATTGATGCTAATCCCCGCTCAGGTATATTATGTATATGTACTGTGCATGGGAAAAAAACATAACTCGTGAACAAAAAGGGTTTTGACTTTAAGCTAACCATGTACTTAGACCTTAGTGTGTCAATGAAACCACAGAGGTTTTCGGCATGATTACGTCATCAATGACGTCATAACATTTAATCAATGTTTAATTTTTACAAAAAAATATCTGGAAAACTATAACTGCTACATACCAGATCTTTGGTCCATGTGAAAGACCATGGAGTGTATTTTTTTAATTTTACACAAAGTGTGACCCTCTGTGACCTTTACTTCTGGTCGAAACTGAAATGTGCTTATTCTATACTTAAAAACGTCATATCTCATTAACCAAAAAAGGGTTGAGACCTATTATTTTCGGGATGATGATGACTCGATGGCGTCCTTACATTAAATTAACCTTTAGTATACAAACATTTTACATCCGGGAAACCAATTTTGTTAGAACTTGCACCATCCCCAATGATTACATAAACTGTGTCCCCCTGTGAGCTTCAATTCTGGTCAAAACTGAGAGCTTAAGTAAAAATAATCACTCCCGGTCCTCGTTTTGAGGCCTGCAAACAATATGATCTTGAAATCAGGTGGTCCCTCTATATCGAATACAGTTTTACCCATAGGACTTTCAGTTCCAGCAAAACAATAACTAAAAGCCTGTATCAATTTCAAAAACTTAGCAGATACTTATGAATCTCAATGTCTTGATAATAAACTGAGCTATGAAAACGGAATGATTTCATTTGTTTTTAAATTTATCCAAGTTTTTATTTCAAATTCGAAATCTTCTACCATTCACTTTACGTATCAATTTGTCGTACTAAGTTATGTTTATTCGGTTTTCTCTTTGAAAACACTACAGCTGCTAACTCGAAAATGTCTACACCGAACACCTTGTTTTTGTTATGCAACAAAAACTTAAGTCTAGTTCTATCTCTCTCTATCAAAGGGACACATTGGGCGCTCTGGGATATAAAAAACATTTGTTTTGAAATGAATGTGGTTGGAAAAGTATTTTAAAAGTAGACTACAGTGATTCGCAGAAATATTTCCATTTGTTGTATTTCAAAAGGAAAACTTGTGTTTTTCAATCACAACTCACTAATTACAAAACACATCATTAGGACACCAGACCAAGTAATTTATGGCTTGATGTCATTCTGCTTAGAAAAATTGATACTCTTCAAAACAAAGCATTAAGATTTATGAAGTTTTACAAAATTACATCCTCTTAAATGATGGCATTCGTTATTTTATTTCCTTTTTATTTTAGTGACAATGAGGAAGCAGCCGGTAGTCAGAAACCATCACCGTCTAAGAGTTGCGGTCGCATCCGCCGTATCGCCTCGGACTCCAGCGACTCCGATGAAAGGAAGTCAAGATCCAAAGGTCAAGATCAAGCTTCTGGGTCTGAGTCCGAGGGGGAGAGTAAACCTCGTAGCAAGGCACTTCAGTCAGACAGTGATGAGGAATCAAGGGGGGAGGGTCAGAGGTCAGGTAGCGAAGCACAGGGGTCAGGCAGTGAGGGTCAGAGATCAGATGCTGAATCGGGGAACAAGGAGTCAGCATCTGAAGGAGTGGGGTCCGGTGGGGAAGAAGCAGGGTCGGACGGAGCGACGTCTGGTAAAGAAGGGGTCGCTGACTGAGGAGACCTCCTGTCTGTCAACTTCCATTGGACTATCCACCAGATGCCAAGTGTCAGTGGCTGAAACACTTGCAATTAGACATCAGGGTTCAGATTGTTTTCAGTGAGTTCAAGTTGGAAAAACTTGGCAGGAAGCTGCACATCTGACTTCCTCAAGGTCAGAATCTTTCTCCTTAAGATTTAAACAACTTGTGAAATATGTTTCAAATATTTCCCATTGAATTTGATTGGCTGAGAGAACAATTTCTTATAACCTGCCCACACTTTTTTGTTCACAAAAGCAATTTTCAATCAATTTGTTCCAGAGACAATCTTACAATGCTGAATTGATCTCAGATTTTTAATTTTAAAAATGTTGATAATTTTTTTGCAAATCAACCTGTGCGGCCAGCTTGGCCCAATCGACCGGTCAACCATCGGGAGGGAAGTCCTGCTGGAGTTTGTCTCTGATGAATCAAACTCCTTTCCAGGATACTCAGCTTGTTATACGGTGTTGCCATAGATCCCTGACTCTCCATGTTTGTTGAGAAATGGGTGTTAAATCTCGGTGTAGGCAGTAAAAGTACCTTATTTTCCTTCATACTTGACGCGGCTTATCTGACTTCCACAGGTGCAACAAAATCACTGCGTCTTTTCTAATGGTGTGTCTTATCTGGTATCACTATAGATCATTGTGATGATCACTGTGTGAAATTAAATTCATCCTCTAAAATGAGCCTTTCATTTGCTCAGGGTATTGTTGTCACATTATTTAAAATAACGCAGTGTGTAGTTATAAAGTGTAGTTTTTAAGGTTTAGCGTAGTTTTGAGGTAAGCAGCTGTACATGAGATTGGACCTGTAGCCTAATTTCATTAAGCCTGTTATAGCACACATAAAATGTTATGCGCGCAGTATAAAATTGCTGAGCAGAAATAGGTTATCAGCCAAAATGTCATAGAATAGGTTGCTACGCCTGGTACCTAATTGTTCAATTATCTGACTTTCAAATGTGCAACAAAAATCACTGCGTCTTATCTAATGATGGGCCTCTGGTATCACTATAGATCATTGTGATGATAACTATGTGAAATTAAATTTATCCTGTGAAATAAGCCTTTCATTTGCTCAGGGTAATGTTGTCACATTTTTTAAAGTAGCAGTTATTGCTGCATTGCAAATAAACATATCCAAAGAAACTGATTACTGTTGGAGAGAGCTCACCAGTCTGTTGAATGTGATATCTAATTTTGTCATCTTTACCATCTCATATTACTAGTAGTTGAGTACAAAGAAAGACACAGGTTTTCTCGTAGTTAGGCGCTAACAGCGTTTGTGTGTTCTGTGGGAAATCCTGTAGATATGGGTTCAAGACAAAAGCGTTGAGTTTTAAAACCGATTATCTCTGAACTTTTCAAATTTCAGCGTAGTGTGTCAACGTCTTCCATGTGCCAGCCCTTGCCATATCTCTGACCGAAGACCTGCCTACACTACACCTCCTTCCAGCAGACTGTGGCTGTCAGATCCTCTTTACTCTCCCTCCAGAAGAGTGTAGTTATAAAGTGTAGTTTTCAAGGTTTAGCATAGTTTTTAGGGTAAGCATCTGTATAAGAGATTGAACCTTTAGCCTAATTTCATAAAGCCTGTTAGCACACAAAAAATGCTATCTGCAGTATAAAAATGCTGAGTAGACTCAAGTTATGATCCACCAAAACGTCATGACGACTGGTACCTAACTTATATTGTACTTATCATCACTGTGATGTTCTCTTCTTCTTTTTTTTCGTCTACATAAAAGTCGTAATTAAAGATAACGCTGACATCAGAGACTGGAATCATCCAATCACCGAACAACGCTTCCAGCACCCATTATAAAACAACTCCCTTCTGTGCTTTCAACAATCATTGTCAAACTGACGTCCCATGGCAGTACGTGATGCTTTCCTTTAGTCAACTCAAACTTGAGTCCAATCTGCAATGCACGAAGGACTTCATTGAGGTAAGAACAGGGTTTTACCGTTAATTTGTCTCCAACTGATTTGACTGCTGAAAAAAATGTCTTTCGATTTCAATTATTAAGATAGAATCAGAAGCGCACTGTATTTGTTAATCTTGTTGGTGAAGGCATGGGATCAAAACTACAACTGCTTTCCCACAGAAGGTCTGTAGCCAGCCTCTATCTTTTACACGGATGTTTGCAAGGTAAACGTGCTACCTGTGTGTCTGACCTGGTTCCTCCTATCAGGATGTTTGAGTGTTAAACCAGGCTTTCTGCTTGTTAATCTTGCTTGGCTGAGATGTAGAACAAAAAGCAATCCAACAGCTTTATTCCATGTACATCTCTTTGGAACTCCTTACCTGTTAAATCAACATTTCTCTCCATCCTACTGATTTCAGACGCAAATCCTCCTTTAGCTCCCTGAGTTATTCTCATATTGAATGTTTTTTGTCTTGTACGTAACCCCCAAAACCAAGACTGGCTTTTAGCCTTGTTTTGGGCAAACATGCTTTAAAATTTAAAAAAAAACACAAGGTCGTAACTTGATAGGTCGAAAGGTCATATCTAACACGCTATAGCAAGCACACATTTTGCTCCACGCAATAAGGTCGTATCTCTTTTATTTGTTTTTTGCCTTCACTTATTGCACCACCAACAAAACTTTCAATTGCAACCTGGCTCCACTGACATAGTGAAATCTTTTCTTTTTTGGTGTTTGTTCAGATTCAGGACGTGATACCCAAGAAGCGTCTGTCTTCTGTGGGGATGCAAATACTTTCACTTGGATCACCGAGGGGAGTGAAGTCATCGCAAAATTCGAAACAGACGACGAGTAGTGCTTCCAAGGTTGCAGAGAGCTCGAGAGAAAGAGACATTTTCCTGTAAAGTGTTGGACATCAGAGTGGTTGGACGGCGGCTTTTTCCATGTATGAACTGAATTATGGCTATCAGTACAAAATTACTACTAGTACAGGTAGTGGTCAGCCTACATGTCTTTATTTTTGGTATAGTTTATTATCTGCTTGTCGTCAAACCAGGTTCATATTGTAATAATAATAATAATAATAATTATGTAGATTACTTGAAATGGAATGCATGTGGGTGTTGACTGCGGTTTGGCTGGTGGGATTTGACTTGGAGGCATAGGTTTGTGAGTTTGTTGTGTGAATGATGATGATTAGTGGGCCCTGTGTGTTGGTAACTTATGCCTTCTTGCCCATCCAGTGTCATGCTATATATTCTATGTTCTCCAATCACGCATTCATGCATTTGCTTTCTTTGAGATAATTATTTTGTAGAGACTGAATATCTAGGAGTTGCCTTCATTTTTATTGACATTTTATAGACATACTTGCATTGTATAAGATAATTAAATGTACATGTATGTGTTTTATTGACCGCCTGCACAACTCTCAACAGTTTGCGCAGGTGTTTACAGAGAGAATAAATCCCAGTCAGATCCACAGTCAACATCCAAAAGCTGGATACACCTGTGTAGGACGTCACTTTAATCTTTCTAATCACTCCATTTCTCTCATGATTTTACAGGGCTTCGAGGCACTAGGAAACCACAAGATTGTTCGTCTGAGTAGGGAGAAGCTATGGATAAGGCGTCTCCAGACCATTCAACCCCATGGTCTAAACATCCAAGAAGGAAATGTCTAATAACCTTTTGTCTTTGCCTTCTTCTTTTTACCACAGATAAGACCCCTCTAGTCTGCCTCATTCACTAATCAATTACTTTTCTCTCCCTCTTCCCATCATTTATTTTATACTTCTTGAGGCTTTGCATAATGAGGTATCAATGTATATTCAGTTTGCATTAACACCGTATGTATATCTACTAGCTATGTAGATTTGTTCTTAAAGAACTAGGTCTTGCTTTTTAAACATTTTTTATTCTACTGCCGCAGAGTAGATTTGGAAATCGGGAGACTACTTCGGGAGACTACTTAGTTCTGAAAAGAACTGTCCAGCTTATAAGCTACTACCTGGGCGGTGGGTAGGAAATCGGCCGGGACTACTACTTTGGCTTCACAGTGGATCGGATCGAGGGGACTTCTCAGTATTAACTTCATTGCCGCGGAGTGAGTTCTTAATTGGTCTCAACATTTAGACTAGCTTGCTCTAGTCATCGTCTCCTGACGCAAACCGAATATACATCATTTATTTTGTCTTTTGTATTCGTTCCTCTTGTGGTCAAACCAGCCCCTCCCCCACCCCCACCCCCTTTTGTTACCCTCCTTTTTGTTCATCCTCCTGCTTTCTCTGTGTGCTTTCATCTCTAACGTCTATCTCCACTCCACTTTTTATGTTTGTAGTCTTGTCATTTAGCCTTCAAGAAAGACTCTGCTAGGGTCGAAATGTCAGGCCACTATCTATTTTTGTGTGTGTAGTAGTTTTTCCATGATTTTTAGAGCCAATTTGTAGTAAGTTTTTTGCTGAGAATTTTTTATTCGTGCATATTTGTATTTAGAAGAACTGATTTTATGTCTGGTCATATTGTTACTTTCAGTGCGTATAATTATATACAGTGTATTTTCCTTATGTGTGAGGGACTGTTTATGTATAATTTTCTTGTGTATGAATCTCACAAGTAAGTCAAATTGTGAGTTTGAGGTGCATATATAGTTTAAAGGTGTAAATCAATGAAAATCAAGGTTGATATTTTTGACAATTTGCTTGATTCAGCCATGGTTTCTTATTTTCCCTTGAAAAGCTACAAGAGCCATGTTAATGACAAGCCTTGGCTTACACCTCACATAAATGTTTTTGACCGTCAAATTATGTTGGGTAATAGTTTTTATTGGTATGACTCTGCTCTTTCATCGCTTGGCCTTGACTCTCTGGCTGGTAGGAGAGAGGCACACTGCAGGCGTTTTGCTAATGAACTTGCTAATAACCCTCACACTAAAGACCTCCTTCCCCCTACCAGGCATGAGAGTCATGGTCGAAACCTCCGAAATAGTCATCATGTTTCAACCATCCCCACCAGATCCAGTCGTTTTAAAAATAGCCCTGTTCCTTATTTTATAGGTTTAATTCATTCTTAATTATTTCTCCATTTTATTGTGTGTGGTGGTCTGAGTGAGGTTCTTATTTAATTTTGTTTTATTGAAACATTTATGTCACTGTTAATTATTCCATTTCCCTTTTAAACTACAGTGAGGTGTTTCTTTTGTTTATGTGGTTCTGTTTTTGTTTTAAAGGCGAGTGTGCAATCTGTTTTTCTTATCTATTTTTTGCTATTTAGGTGTCCTTAAAAAAAAAGTATGTCTTATCGATTTTTTACTATTGTAATGACTCTGTAATTTGACCTTCAAGCCACGAAGTTTGTCAATTTTAATAAATCTTAAAATCTTAATCATTTATAAATGTCATTTTCATAAATCCTTTCTAGGTCGCACTTGTTTGTTTGTTCAATTGTCTCCTCCAACTTGGTTGTTAGAATATTTATAGTGAAAAGTTAAGTGTGAAGTCTCGACCTTTAGGCTCATTCTCTTTTTCATTTTAGCTTTAAGCAAGTGAGATCAAGAGCACATTTATTTTCTCTTGTTATTTTTCTTTATTTTGTACGAAGCATGACTCTGGCCATGCTCCAAATGCATTTCAGTAGGGAGGGATAGGGTCATAGAGCTATTTGTGAGTATCTGTATCAAATCATAACTTTATTCCAGAAATAATTTTTAAATAGAAGGCCGGCCTCCTTCCCTTGTCTCTACATTAACTGTTAATTAAGTGAGGAGGGTCCTCATAAATTCCTTCATCTCTGCCAATTGCTTTGTTTTGCTTTATAAATTGACTTTATATTTATAATATTGTATTTTGTTATGTTCCCTTTGGGGGAGAATTACAAGATGAGCGAGTACCTGCATTTCTGTTTCCATTTTGGAGTAATTTGTTTGTCTCTGAGTTTAGTGGGTAGTCCGCTCCCCTTCTGGCAGATAGGGATGAGCTCTTACAATACGTTGAGCCACTTTTTATAGCTCTTACATCCTTTTAAAGATTCTTTTGCAAAAAAGTATATAGTCCCTGCATAAATAGGCAAAGAGTAAAAATGGCATCTGAAAAACTGTGGTTAGGCCTAATTAACCACTAATTAGTGAGCCAAACTAGCCAGCTTCTGTTCATAATGAAGAGTACAAATTGTTTTCAGAAAGGTAGTTGACTCAAAAGCACAGGCATTATCAATGGAAATGGTGTCTGCATATAGTTGTGGCTATTTTTGAGCTGCCCTATTTGGTTCACTAATTAGTGGTTAAATACAGTTTTAAAGAAGCTATTTTCCATCTATAGCAGGTACAATGCACATGCGGTTGAGTAGACTACCTTTAAAAAAAAAAATTATCCTTCATTATCAGTAAAAAATAAAATTAGCTCAGGATCTTGAAGACTGTTATACCCTGGGCAAACCACTTTTTTGAAGTAGCTTAATTGGTCCAGTAATTAGTGGTTAATTAAGTACAGTTATACAGACGCCATTCTCCATCTATAACACGCAAAATTGCCCATGCACTTTAATTAGTCAACTGCCTCTTTGAACTGCTGGTTCAATCTGAGTTCGATCGGAGACGAACAATATTCAAACTGCTCAAAATGCTCTGACATGAATTCTGACTAAGACAAATGGGTATTCTGAAGCAGCCGGTTCAATCTCATTACACGAGTGTTACACTGGGCACCAAATTTTGGAGTTGGTTAATATTTGGGTCCACTAATCGGCTGTTAATTAACCACATCTATGCAGATGTCATTTGCGTCTCACGTACATTTGCCTTATGCGGTTGAGTAATAACTACCTCTAAGAATGTACTCTTCGTTATTAATAAAAGTGTAAGTTTAAGCCCAGAATCTTGAAAACTGTCAAACTGAACACCAAATTTTTGAGCTGACAAATTTGGTTCATTGATTAGTGGTTAGTAGCACAGTTACATACGCCATTTTTCATCCATAACACGCACAATTACATAACGTGGTTGAGTAAACTACTTTTCTTTTCGATATTTGATAGTTTATTGAACACATACACAATTGGATGCGTTCATACAAAAATAATTAAAAGGTACGACAAGTGGTTAAAAGAAAAATATTAATTGTTGGGAAAAAATATTGATGTTAATATTAAATTTATTATTATTATTCCAACGAAAAACTAGAAAAAGGAAAACAACTTTTTGATAAGTTCAGATTAAGTCCCCATCATGGCAATAGTGAAAAAGAAACCCGCTCTGAGACTATCATTGCAAGAGTAGTTGAATTTGGACACTTCCAATTTAATTTGTTAATTTAATTAACGTAAAGGTTGTCGATTACAAATTTAAGATTGACAACATATTTTCATCTGCATAAAAACTATTATTAGTTCTTGAATGACGAAAGTGGTTAAATTTGTCTTTGTGTAAACGTATGCAGTTTTCAGATTACGATAACATGCATATTATTTTACTTTTACTTATTTAATCTTAATTACTGAATTCAGAAAAGTTGCAAGATCAATGATGACTAGTTTCTCAATGTTTGAAGTACCCCCCTTCATTTTGCGCTTACTTTGATGACGTAGCTGACGTCGCATTCTAGTGACGTAATTTTTAATGGTCATGTAGCTTGTTTTATTGTACAGCGCCCTCACAGCAAAAAACTAGCGTTTGGAATTTTCGCGGGGTTTCTCCAGCATTATTTTGCTTTACGAAGACAAGATGACACCTCGGGTTTCTGTCGTTTTTGCTGTTGTTGTTGTTCTTCTTCTTCATTTTGAATGCAGCCTTCGAATGATTGAAGATGTAGGCACTGCATGTGTGCGAATGTTCAGGTAAATTTCACTTTATTCTACTCTTATTCTACGGTTTATCATGTTCGTTTGTGCAGTTAGGTTTGTTTCTCTGCGGACAAGGTTACGATCATTACAACTTTTGGGAGAAAACAAACACTAAACAGTGATGGCAGCAACGTTTGTCAGTGAAGACAGTGGCGAGAATGCTAATATTAGTCAAGTCGGGAGCACTCATTCTGGTTTAGTCTGGTTTGGAAATTATGTCTGCAGCACGGAATAATATAACTTTATTCATCTCTACCATCATCTATGAATTCCAGTTCTCAGAGACATTGTGTGAACTAAATCAACAGTTCAGTTTTCGGTAGGTTTCTTCTGATCGCTGACTCTGCTCTGGTCAGTCCCTCCTGCTACCAATTGCCAACTTGCCGCTTGTGTGCATATACCATTCTACATTGACTTGCCACAGTCCTAAAGAAAAAGTTATACTTACAAAATCTGTGTCTGCAGTTTCTTCCCAGAACATAATTATTTTCAAACTTTTTATATGTGTTCTTCTGAATTGTCTTTGTCCAGTCATGCCTATTGGCACAGCTATTTCTTCATGAGTTTGTGCTGTGTGTGTCGCCTCTACATCCCATGGCCCATGAAAAGGTACAATTGAGTATTATAAAAGGTATAACACTTCCTAACTTAATTCTTGACGCTTGTTAAACCCTATCAATATTTGAAGTTTATTGATTATTTCCTTAATGAATCAAGTCTTATATCAGTGGGATCTTGTTTTAATTCTCGATTGCACCTGAGAAAGTTCAGGCTTTTTGAGTTTTTGCCATTCACTTATAGTTTGGAGACTTTCAGACTTTCTGATAACAAGCCCAGTCTGTTCTGTGAGGTCTGCATCACTGGACCGCTAGGCCACAACACTCCACTAATTATTGTAGAACAGAACAAGGGATGAATGCATAGTCAGATTATGGGTCAGGCTCAATCCAGATTGGATTTTGAGCAGCGGAGGCAAACTTATAATTTCAAAATCCGTTGGAGTTAAGTGACCAAGTGTAAAACAAACTTGATTTGGTCAGACGTCTTCACTGATCTCTGGTCAGTCCCTCCTGCTACCAATTGCCCACTTGCCACTTGTGTGTGCATATTCCATTCTATCTTGACTTGACACAGTTCTAAACAAAAAAGTTACACTTACAAAATTTGTGTCTGCAGTTTCTTCCCAGAACTTAATTATTTCCAAAGTTTTCATATGTGTTCTTTTGAATTGTCTTTGTCCAGTAGGCACAGCTATTTCTTCATGAGTTTGTGCTGTCTGTGTCAGCTCTTCATCCCACGGCTCATGAAAAGGTACGATTGAGTATTATTAAAGGTATAATACAGGAGTGGTAGATCTGGTAGAAGAGAGAGTTTGTGAACTAAATCAACAGTTCAGTTTTCAGGAGGTTTCTTCTTCCCCATATTTTTTTTCTGACGGTAGTCAGCTTGAAAAGCCCTATGGAATTCGCCCCTTGTTTTAGGGCTTGAATTTGTTGTGGAAATCCACAAGAACGCAGGGCTTGCATGTTGCTTAAAATATGCACTAGACAAGAATTTCTATGACAAGACCAGAATCAAAGAGAGAAATCCATTATCTACACAGTTTAACATGTAAACTGTTTTTATCTGAACAAGCACTGACACGAGTGATTTCATTTGTCTTATGGGGTGGGTAGTTCAATAACAGAATTGGAAGATACTTAGCAGATTGACTCAAAGTTAACAGTGGATTTATATCTTTCTTCCTCAAGTTACTACTTAGTGATGTACATGTACTTTTTGTATAATTTGCAACTGACAAATTTTTTAAGACATTCTGACTGGTCTGGTCATTAGTTTACTGGCCAGACTCTAAAATTACTGGCCTCGGGTCTGCGTTCCAACTCCAAATGATGGCCTTTGCTCCTGCAGGGTTATGATGTTGCTTGCCACTCGTCAGAATTTAGTGTGTAAGAGATGAATTTAATTTTCGAATAAACACTTTCATCTGTGTCTAGCTGTTTGTTGGAGGTGAATTTGCCCCGCAATCCAGCTCATATACAGTCGACTCCCGTTAATACGAGGTCCGCCGGACTGGCCTGTTTTCCTCGTATTATCCGAACCTCGTCTTAAACACAGCGCACTATTTACACGTACAAAACATGTACTGTATACACACGTCGTCATAGTGCATGCACTACACACGTGTCTAGGCTAGAACGGAGCGGTTGGCTACAGTTCTTACGAGCATCCTGTACACAAAAATATTAATGATAAATGCAATTTTGTTGACTACGATCATAGAAATGTAATATTTTGTATAACTCAAAATAAAAATCATAGCAAAGTCATGTCAAACTTGCCGTTCATGTGACCATGATGTGACAGATTCGATACTGCGTAGCGCCTATGCTGAACGTTGTTTTCGCTGGTAGCCGCTAGGCGTGTAGGCGAAGTAGTATTTCAAGCATATGTTACCAGCGTAATGTTTCTGATTTTTGGATCGGACGGAACCGTGTAGCCTGTCCGATCCGATAAATAGTTTGGCCACAAGCATGTAATTTCAGAAACTTAGCTGACTGAACGGTAAGCTTTTATGCAACAATATTTTTCCGATCTCGCTTTAAAAGTCAAAAAACAATACATTTTGTCATCATAGGGCTGCAAAAATACCTCATATTATCCGTGTTCTTGTATTAACTGGCGTCTTGTATCTACCGAGCTCGTATTAACGAGAGTCGACTGTACATTGTCAAAGAACTGTTTTTTGCCATCCTTGGAGAACTCTCCCTGTTTCTGCGGATAGTTTCCTGAAAATAAATCCATATTTTCATGTTCAGATAAAAAAAATTGAAAATCTCCCCAATTATTTTAGGTTTTCCCATGTTCTTCATATCGCCCAGATTATTGTAGAAAATTTCCTTGACTGCAAGATGAAAATGTTGGCAGCTTGACCTTGGAGTGGTTGTTCGCGTATAAGATCTTCTCTTGAAACCGTACACTTCCTAACTTAATTCTTGACGCTTGTTAAACCCTATCAATATTTGAAGTTTTCTGATAATTGCCTTAATGAATCAAGTTTTATATCAGTGGGATCTTGTTTGAATTCTTGATTGCACCTGAGAAAGTTCATATACCATTCTATCTTGACTTGCCACAGTCCTAAACAAAAAAGTTATACTTACAAAATTTGTGTCTGCAGTTTCTTCCCAGAACTGAATTATTTCCAAACTATTCATATGCGTTCTTTTGAATTGTCTTTGTCCAGTAGGCACAGCTATTTCTTCATGGGTTTGTGCTGTCTGTGTCAGCTCTTCATCCCACGGCTCATGAAAAGGTACGATTGAGTATTATTAAAGGTATAATACAGGATTGGTAGATCTGGTAGAAGAGAGAGTTTGTGAACTAAATCAACAGTTCAGTTTTCAGGAGGTTTCTTCTCCATATTTTTTCTGACGGTAGTCAGCTTGAAAAGCGCTATGGAATTCGCCCCTTGTTCTAGGGCTTGAATTTGTTGTGGAAATCCACAAGAACGCAGGGCTTGCATGTTGATTAAAGTATGCACTAGACAAAAATTATGTTACAAGACCAGAATCAAAGAGAGAAATCCATTATCTATACAGTTTAACATGTAAACTGTTTTTATCTGAACAAGCACTGACACGAGTGATTTCATTTGTGACCGGCTCTGCAAAAATGGCCCTTATGTCGCAAAAAATAATTTTGGAGTTAGATACATGGATGGAAAGGTCTCTCTCTCAGCTTTAATTTGGTGTATTTTAGAAGTCTGTAGCATTTTGCAATCCAGAGTTATACTCTAATTTGCAATCAAATACTTGCCATTTTTGTCAAAATAGGTTATGGAGAAACAGCCTTTTAAACTTTACGATGTATTTTAAAGTATTTCAATACCAAGTTCTTGTGAAAGTCCCTAGCAACGAGTACGTTCCCGTTGGACTATTCGTCTGAAATTTTCACCAAGTGTTTGTTATGTCTTTTAAAGTACAACATATTTTGCATTTCATTTAATGCACTATATCGCTATTTTTTTTAATTAATTTGCATACTGTGCTATTTCTTATCATTTTTTGGCAAATTTTAAAATAGCAAACACACACTTGAAAATTATTTTGAAGAGTTAAGACCTTTTTCGGTGAATTTAGCTTTTTCTTAAAGTTAAACAAATGAACACTGGCTGTATAAACCCTATGAATTAAAATTATGTATTTTTTGTGTGAAAACAAGAGCTTTTTGGGAAAAAAATATTTAAAAATTATTTCACATTTGTTTTTGTAATTTTAAACTATCAGCTTGAGTTGTTTAATAAAACTCTTAAATAAGCTCGCTTTTCAGGATTAAAACTATTTTTGGGCTAAAAATTTAAAGTTTTTGTAAAAAAATAAAGTTTACAAATTTAATATTTCCTTCTAGTAATTTAAATCTAGCACTAGTCAACATAGTTTGCCTTCTAAGATCGAACTAAAGTTAATTAATCAATTTTGAAATAATCTTTGGGTTAACATTTGCTGTCAGGGTCGATCTTTTCGTTATCTCCTGCTGAAAATGGCGATGTGGAATCAGATTCCAAATCGTTTTCTGATTCAACGTCGTCATTTTCACATCGGAAGTTTAATAACAAAGTAATCTTCCGTTCCACGAAACCATCGTGTCTCTCTCCTCACGGAGATCATTCAAAGCTTCAGCCAGACACTGATTCTTCAAACCCATACTTAAGCAAATAATTAACGAAACAGTATAGAAAACCTGTTGCTTAAAACAAGATATGTTGGCTAAAATAGTAAATAATTATGAAAATATTTACGCTCGGAGCAAGAGAAGTCAGTTGAGTGAGTTGGACAGAATTGACAGGTACTGCGCTGTGTTTTCGCGTGGCACGCACTCTATAAACAGTCACATGGCAGTCACCTGACAATGAATAAACAACCAATCCCATTCACGGCGCATGCGCGCGCTCGACCGTGCGCCCATTGTCCAATCGTTACACTACACTGTATACACGTGACCGAAAAGATCCACGCTCCTAGTAACAAGCACCCTTTGTATACGTGTCAGAAATTAACCTGCCTTGGTTTTGCATTTGACCTTTAACCTTTTCTATGTCCACATACAGAAAGGCAACGTCCTCAGCTTTCAGATGATACCAAAATTATAATAGGGGGGTTCCAAATAATGTGCTGCCAGATGTGTAAAATGATGCAACTTTCCACCAAAACCGCAGACACCGATCGCGCAAACCACCAACAAAACGTACACAAAACACGGTTTTTTCCATCTTTATTGGTCAAAATAAACATTCAATCTTACAAATTATGAAAGTGTGGATATCAACGATGTTAAAAAAGGGATAATAAAAAAATCACACCAACGAAACATTTATCACCCTTTCAACATTGACGAGCCCATCACGTGAAAAGGCATAGCGCGACTTACGGGCCTTTTTTGCAGAGCGGGTCACATTTGTCTTATGGGGTGGGTAGTTCAATAACAGAATTGGAAGATACTTAGCAGATTGACTCAAAAGTAACAAGGGATTTATATCTTTCTTCCTCAAGTTACTACTAAGTGATGTACATGTACATTTTGTATAAGTAACTGACAAATTTTATAAGACCTTCGGACTGGTCTGGTCATTAGTTTACTGGCCAGACTCTAAAATTACTGGCCTTTCATTACTGGTCATTAGTTTACTGGCCAGACTCTAAAATTACTGGCCTCGGGTCTGTGTTCCAACTCGAAATAATGGCCTTTGCAACTGCAGGGTTTTGATGTTGCATGCCACTTGTTAGAATTTAGTGTTTGAGAGCTGAATTTAATTTTTGAATAAACACTTTCATCTGTGTCTAGCTGTTTGTTGGAGGTGAATTTGCCCCGCAATCCAGCTCATATACATGGTCAAAGAACTGTTTTTTTTTGCCATCCTTAGAGCAGCCAACTCTCCCTGTCTGCGGATAGTTCCCTGAAAATAAATCCATCTTTCCATGTTCAAATAAACAAATTTGAAAATTTCCCCAATTATTTTAGGTTTCCCCCATGTTCTTCATATCGCCCAGATTATTGTAGAAAATTTCCTTGACTGCAAGATGAAAATGTTGGCAGCTTGACCTTAGAGTGGTTGTTCGCGTATAAGATCTTCTCTTGAAATCGTACACTTCCGAACTTAATTCTTGACGCTTGTTTAACCCTATCAATATTTGAAGTTTATTGATAATTTCTTTAATGAATCAAGTCTTATATCAGTGGGATCTTGTTTGAATTCTCGATTGCACCTGAGACAGAGAAAGTTCAGGCTTTTTGAGTTTTTGCCATTCACTTATAGTTTGGAGACTTTCAGATCATATATGCAGGCGACGCAGGCTAATGGAACCACATTTAAAGTGTCCTTTTGTGTTGTTATGATAACAAGCCCAGTCTGTTCAGTGAGGTCTGCATCACTGGACTGCTAGGCCACAACACTCCACTAACTATTGTAGATCTGAACAAGGGTTGAATGCATAGTCAGATTATGGGTCAGGCTCAATCCACGTTGGATTTCGAGCAGCGGAGGCAAACTTATAATTTCAAAATCCATTGGAGTTAAGTGACTAAGTGTAAAAAAAACTTAATTTGGTCAGACGTCGTCACTTATCTCTGGTCAGTCCCTCCTGCTACCAATTGCCCACTTGCCACTTGTGTGTGCATATTCCATTCTATCTTGACTTGACACAGTTCTAAACAAAAAAGTTACACTTGCAAAATCTGTGTCTGCAGTTTCTTCCCAGAACTTAATTATTTCCAAAGTTTTCATATGTGTTCTTTTGAATTGTCTTTGTCCAGTAGGCACAGCTATTTCTTCATGAGTTTGTGCTGTCTGTGTCAGCTCTTCATCCCACGGCTCATGAAAAGGTACGATTTAGTATTATTAAAGGTATAATACAGGAGTGGTAGATCTGGTAGAAGAGAGAGTTTGTGAACTAAATTAAAAGTTCAGTTTTCGGGAGGTTTCTTCTTCCCCATATTTTTTTCTGACGGTAGTCAGCTTGAAAAGCCCTATGGAATTCGCCCCTTGTTTTAGGGCTTGAATTTGTTGTGGAAATCCACAAGAACGCAGGGCTTGCATGTTGCTTAAAGTATGGACTAGACAAAATTTCTGTTACAAGACCAGAATCAAAGAGAGAAATCCATTATCTACACAGTTTAACAAGTAAACTGTTTTTATCTTAACACTGTGAATGGCCTGGATGTGATTTTACAACAAAAATGGAAGAGTGAATCGATATGATGTGATTTTAGGACAGATTGTCCAATATCACATCCACACCAACGAAATCACATCCGAGCCAGAAATCACATCCTTGGTTAATTGCCACTTATCCAAAATCACATCTACTGTCTGGCTGCATTACCAAAATCACATCCACTGTCTAGGCCCTTGCCAAAATCACATCCAAGCCAGAAATCACATCCATGATAATTGCTCATAGCCAAAATCACATCCACTGTCTGGCTGAATTACCAAAATCACATCCACTGTCTGGGCCCTTGCCAAAATCACATCCAAGACTGAAATCACATCCTTGGTTAATTGCCACTATCCAAAATCACATCCACTGTCTGGCTGCATTACCAAAATCACATCCACTGTCCGGCCCCGGCCAAAATCACATCAGAGCCAGAAATCACATCCATAGTAATTGTGCCTAGCAAATATCACATCCAATGTCTGGCTGATTACCGAAATCACATCTAGTGTTTGGACCCTAACCAAATAACATCCGAGTCAGATATCACATCCATGGTTAATTGGGCTTAATTATGTGTGTGTACTATTTTATTATATTATGTTCACATGCCTATACTTGTTAACTTACTTGGAATTCGACTTGAGAACTGTTTCTGGGCTGTACATTTGACAGTTTGATGTTTGGCAGGGCACTCTCTCGCGTGCTCGCATAGAGATTTCATTCCGTTGATGATGACTGTACGCATTGCAAACTGAATGCGTTGGATAGCAACTAAATCCAAAGGGTTCACATTCTGTATTCAAGATTGTCCGAATAGAGTCGCATATTCACTCTGCTTTATTATAATAGTATCTGGCCGTTACACGGCGATTGTGCTGAATGTCATCTGCAGATTCAGAAACGATCAGTAAGCATCGAGTATGAGCTGATCACTCGTGTTATGTTAGATTGCTTCAGAGATTGGTGCTGTTGTTATTCCCCCGTGGCGGCACTGCAACAGCCTCCTATTACATAACGATGGTGCGAACGGGGTTGGGGGGGGGGGGGACACCAGTGGTTATTTTCTTCCAGTTGTTGGTGTGTATGGTTTTGTTTATCTCGATCTGAGCTAAACCGAAGGGGCAAGCAAGACACCACACTCTTAGAGTATTTTATTGAATTGAAGCTGTATATAAAACCGTGGTAAATCATGCAATTTTATAAGTCTGAACAAAATGGGTGTTCAGTAAGAAACCAGCTATAAACTATCTCGTTTTAACCATTTTTCATCAAGATACCAAAAATATCCCGTACGCGAAATCGAGGCACATGTGGGGCGAGATATTCCACTAACATTGTTTAAAAAAACGTTTTTCATCTATTCACCACGAAATAAATGGTAATTCAACATTCGTGGCCCAAATACTAATAGTAATGCCATATCTCCATAGTCGTACCACAGAGCATACATAATGCAAGGACGGATGGTCATACTGTTCCGCCCCCAACTTGACATTCGTCGTCCCAACTTGAGTGTTAAAATTGTGGCGCTCCAACTGTAGTGGGGATTGCAGTAAACACAGAACACCCCCCCCCCCCCGGAATAAACTATAAAATAAAATCAAAATAATAAGTATGAAGTTATTATTATCACTTTATACTAGTAATTGAGAATATTTCAATTTAATTCGAATTCTGATAGTGGTTTTCCGAGAGAAGGGAAATTAATTGCTTAGGGCTACTTTGAGAGTAGCATGTGGCCGCTGTCCAGAACCCTCTAAAAAGACAGTTATACGCCGAGTTAGCCTTCAATTGTGAGCGAAACTATCACAACCAAAGGGCATTCCAAACCTCGTCTTTCCGACCGGCACGCGACCGGCACGCGACCGGCTCTGCAGTAGTTTAATCAACGCATGATTGATCAGGGTATCCCGTTGAGCTCTATGGGCGATCCCAACTATAGTTGGTATGCCCCAACTTTAACACTCAAGCTGGAGCTGCACTGGTCCCAACCATAGTTGGGGCGATTGTCAAGTTGGGACAAAACAAAACCATAGAGAAAGGTTCTCAATGGTCATACCATGTGGACATAAAAAGAGTGCCCACATTCCATACTGGGATCGATGCATAGCCAGCTGGGCACGAAGTTGGCTTTCTGTAGGTTTTGAGTACATGACTGCACTTGAGGGCGCACCTACCAGTGAAATATTCGCATTTGTTGCTATTTTTGAAACGAAAGGAAAATGGTAATATTTTCAGGTAGTGGTTGGACATTTAAAAATAATTTGTGTACAAATCCTAAGTTGCATTAACATTTGACAAGCAAAACGCGATACATTCATACTGGGTTTTGAGAGCACTGTGACATGATGTCAAAAATTCAACATTTTGTAAGTTTGTTTTTTTCTTGCTTGTTGTATGGACATAAACTTTTTACACTAAGTTCAGGTAGTTGATGCGACATCTCAAACTAAATTTTGTACAATTCCTAAATTGCATTACAATTTAACAAGCAAAAAGCTATACATTCATACTGGGTTTTGAGAGCACTGTAACATGATGTCAAAAATTCAACATTTTGTAAGTTTTTTTTTCTTGTTTGTTGTATGGACATAAACTTTTTACACTAAGTTTAGGTAGTTGATGCGACATCTCAAACTAAATTTTGTACAATTCCTAAATTGCATTAACATTTGACAAGCAAAAAGCTATACATTTACACCGGGTTTTGAGAGCACTGTGACATGATGCAAAAATTCAACATTTTGTAGATTAATTTTTTTCTTGTTTGTTTTATGGACAAGAACTTTTTACACTAAGTTCAGGTAGTTGATGCAACATCTCAAACTAAATTTTGTACAATTCCTAAATTGCATTAACATTTGACAAGCAAAACGCTATACAGTCAAACCGGGGTTTGAGAGCACTGTGACATGATGTCAAAAGTTCAACATTTTGTAAGTTATTTTTGTTCTTGCTTGTTGTATGGAGATAAACTTTTTACACTAAGTTTATGTAGTTGATGCGACATCTCAAACTAAATTTTGTACAATTCCTAAATTGCATTAACATTTGACAAGCAAAACGCTATACATTCATACTGGGTTTTGAGAGCACTGTGACATGATGTCAAAAATTCAACATTTTGTAAGTTATTTTTGTTCTTGCTTGTTGTATGGAGATTAACTTTTTACACTAAGTTTAGGTAGTTGATGCGACATCTCAAACTAAATTTTATATATTTCCTAAATTGCATTAACATTTGACAAGCAAAAAGCTATACATTCATACTCGGTTTTGAGAGCACTGTGACATGATGTCAAAAATTCAACATTTTGGGGGTTAATTTTTTTCTTGCTTGTTGTATGGAAATAAACTTTTTACACTAAGTTCAGGTAGTTGATGTAACATCTCAAACTAAATTTTGTACAATTCCTAAATTGCATTAACATTTGACAAGCTTAAAGCTATACATTTATGCTGGTTTTCTAGAGCACGCGTTGACAAAATGTAAAAATTCAACATTTGGGGATTTATTTTGTTTAAAAACTTGTATAACTTTCTCGATTGAAAATCGCTTTAAATATTTTTATAAATGATTATTATCTGACAATGATCGGTAGCAAACTGTATAAAGGAAAGCAAAACTGCTAGTAGTCGAAGTTCTCCCACAATTTAGCTTGGCTCGACCATGTTAAAAATATGAAACTTGGAGGATTTTGTTTTACAAAATCGGTCACTTTTGATATGCACAATTAC
This sequence comes from Pisaster brevispinus, assembly GCA_023634235.1. NCBI lineage: Eukaryota > Metazoa > Echinodermata > Asteroidea > Forcipulatida > Asteriidae > Pisaster > Pisaster brevispinus. The sequence continues at coordinate 366,860 of JAMKCF010000068.1, read as the reverse complement.
ACATAAATTCACAAGGAAATAATTTTTCTAACTCCACATTATAAGCAAACTTTTAAAAATGCAATTAAAACGAAGAAAAGATTAATTCGAGACAAATTAATTTTTGGTAATTTGATCCACAACCAAAGTTGGTTCGTTCATCATAATTTCTAAATCATTTTGTTAGTAAAAAAAAAGAGTGCTGATACAAAAACTATCTATTTTTGCACTGTTTCTTTTATATTGCAGATTTCAGTTATAAACTTATATCAAATTGCATGATTTTAAATCACTGAAGGGTTTATAAATAATTTATCTCAATTTTAAAAGAATAAATAATCATCAACAAAATATTTATTTGCGAACACAAAAGGCATGAGGGCGCTATACTTTACTGGACTTTTGTTACAGTCAAAGTTGAACTTACAAATGTGCGTATTTGTTTCAGATAGAACCTTGGTAATTTACATTCAAAAGTTTGAAAATGTGGGTATTATATGAAACATAAAGATAGGAATGCCTGGGGTATTTCTATGTTTTTAAACAGCTTTATTATAAGAGTAGGAAGACTGGGCAAGCGGATGCCTTTTCATCTGTTTACCCTTTATTACACAGCCGTAGATCAACTTTATCAACGGGAAATTTCGACGTCGTAAGATGTTATTATTTACAATTATTCTCGGAATATACAGTAATTTAAAATGCTACGAGCTTGACCACTGTATACGTATAAATAATGGAAACTACTTAAAATTTCAAGATTTGAACAGGATGTTAATTAATGAGAGCTGTAGCAGTTGTATAGTGTGGGTGTACATTCTGCACATAACTGATATTTCGATGTAGGTTGACAAACGAGTCTTCGTCCTTTTAGTAAATTAGCTTCTTCTGAAGTGAGTTTCTATACCTCCATGGTTTAAGCATGGAGGTATAATTAATTCTACCTTCATGGTTTAAGTGAGTAGTTTCTTCAGCCCGATTATTAAAGGTCAACTTAACATTATAAACTGTTTATTCACAATATTAACATTGGCATGGTTGGTACAAACATCGAAGGGTAAATATGCCCTACATTTCTTGTTTTGTTTATGATTTGTTTATGTTTTACGTACTTGTTTGTTCGTTTGTTTTTTGGTTTGTTTTCCCTCTTTTTTCTTTTTCAAGTGTGTAGGCCTACATGTTGATTGTTTTGTGAAGTATCAGTGAATGTGTTTTATGTTATACAGGGAAATTTCCACAGCTTTTAAAAAGAAATTGTACATCCAATTCCCACATTTTGTTTCTTTCTACATGTTGTATTCCGAAAGAAACACAAATACCCGGTCAAATTTAAAACAAAACACAAACCATTTTTGGTGGAGAGTACCTTGGAAATGGTAAATGTGACCTCCAGGTAGGGTGCTATAGTGTTCTATACACGCAACCCATACAGCCGTGTTTTTTTTATGGGTTCTCTCGATTTCATAAGAGTGGGTAATCGGAGACGATCCCTGTACTTACTTGGAACTCAGTAGTGAAACAACCTTAGAAATTTGGAATGTCCAGGGATACACACACATGGGGACTAAAGACGAGTTCAACCCTTGGGCTGCGGCCTTGAATCGGCTGGATGTTGAGAATAGAGTCAATGTTGTCGTTTGTAGTGTGGTTTGACTACTGGGTTAAATGGTCAAATAGCCGAACCTTTGCTATAAAATACCTTTAAACTAAGAAATTCAAAGAAGGCTGAAGGCTAAAATTATACGTAGCTTCTCAGCAATAAATGATCATGTATGAATATAACTGTCGATCAGTGAAAATTTAATTCTTTATTAATTTTACCATGTTCAGGAGTCACATGAATCAATATATTCCAGTCACCCATAGGCCTACACAATGGTACAATTACTCGCCGCTCAGCAGGGACCGGGCCCCAGGACCTTAAAACCCTTTCTCTATTTTGAAACTCTATTTTCATATCTTTAAACATTCATCTTCAAAAATAGTATTCAAGCCACTTGAAAAATATTGCACATATCGATTGTTAGAATCCGCTGTAATTATGGTGGCAATTTCCACAGGTGGTAAGTTTAACTGCTTAATTACTTTTTTGGTAATGTGTTCTTGGTGAATTGTTGAATACCGAGTAAGTGCTGTAACAACCCACCTAGTAAACCGTACCAGTTATTCACACTTACATCTTAGATAAAGGACGGAAAGAAGGCCCGAACAAGGGGCCGGCTAGACACCAGATCTTTTTTTAAACACACCATAGGAGCTATTGCAAAATTTAAAGGAAATCCTAAAAAACGTTCAAGTCTGATGTTCTTGACCATCTTGTTAAAATGCCATGATGGAGTTATTAACTGCTCAAGGTGATGATCCAAATACCTTCTTTCTTATTTGTTTATGAACTTAAAAAATGATTTTCAAGTATTAAAAAACAGATAGTGATTAATCCAATGCATGAATAAGTTAGAATTTTTAATTTCTAAATATTTAATTCAAACTTAAATTTCATGCAAATGTTCACAATCCGGTCATATTTAAAACAAAACACACACCATGAAAGTGTTTCCCTGGCACTAAATGTTTATAAAACTCGGGGAACCAAATCAATGTGTAATTTTGTTAGACAAAACTGATATAATCAATAGAGCAAGGAACATCTCCTACATGTTTTTTGTCACTGCTTGAAACATAGTTGTTCATTTAATAGAAAATGTCACAAAAGATAATTTGTAGGCTATGTGGAAGTATACATTATCGGTGAAGAGTGCAAAAAGGGATCTTAGACCTCTAGGTCAGTCTTATAGACCCCGTTTACACTAGATCCAGAAAGGTGGATCAGACCCGGGTCTGATCCGGCAATGTGGATTAACGGCTAGTGTAAACGCAAAAAAGCCGGATCAGACCCGGTTCAAGATCCGGCAATTTTAATCCACCTTTCGAGGAGGGTTGAATCCGGCAATTGGTGGATCAGATCCGGCAAAGTGGATTCCAAATACAAGTGTAAACGCAAAGGTGGATCAGACACCGCAATTTGATGTGGTCATTTCCGGTTTCGCTACGAATGGCGCGCTTTTTGCTTGTGCTTTGGTGGGACATCCGTCGCTGTTTATATTTTGTGTGTGTGCTGTGTGCACATGGACTGTGCGTGTGTGAAACGTTTTGTTGTTTTCAGCGTCCTTATACATACATCGTTACGTTCGGAGCTTGCCTTGTTGCCTGTATTTTTTAAATTCCCATCTACCAAATATTTCTACCTGCATGGTCGTTGTTATCCGTATCATTTGCTGTATACTGTATTTTCTGCATTCTACCTTCGCCTTGATAATGATTATTTCTAGAAGTGGCGCGCTGTAATCGTGACCTTTGAGCTCTTTGCGAGGAGCGGTGACGTCATGACCAATATACATCCGGTTCAAAAGTGGGATCGGAGCCGGATCAAGCGCTGGTGTAAACGCGACACAGGATCTTGATCTGCGGTCGTTAAAAAATTGCCGGATCTCAATCCACCTTTCTGGATCTAGTGTAAACGCGGTATTAGTGTTCTACGTCCAATAGATGGTGTTATGTGATCTCGAAGGGGATCTGTTGAGTACGACCTTGGCTGGATTTTTAGAACACGTAACCAATGTTTATGTTTGTGGCGATTGACCAGAGGTCAAAGGGTCAACATAGCCGGCTCTAGGGACAGCAAATTGAGCTGTCTGCCAAGTAAATTCCTCTGTCGTTTTCTTTTTTACTCGATTGTGGTTGCAGATCAGTAATCTGAATGTTTTGACAAAACTAATGGTCATTGCGCATATAATTTTGTGGTCATATAGCTGATCCTGATAGGAATTAGGATGACTTCTGTTTCTTGAGACAACGGTTTTTACAATATTCTTACTGCAGCCATTCGCTCACTGACCAAAAAACACTTGCGAAGACAAACAATACCAGATTGTGAAGCAGACGATTTACTTGAAATGTTTGCCAACATTTGATTACTGAATAAGTTATATAATATTAATTTGGCCAAGCGTTAGCAACATCAAATCTTGAGCTACCCCCCCCCAAATGATCTTATCCCCCATTTTCAAAGTATTTCAATTTTTACATTATTATTGTTATTCTTATTATTTTAAACTGGATTCCACTTTCCACTTTCCAAATCGATAAGCAGTTTGCACTGAGCAACAAATTTGACGATTACATAAATAGTTAGGGTAAGTTTGTGATTGGATTTTGTCAGCTTGATACTAGTGAGCACTCAGAACAGCCTCCATGGCCAGAGCTATGGCCTTGTAGCACGTATTTCCCGTTACTGCCTACAAAGTTACAGCACTTGTAAAACAAATCCCATATAGATCATGTAAACATGTGCAGTGTTTTGCCTGGCAGTATTTTTGTTTTTTGGTGTGTTTTTTTCATGAATAAAAAAATTAGTAATCACTTTAGTATTTCTTGACAAGCTGTTCTGCGGTGTACTTAACAAACAGTACATTTACACGTAGATGTACTTCTAATAAACCTTATTAATTTATGGTAAGCTTTTGTTGAAGTTCATAAGAATAAGATGCCATACATGCACTACTAGAGCATTGGGTTTTAATGATGGAACTTTGAAGAAACGCTACAACATGTACAGGTATCGTCTAAGCTACATGTTCATACAACAGGGCCTTATGCAGGACAGCAGTCATCAGTCAATTAAAATTACGTAATCAAGCCCTGCATGGACTGTGGTTTAGGCCATGTCACAGTGTTGCTATGACTACTGGGCAATATGTGAAACCATGGAGGTAGATATCTTAAAAGCAAACTGGCTTATCTTCTTATGACGTGTGAATTGCCCACTGTTAATGTCAGAAACTGGTCATCTGTTTAACGGTGTTTTATTTAAGACGGGACTTGGAATATTGTTTTTCCCCAATTCACTGATAAATATTGAAGTTAACGGAAGGTCTAGTGTCCAGAATCTACTCGTCCAGAATCTGCTATGTCGATGGTAAGTCTCACTCAGTCCTTTTTTTTTTTCTTTTTTTTTGGCGCGCGCGGGACGCGGGGAATGGGTTTTCGATGACTGCTCAACTCCCCACACATAAGGCTTACTCGCAGCATAAAGAACCTCTATGCTCGCAGTCACGTTTACGAAATTAAATGCAAACACGAATGAGTGTGCAATGTCAGCTGAAATTTTGGCATGGGGGAGCATAAAGAGGTGCTACAAGATTAAATTTTAATGTGAGTATTCTGTATGTTTTTACATTTTAAAGATTGTTTTACATTATCTGTCTGTCTGCCTGTACACCAACAGAAGCCAAATGTTGCTATTTACATAATATTATGATATTGGTCTACCTACCAACATGGTAGGTAAGAAGAAAAAACACTATTTTAATATGAATTTCTAGCAATAAAATTAATCCACTCGAAAAGACAAGTCACCCAAGAACAATTAAGAAATAGTAAAGGCCTACCTAAAGCTGTAACATCAGTCGGATTATAATTGATGCAGAAAAATAAATCTTGGAAAATTAGTCCTCATGGGGGAGGAGGGTTGCGATTTTCCGTGCATGCGTGTCATAATTTGGCGCGTATACACATGTCTAGGGTCCAAATTTAGTGTAATGTCGGGTAGGTCTGCTCATTTTGTGTTTGCTTGTTTGTTTTTGTTTTTTGTTTGTTTTAGGTTTCGATATCTGATCAACCTCAACATAAACGTTACGTCAAGCTTTAAAAATATTACAAGCAGAATAAGTGAGTCGTAGAATGATGTAGTTGTTACTGGAATATTAGACAACATTCACCAGTATATACACTGTACTGTAGGGATTTGTATGTATAGCCCTTTCCAAAGTAATGGGCGAGTGAGGTTCATGGGGAAAGGATGGCCATTTGGACAGGCAATGCTCTGAAGGCGCCTAAATAAATTTCTGACTTTGCGGCCTTTGTAACTTCTATATCTAGGGTCTCTCTTATGACTACACCATTGCTGTTAGTTTCAGTGTTGTTTGGTCCATGAGATACTGTTATCAAAGAAACATAAACAACAACAAAAACTTTGCAACCTTGAACATTTTTATTAATTTAAATGTGTCTAATTTGGCAATTACGAACTGAATATTTTGGTAGAAAATGCATATTTCCTACAAATTTTCTGGCATAGGCATACAATTTGAAAGTCTCTGAATATTGGAAGAATTGTTCACTTTTCTCAAAACTCGCTCCTGTGTGACGCCGAATTTGAACATCTGCATGGTCTTCACCGTCCCTAGCAATAATGTTTTTTCCCCAATACTCATTTTACTCTGAAAGAATTTGTATAGAAATGTTGTGGTTCAAATTAGTGGCATTCCATTGTAACTACCCTTTTATATTGTCAACTCTCATGTTACTTTTAGGTTTTGCCAATTTCATGTGGTACTTGTTTATAACTTCAGGGGTAAACATGAATGATGACTTGATCATAATTATATTGATAAGGTAGTTACATCGAGCGTAACAAACATTATATTCAAGAACCCCCCCCAGTCATTGGTATGTGAAAGCCTACATGTAATGTGTATCATCTTCCAGTCTAATGATGTTTTACGGTGACTGAGCAACTGTAAAACAATATGCCAACATAAATACTGCTCCTGCATGGATAAAAAAGATCTGAAAACTAATTAGGATTCTCTGAGTTTTAAACATAATCATTGCGGGCAGTGATTATTGACATAATCTGGTTAGCAATTCTGATCATGCCGGTAAGTAAAGATGTATCACAGTCCACTTCCCATGGTGATAAGATGCAAAACTTAAACTAGTAGTCAACCACAGACGCTGGCTGTGATCGTTGTGTATTTTTTGAAGTCTATTGAACTCGTTCATAATAATGCGACCGCAACCGCTTGGGGGACCAAGATGTGACATTGGAATGTACGATGTTCACACGAGTAGCTAAACTTCACTGCTAACTTCACTGCTAAATATTCACAGCGGCGGGGTTCGCTTGACTTGGCTAAAAAGTACCTTGCGTTCACACGAGGTATGGTCGCAGTTTAGCCAGCACAGAATGTTTCGGCTTGAGGTAGTTTTCTCTGCCACTGTAGTAGTTTTGTTGAAGAGTCTACATGTTGGTCCACATTTTTTGTCTTAGTTCGCAGTGATTGTATTATATTCCCAGTGATTCGGAATGAGAAATGTTTTTTTTATGGTCCGTTCTTGTCACTGAACACATTGCCTCATCAGCCAAGTTCAGTGTTACAATTTCGTCCCCATTTGGGGGTGTGCGATGTCATCGTACCACAGCACGTGCGTTGCCTGTCTATGGGAAGGAGGTTGATCACCTCGCAAGGTTGTCGACGGACGTGGGAAACGTTTTTAAATCGATTTAATAATTTACTAACATGGATCCTAAAGGTGGCCGATTCTTTCGTCTAAGCTTTATTCTCTGTTTATGTTATGAGTAGTGAGTACAATTTAACCATTATGATGAATATAGATGACGTCAAGTTAGATGTACAAACTTGTCTAGGCCTACACGCAACACAAGGAGAAAAAAATAAACAGCGTTTAAAAATCAACTTGCTGAAATCAGGTTTACAGCTAGCTAAGGTCAGTTGCGTTCACACGAGAAAAATTCCTTTATCAAATATCATTGATTAGTTGAGTTATTAGCAGCGGAAATTTTTGCTGCTAACGTTTGGAGTAAGCAGCGAAGTTAGCAGCAAAAATAGCAACATTCTGTGCTCACACGATCAAAAATGTTTGCTAATATAGCTAGCAGCGAAGTTAGCAGCGAAACGTACCCATGTGATTTCTGCCTCGCACCAGACGTGTTTCTGTAATGCAGCCAGACATTGTGCTAGGCACAATTACTATGGATGTGATTTCTGGCTCTGATGTGATTTTGGCTTGGGCCGGGACAGTGGATGTGATTTTGGTAATGCAGCCAGACAGTGGATGTGATTTTGGATAGTGGCAATTAACCAAGGATGTGATTTCTGGCTTGGATGTGATTTTGGCAAGGGCCCAGACAGTGGATGTGATTTTGGTAATTCAGCCAGACAGTGGATGTGATTTTGGCTATGAGCAATTATCATGGATGTGATTTCTGGCTTGGATGTGATTTTGGCAAGGGCCTAGACAGTGGATGTGATTTTGGTAATTCAGCCAGACAGTGGATGTGATTTTGGCTATGAGCAATTATCATGGATGTGATTTCTGGCTCGGATGTGATTTTTGATAAAATCACATTCTAGCCCCAAAATCACATCCAACAAAATAGCCTTTCCATTTGTGTTGTAAAATCACATCCAGGCCATTCACAGTGTAACAAGCACTGACACGAGTGATTTCATTTGTCTTATGGGGTGGGTAGTTCAATAACAGAGTTGGAAGATACTTAGCAGATTGACTCAAAGTTAACAGTGGATTTATATCTTTCTTCCTCAAGTTACTACTTAGTGATGTACATGTACTTTTTGTATAAGTAACTGACAAATTTTATAAGACCTTTGGACTGGTCTGGTCATTAGTTTACTGGCCAGACTCTAAAATTACTGGCCTCGGGTCTGCGTTCCAACTCGAAATGATGGCCTTTGCTCCTGCAGGGTTATGATGTTGCTTGTCACTCGTCAGAATTTAGTGTGTGAGAGCTGAATTTAATTTTCGAATGAACACTTTCGTCTGTGTCTAGCTGTTTGTTGGAGGTGAATTTGCCCCGCAATTCAGCTCATACACATTGTCAAAGAACTGTTTTTTTGCCATCCTTAGAGCAGCCAACTCTTCCTGTTTCTGCGGATAGTTCCCTAAAAATAAATCCATCTTTCCATGTTCAGATAAACAATTTTGAAAATCTCCCCAATTATTTTAGGTTTTCCCCCATGTTCTTCATATCGCCCAGATTATTGTAGAAAAATTCCTTGACTGCAAGATGAAAAATGTTGGCAGCTTGACCTTTTAGAGTGGTTGTTCGCGAATAAGATCTTCTCTTGAAATCGTACACTTCCTAACTTAATTCTTGACGCACGTTAAACCCTATCAATATTTGAAGTTTATTGATAATTTTCTTAATGAATCAAGTCTTATATCAGTGGGATCTTGTTTGAATTCTTGATTGCACCTGAGAAAGTTCAGGCTTTTTGAGTTTTTGACATTCACTTATAGTTTGGAGACTTTCAGATCATATATGCAGGCGATGCAGGCTAATGGAACCACATTTAAAGTGTCCTTTTGTGTTGTTATGATAACAAGCCCAGTCTGTTCTGTAAGGTCTGCATCACTGGACCGCTAGGCCACAACACTCCACTAATTATTGTAGAACAGAACAAGGGATGAATGCATAGTCAGATTATTGGTCAGGCCCAATCCAGATTGGATTTTGAGCAGCGGAGGCAAACTTATAATTTCAAAATCCATTGGAGTTAAGTGACTAAGTGTAAAAAAAACTTGGTTTGGTCAGACGTTGTCACTGATCTCTGGTCAGTCCCTCCTGCTACCAATTGCCCACTTGCCGCTTGTGTGTGCATATACCATTCTATCTTGACTTGCCACAGTCCTAATCCAAAAAGTTACACTTACAAAATCTGTGTCTGCAGTTTCTTCCCAGATCTTAATTATTTCAAACTTTTTCATATGTGTTCTTTTGAATTGTCTTTGTCCAGTAGGCACAGCTATTTCTTCATGGGTTTGTGCTGTCTGTGTCAGCTCGTCATCCCACGGCTCATGAAAAGGTACGATTGAGTATTATTAAAGGTATAATACAGGATTGGTAGATCTTGTAGAAGAGAGTTTCTGACCAAAATCAACAGTTCAGTTTTCAGGAGGTTTCTTCTTCCCCATATTTTTTTCTGACGGTAGTCAGCTTGAAAAGCCCTATGGAATTCGCCCCTTGTTCCAGGGCTTGAATTTGATGGGGAAATCCACAAGAATGCAGGGCTTGCATGTTGCTTAAAGTATGCACTAGACAAGAATTTCTGTTACAAGACCAGAAATAAAGAGAGAAATCCATTATCTACTCAGTTTAACATGTAAACTGTTTTTATCTGAACAAGCACTGACACAAGAGTGATTTCATTTGTCTGCAGTTTCTTCCCAGAACTTAACTATTTCCAACTTTTTCCTATGTGTTCTTTTGAATTGTCTTTGTCCAGTAGGCACAGCTATTTCTTCATGAGTTTGTGCTGTCTGTGTCGGCTCGTCATCCCACGGCTCATGAAAAGGTACAAATTTTATAAGACCTTTGGACTGGTCTGGTCATTAGTTTACTGGCCAGACTCTAAAATTAGTGGCCTCGGGTCTGCGTTCCAACTCGAAATAATGGCCTTTGCTCCTGCAGGGTAATGACATAGCTTGCCACTCGTCAGAATTTAGTGTGTGAGAGCTGAATTTAATTTTCTAATAAACACTTTCATCAGTGTCTAGCTGTTTGTTGGAGGTGAATTTGCCCCGCAATCCAGCTCATATGCATTGTCAAAGAACTGGTTTTTTGCCATCCTTAGAGCAGCCAACTCTCCCTGTCTGCGGATAGTTCCCTAGAAATAAATCCATCTTTCCATGTTCAGATAAACAAATTTGAAAATTTCCCGAATTGTTTTAGGTTTCCCCCATGTTCTTCATATCGCCCAGATTATTGTAGAAAATTTCCTTGACTGCAAGATGAAAATTTTGGCAGCTTGACCTTAGAGTGGTTGTTTGTGTATAAGATCTTCTCTTGAAATCGTACACTTCCGAACTTAATTCTTGACGCTTGTTGAACCCTATCAATATTTGAAGTTTATTGATAATTGCTTCAATGAATCAAGTCTTACATCAGTGGGATCTTGTTTGAACTCTTGATGACACCTGAGAAAGTTCGGCTTTTTGAGTTTTTGCCATTCACTTATAGTTTGAAGACTTTCAGATCATAACATATGCAGGCGATGCAGGCTAATGGAACCACATTTAAAGTGTCCTTTTGTGTTGTTCTGATAACAAGCCCAGTCTGTTCTGTAAGGTCTGCATCACTGGACCGCTAGGCCACAACACTCCACTAATTATTGTAGAACAGAACAAGGGATGAATGCATAGTCAGATTATGGGTCAGGCTCAATCCAGATTGGATTTTGAGCAGCGGAGGCAAACTTATAATTTCAAAATCCATTGGAGATAAGTGACCAAGTGTAAAAAAAAACTTGATTTGGTCAGACGTCGTCACTGATCTCCGGTCAGTCCCTCCTGCTACCAATTGCCCACTTGCAAATTGTGTGTGCATATACCATTCTATCTTGACTTGCCACAGTCCTAAACCAAAAAGTTACACTTACAAAATCTGTGTCTGCAGTTTCTTCCCAGAACTTAATTATTTCCAAAGTTTTCATATGTGTTCTTTTGAATTGTCTTTGTCCAGTAGGCACAGCTATTTCTTCATGGGTTTGTGCTGTCTGAGTCGGCTCTTCATCCCATGGCTCATGAAAAGGTACGATTGAGTATTATTAAAGGTATAATACAGGATTGGTAGATCTTGTAGAAGAGAAAGTTTGTGACCTAAATCAACAGTTCAGTTTTCAGGAGGTTTCTTCTTCCCCATATTTTGTTCTGACATTAGTCACCTTGAAAAGCCCTATGGAATTCGCCCCTTGTTCCAGGGCTTGCATTTGTTGGGGAAATCCACAAGAATGCAGGGCTTGCATGTTGCTTAAAATATGCACTAGACAAGAATTTCTGTTACAAGACCAGAAATAAAGAGAGAAATCCATTATCTACACAGTTTAACATGTAAGGGAGCACGAATAAACACTTTCATCTATGTCTAGCTGTTTGTTGGAGGTGAATTTGCCCCGCAATCCAACTAATGTACATTGTCAAAAAACTGGTTTTTTGCCATCCTTAGAGCAGCCAACTCTCCCTGTTTCTGCGGATAGTTCCCTGAAAATAAATCCATCTTTCCAGGTTCAGATAAACAAATTTGAAAATCTCCCCAATTATTTTAGGTTTTCCCCCATGTTCTTCATATCGCCCAGATTATTGTAGAAAATTTCCTTGACTGTAAGATGAAAATGTTGGCAGCTTCACCTTTTAGAGTGGTTGTTCGCGTATAAGATCTTTTCTTAAAATCGTACACTTCCTAACTAAATTCTTGGCGCTTGTTAAACCCTATCAATATTTTCAGCATGTTTTTACCTTGTCCTTTATTTTGGTTGTACCAACCATTTTCAGATTGGAGTGTGGAGTTCGGAGGTTGGAGTTTGGGGTTTGGAGTTTGGAGTTTGGAAATTGGAGATTTGAGGTTGGTGTTTTGAGATTGAGGCATCTGGTTGATAGCTTCCAGTTGTAGTCTCAGTTGTAGCCCCAGTTGTAGCCCCAGTTGTAGCCCCAGTTGTAGCCCCAGTTGTAGCCCCAGTTGTAGCCCCAGTTGTAGCCCCAGTTGTAGCCCCAGTTGTAGCCCCAGTTGTAGCCCCAGTTGTAGCCCCAGTTGTAGCCCCAGTTGTAGCCCCAGTTGTAGCCCCAGTTGTAGCCCCAGTTGTAGCCCCAGTTGTAGCCCCAGTTGTAGCCCCAGTTGTAGCCCCAGTTGTAGCCTCAGTTGTAGCCCCAGTTGTAGCCCCAGTTGTAGCCCCAGTTGTAGCCCCAGTTGTAGCCCCAGTTGAAGCCCCAGTTGTAGCTCCAGTTGTAGCCCCAGTTGTAGCCCCAGTTGTAGCCCCAGTTGTAGCCCCAGTTGTAGCCCCAGTTGTAGCCCCAGTTGTAGCCCCAGTTGTAGCCCCAGTTGTAGCCCCAGTTGTAGCCCCAGTTGTAGACCCAGTTGTAGACCCAGTTGTAGACCCAGTTGTAGACCCAGTTGTAGACCCAGTTGTAGTCCCAGTTGTAGTCCCAGTTGTAGTCCCAGATGTAGTCTCAGATGTAGTCTCAGATGTAGTCTCAGTTGTAGTCTCAGATGTAGTCTCAGATGTAGTCTCAGATGTAGTCTCAGATGTAGTCTCAGTTGTAGTCTCAGTTGTAGTCTCAGTTGTAGTCTCAGTTGTAGTCTCAGTTGTAGTCTCAGTTGTAGTCTCAGTTGTAGTCTCAGTTGTAGTCTCAGTTGTAGTCTCAGTTGTAGTCTCAGTTGTAGTCTCAGTTGTAGTCTCAGTTGTAGTCTCAGTTGTAGTCTCAGTTGTAGTCTCAGTTGTAGTCGCAGTTGTAGTCGCAGTTGTAGTCTCAGTTGTAGTCTCAGTTGTAGTCTCAGTTGTAGTCTCAGTTGTAGTCTCAGTTGTAGTCTCAGTTGTAGTCTCAGTTGTAGTCTCAGTTGTAGTCTCAGTTGTAGTCTCAGTTGTAGTCTCAGATGTAGTCTCAGTTGTAGTCTCAGTTGTAGTCTCAGTTGTAGTCGCAGATGTAGTCGCAGATGTAGTCGCAGATGTAGTCGCAGTTGTAGTCTCAGTTGTAGTCTCAGTTGTAGTCTCAGTTGTAGTCTCAGTTGTAGTCTCAGTTGTAGTCTCAGTTGTAGTCTCAGTTGTAGTCTCAGTTGTAGTCTCAGTTGTAGTCTCAGTTGTAGTCTCAGTTGTAGTCTCAGTTGTAGTCGCAGTTGTAGTCGCAGTTGTAGTCGCAGTTGTAGTCTCAGTTGTAGTCTCAGTTGTAGTCTCAGTTGTAGTCTCAGTTGTAGTCTCAGTTGTAGTCTCAGTTGTAGTCGCAGTTGTAGTCGCAGTTGTAGTCTCAGTTGTAGTCTCAGTTGTAGTCTCAGTTGTAGTCTCAGTTGTAGTCTCAGTTGTAGTCTCAGTTGTAGTCTCAGTTGTAGTCTCAGTTGTAGTCTCAGTTGTAGTCGCAGTTGTAGTCGCAGTTGTAGTCGCAGTTGTAGTCGCAGTTGTAGTCTCAGTTGTAGTCTCAGTTGTAGTCTCAGTTGTAGTCTCAGTTGTAGTCTCAGTTGTAGTCTCAGTTGTAGTCTCAGTTGTAGTCTCAGTTGTAGTCTCAGTTGTAGCCCCAGTTGTAGCCCCAGTTGTAGCCCCAGTTGTAGCCCCAGTTGTAGCCCCAGTTGTAGCCCCAGTTGTAGCCCCAGTTGTAGCCCCAGTTGTAGTCCCAGTTGTAGTCCCAGATGTAGTCCCAGTTGTAGTCCCAGATGTAGTCCCAGATGTAGTCCCAGATGTAGCCCCAGATGTAGCCCCAGATGTAGTCCCAGATGTAGTCCCAGATGTAGTCCCAGATGTAGTCCCAGATGTAGTCCCAGATGTAGTCCCAGATGTAGTCCCAGTTGTAGTCCCAGTTGTAGTCCCAGTTGTAGTCCCAGTTGTAGTCCCAGTTGTAGTCCCAGTTGTAGTCCCAGTTGTAGTCCCAGTTGTAGTCCCAGTTGTAGTCCCAGTTGTAGTCCCAGTTGTAGTCCCAGTTGTAGTCCCAGTTGTAGTCCCAGTTGTAGTCCCAGTTGTAGTCCCAGTTGTAGTCCCAGTTGTAGTCCCAGTTGTAGTCCCAGTTGTAGTCCCAGTTGTAGTCCCAGTTGTAGTCCCAGTTGTAGTCTCAGTTGTAGTCTCAGTTGTAGTCTCAGTTGTAGTCTCAGTTGTAGTCTCAGTTGTAGTCTCAGTTGTAGTCTCAGTTGTAGTCTCAGTTGTAGTCTCAGTTGTAGTCTCAGTTGTAGTCTCAGTTGTAGTCTCAGTTGTAGTCTCAGTTGTAGTCTCAGTTGTAGTCTCAGTTGTAGTCTCAGTTGTAGTCTCAGTTGTAGTCTCAGTTGTAGTCTCAGATTTTAGTTTCTAGTCAACCAAAAGCCTGCCTACACTACCTCTCCTCCAAGCAGACTGCGGCTGTCAGATCCTCTTTACTCCTCCACCAGATTTTGCGCTTCTTGACATTCATGGGCCTGTGATACCCGATGCTGACTAAGAGCAACATTATTTGAGGTACTTTTGAAATATTTTCCAAATATTTCCCATTGAAATTGATTGGCTGATTCTTTGTTCATGCTTAGGTTCAAGAGATCAATCTTCAATAACCTACCTACTATTTTTTTTTTCATAAATCAATTTTCAATCAATTTGTTTTAGAGACATCACAATGCTGATGAAAGATCTTATATTTTTAATCATAAAAATTGCAAATATTTATTTGGCAAATCCACTAATGGTGAAACAATTTTCCTTTTTTCCCCCACTTCTTAAAAATGTTTTTTAAAAGATCTTCAGATGTATTTTTGACAATTCTTGATTTTATTGTCTGAATTACAGCCGAGTGATTTGACGACAGGCCAGAACGTCAACCTGTGCAGCCAGCTTGGCCCTATGGACCAATCATCCATCGGGAGTGAAGTCCTGCTGGAGTTTGTCTCTGATGAATCAAACTATTTCCCAGGATACTCAGCTGATCATACGGTGTTGCCATGGATCCCTGATTCTCCAGGTTTGTTGAGAAATGGGTGTTAATCTGTGTATGCAGTTAACGTACATTATTTTCCTTCATGCATGACGCGGCTTATCTGACTCCAAATGTTCAACAAAAATCACTGCGTCTTAACTATTGGTGGGCCTTATCTGGTATCACTATAGATCATTGTGATGATAACTGTGGGAAAATGAAACTTATCCTGTGAAATAAGCCTTTCATTTGCTCAGGTAATGTTGTCATATTATTTAAAATAACGCAGTGTGTAGTTATGAAGTGTATTTTTTAGGGGTTTAGTGTAGTTTTAAGGTAAGCAGCTGTACATGAGATTGGCCCCTTAAAAATGACCCAAAAAATGATATGCGCGCAGTATAAAATAACTGAGCAGTAATAGATTATTAGCCATAACGTCTTACTTAATTAGGTTGTTACGCCTGGTACCTAACTGTACCTAACTGTTTATCATCCCTGTGATATTCAGGTATTTTTCGTCTATCATTAAGGTAAACGTGCTACCAGTGTGTCCGACCTGGTTTCTCCTATCAGGATGTTTGAGTGTTAAACCAGGCTTTCTGCTTGTTAATCTTGCTTGGCTGAGATGTACAACAAAAACCCACTCCAACAGCTTCATTCCATGTACATGTCTTTGTAACTTCTTGCCTTTAACATCAACAAATTTCTCCATCTTAAAATCTAAACTGA
The DNA here is from genome assembly GCA_023634235.1 of Pisaster brevispinus. Lineage (NCBI taxonomy): Eukaryota > Metazoa > Echinodermata > Asteroidea > Forcipulatida > Asteriidae > Pisaster > Pisaster brevispinus. The sequence goes on along the minus strand of JAMKCF010000068.1, from coordinate 350,915 downwards.
TTTCAGATGCAATTCCTACCTTTAGTTCCCTGAGTTATTCTCATCTTGTACGTAACCTGTTACCAAGAGTGGCTTTTAGCCATGTTTTAGGCAAACGTGCATTAAAGTTATACAAAAACACAGGGTCGTAACTTGATAGGTCGAAAGTTCATATCTAACACACTATAGCAAGCACACAATTTGCTGCACGCGATAAGGTCGTATTTCACTTAATTTTTGTTTGCATTCACTTATTGCACTACTCAAAAAATTAAAACGCAACCTGGCTCCACTGACATAGTGAAATCTTTTCTTTTTTGTGTGTGTTCAGACACTGGATGTGATAACCCAAGAAGCGTCTGTCTTCTGTGGGAATGCAAACACTTTCACTTGGATCTCGGAGGGGAGTGAAGTCATCGAAAATCCCAAACTGACGACGACGAGTGTTTCCAAGGTTGCAGAGAGCCTGAGAGAAAGAGACATTTTCCTGTAAAGTGTCGGACATCAGGGTGGTTGGACGGCAGCTTTTTTCTATGTATAAACTGAATATATTTATTTCTGTATAATTTGTTATCTGCTTGTCGTCCGACCAGGTTCATTTTGTAATATTAATATTAATAATAATAATAATAATTATGTGTAATACTTGAAATGGAATGCATGGGGGTATTGACTGCGGTTTGGCTGGTGGGATTCAACTTGGAGGCATAGGTTTGTGAGTTTGTTGTGTGAATGATGATGATTAGTGGGCCCTGTGTGTTAGGTAACTTATGCCTTCTTGCCCATCCAGTGTCATGCTATATATTCTATGTTCTTCGATCACGCACTCATGCATTTGCTTTCTTTGAGATAATTGTTATTTGCTAGAGACAGAATATTTAGGAGTTGCCTTCATTTGTATTGACATTTTATTGACATACTTGCATTGTGTAAGATAATTAATTGTACATGTATGTGTTTTATTTTCTGCCTGCACAACTCTCAACAGTCTTTTGCAGGTGTTTACAGATCCAGAGTCAACATCCACTAGCTGGATACACCCGTGTGGGACGTCACTTCAATGTTCCTAATCACTCCATTTCTGTCATGATTTTACAGGGCTTTATGAGGCACTAGGAAACCACAGAGACTGTTCGTCTGAGTAGGGAGAAGCTATGGATAATGCGTCTTATTACTTTTTGTCTTTGCTTTCTCCTTTTTACCACAGATTCTCCTCTCCAGTCTGCCTCATTCACTAATCAATTACTTTTCTCTCCCTGTATATTCGGTTTGCGGTAACACCATGTGTATATCCACTATCTATGTAGATTTGTTTTTGTAGAACTAGGTCTTGCTTTTTATTCTACTGCCGCGGAGTAGATTTTGGAAATCGGGAGACTACTATAGGAGACTACTTAGTTCTCAAAAGAACTGTCCAGCTTATTAGCTACTACCTGGGCGGAGGGTAGGAAATCAGCCAGGACTACTACTTTAGCTTGATAGTGGATCGTATCAAGGGGACTTCTTGTTATTAACTTTACTGCCGCGGAGTGAGTTCTTATTTGGTCTCAACGTTTCGACTAGCTATCTCTAGTCATTGTCATCGCCGTTGAGACCAAATAAGAACTCACTTCGCGGCAGTGAAGTTAATCACGAAAAGTCCCCTTGATCCGATCCGATATCAAGCTAAAGTAGTAGTCCCGGCCTATTTCCTACCCTCCGCCCAGGTATTAGCTAATAAGCTGGACAGTTCTTTTGAGAACTAAGTAGTCTCCTGAAGTAGTCTCCCGATTTCCAAAATCTACTCCGCGGAAGTAGAATAAAAAGCAAGACCTAGTTCTACAAGAGACTACTTAGCTCTCAAAAGAACTGTCCAGCTTATTAGCTACTACCAGGGCGGAGGGTAGGAAATAGGTTGGGACTACTACTTTAGCTTGATAGTGGATCGGATCAAGGGGACTTCTCGTTATTAACTTCACTGCCGCGGAGTGAGTTCTTATTTGGTCTCAACTGCGATGACGATGATTAGAGCAAGCTAGTCGAAACGTTGAGACCAAATAAGAACTCATTCAACGGCAGTAAAATTAATAACGAGAAGTCCCCTTGATCCAATCCACTATCAAGCTAAAGTAGTAGTCCCGGCCGATTTCCTACCCTCCGCCCAGGTAGTAGCTAATAAGCTGGACAGTTCTTTTGAGAACTAAGTAGTCTCCTGAAGTAGTCTCCCGATTTCCAAAATCTACTCCGCTGCAGTAGAATAAAAAGCGAGACCTAGTTCTTTAAGAAGAAATCTACATAGCTAGTAGATATACACATGGTGTTACCGCAAACCGAACAAATATTGATACTTCACACATGCAAAGCCTTAAAAAGTTTTCTCTCCCTCTTAAAATCATTTATTATGTCCTTTGTATTCCTTACCTTTTGTGGTCAAACCAGCCCCTCCCCCAACCCCCTTTTTGTTTTCCTCCTCTCTGTTCATCCTGCCTCTCTCTCTGTTTGCTTTCATTTCTAACATCTATGTCCACTCGACTGCTTTTTTTACACCTGTATTGTTTAAGTTGTTTTCTGTTTATGTTTGTAGTCTTGTCATTTAGCCTTCGAGAAAGACTCTGCTGAGGCCACTAACGTCAGGCCACTAACTATTTTTTTAATGTAGTAGTTCATCCATGATTTTTAGAGCCAACTTGTAATAAGTTTTTGCTGATGATATTTTATCCTCGCATAATTATTTGTTTTTAGATATTGTTGTATTGCCATTAATAATAAGTCATTGCTGTGTATTGTGTATTGTGTGCTGGAGGATTAAAAATAGTACAGGAGATTGTTTTATAATTTGTGACGTCATCGTGGTATTTTGTTTTTGGTGTGTTCTGCTGGTGCTCGTCCTATTTAAATAGAGGTCCAGCCTCCTTCCCGTGTCTCTAGTTGCAACAATAAAGTCCTGAGCCGTTTTAGTATGATGTTTTTGCAGTAAGCACGATAGAGTTGCAATGATCGTTTGTGGTTTGCAAGCGTGTAAGTACTCGACATCTAATAATAATGGCTTCTTATATAGCGCTCATATCCGTCAGTCAGTGACGCTCAAGGCGTTTCAACATTAATTTCCTGCAAGGTATGTGGGGCTTCGTTCGAAGTATGAGACCTACTCTTTTACATAGCACCATGTAATGGTTTACAAGGTGCTGTGGCACAATATGCAGCCAATCAAACCAGGAACACCGGGGCGAACCCCTTCTCTTTTCGATAAATGTACTGGGTTCTTTTATGTGCATTACACAACACACGGGGCCAACGGCCTATGTCCCATCCGAAGGACGAAGCAATAATGGTTAAGTGTCTTGGTTAAGGACACAAGTGTCACAACCGGGACTCGAACCCACACTCTGCTGAGTCGGAAACGCCAGAGCTTGACTCCGGTGCTCTTATCCGCTCGGCCACGACACGCCACGTCTAACGGACCATCGACCAACATGATGCCATGCGCCTGCCCATGTGTTGTGACACTGCCACGGGTTGAAGTCTGCTGATTGTGTAGAATAGTAGGCAAGGTCAGGTCGTGTTTTTGACAAACTTGGAGCCGATGGTCAGGTTAAACAGTGGTTACGAAGCGGAGAATGGGGGTGGGAGGTTGGTATAGGGAGAGAGAAACAGAAGCCCGGTTTGGGTGACCTAGATCAAGGTCTGAATGACTTCAAAGTTCATGTGGTATTATAATACTGCCTGTCAACTTTTCACCAATAGAGGGCTGCTTCCGCAAATCATTAAAACTGATAACAAATGACCATTTAGCTTCTATTTCAGACACTCACTGGCAGAGCTATATGTGGAAAAAGTTGATCCCTTTAGTTTACTGACCTAGGCCCAATTTCTAGCTCTGCTTTAATACCGTAAGCAAAGAATTGGCGCTTATGGAAGCAGGGAATTCTTTGCTTACGTCAAGCATATTTCACGGATTAGCAGAGAATTTTTGCTTGTGCGCGTGCGTACTCCACATTTCAAGACATTCTTGGCTTACACAGCTAGCGGAGAAATTCGGTGCCTGAACAGTAAGCGGAGAATGGTGATTGTAAGCGCAGAGTTTGGCGGTAAGCAGAGCCATGAATTTGGGCCCTGGAGATGACAGACCAGGAACCCCCCTATCTAATAATTATGCTTCTATGGGACCCCTAAAACTGGTGTGCAAAGTTTGGTGCTTTAATCCAGCGTGTCACGATTTTTTCATTAAGAATAGGTAAGAAGAGGTGTAGGCCCTATGAAGATTAAAGAGTGAACGGGTTGGCTGGAGGGTTGTTGATAGAAAAAATGGGAAAACCAACACTTGAAAGTAAAAATGTTTTATAGAGGGATATAAAATCCAGGTGTTTTACGAACAGATTTAACATGTGGTGATCTTCAACGTTCGAGTTTATAGAAATGGGGTTGTTATAACTGTGCGTAATAAACCACTGATTAGAAGACCAAATTAGACAGCTCAAAAGTTTGGTGTGCCCAGTGTAACAGTCTTCAAGACTCTGGGCTTTAACTTACACTTTAACTCAAAACGAAGAGTAGGCTACAAATTCTTTTCAAAATATGTTTTAGTATTATTTAAAGCCTATCAATCAAGTACATAACAAGAAGACATCCGCATACGCATATTGTCTCAGGCTTATTTTCTAGCATTCACCGATGTTGTTTTCTTTGTTTAAAGTTTTGGAATGATTTTATAGCTATAGAATGTCAATATTCTCAAATAAAAATTGTTAATTTATAACCAGTTTTTCAGTTTTCGTTCGGATAAAATAAGGGATTCACCGACAGAAAGTAGCCAAATGAGAGTTTTGTCACCTCCCTGTACTGCATGTGTTTTAATTTTCTTATTGAAGTCACCGCAGCTCGGTAGACGCCATTTTGAAACACCTATAACAACCACACAAACAGCGTGGGGCATGCACATCTGTGCATACAATCCTGTTTTTAGCCGAAATTATTCAGCAAAATGCCTACTTGTGCGGCATTAAACTGCACTAACAGATACTCCCGTGGATGTGGAAAGACATACCATCTGTAAGTATCTATCTTTTTTTCGTGAATGTTTATTTTAGGGGAATTTCAGGCTGACATATGAATTTGTCATGTAAACTTTCTGTTGAATACATTCGCCGGTTCGCGCGCGCATTCGTTACGTGTACAAATTTACTGGAAAACACAAGTTTGGTGGATAAATGCAATCATATCTCTGGAACCCTTAATCGTACAAACTAGTTCAAAACGGTAAAATAATCTTGAATATCTACTCCTTTGTCATGTCATATGTATTTTACATTCAGAACACATTTTGCCACGTCATTTTGATGGTTTTACGTCCAGTCTTGGTCAATTTTGTATGGAGAAATTCCTAAAGTCTACCTAATCTAGCCACATGAGGACTCTTATGTTAACTTATTTCAGCAACCCGACGGCTAATTGCTTAGTTCAAAACGGATTTGGGAATAATAATAATATATTGTATTTGTATAGCGCCTGCTGCAGGCCAGCCTCTAAGCGCTTAACATTCAGTATTTCCTGCAAGGTATTTGGGGCTATGTTTTGAAGTATGAGACCTACTCCTTTACATAGCACCTTGTAATGGTTTACAAGGTGCTGTGGCGCAATATGCAGCCGATCAAACCAGGAACACCGGGGCGGACCCCTTCTCTTTTCGATAAGTGCACTGGGTTCTTTTTCGTGCGTTACACAACACACGGGACCAACGGCTTTACGTCCCCTCCGAAGGACGAAGCAATCATGGTTAAGTGTCTTGCTTAAGGACACAAGTGTCACGACCGGGGCTCGAACCCACACTCTGCTGATCAGAAACACCAGAGCTTGAGTCCAGTGATCTTATCCGCTCGGCCACGACACGCCATCAGGAAGTGTACATCCTGACCAACACACTGCTCTAACAAATTTTCTGATTGGACAAATTTTTCCAACGTCATTTTTAAGTTGAAATTCAGATCAATGAAAAGTTATTCCACAGCTTCAAAACAGCCGTTGCTATAGTATTAAACGTCCGTGTCATAACTTCCGCAGTGTCAACTCTAAAACTCCAACGCATGTTTCTAAAAATGTTAAATTCGTGCACTTTTTTTATCGGAAGGTTTAACTGGAAAAACTTATAATATATGAACAGAATCAATAATGTAAACATTTTGTTCTAAGATAGTGTCACACATTTTAAGAATAGCAAGATATGTTTTGCTTCTCTTGAAAATTGTTCACTTGCTGCGTGTACGTTTTTTGTGTGTGGCGATGACATGGACGGTACCACCATTGGTACAGGGTGGAATTGTCTGAGTGCCATTATTTAGCCACAGCGTGGCTTTTTTTGTTGTGTTTAAAATGTTCTGGAAAGTTAATTAAAATTTCATGAATGATTTATTCATAATAAACAAAATAGTAACACGTCGCATGTTCCTTTCTGCATCAAATTTGTTGCATTAATAACGTGAGAGTTTTAAGTTACACGGAATTAAAACACCCCTGTTTGCTCAATGGTATCTACCACGAAACTGTTCAAGCGCGCGCGAACCACACTCGCTGTGTGTATACTCTGTATGGTATGAGTTATTTACGTGGGAATATAAGTTTACATTTTTGTACACGACAAATTCATATGAACACAAATTCATTTTGGTACATGACAAATTCATATGAACTTGTCCACAGCATCACACTGGAAAGTCATGTAACTTTAGAGTTTTTAGACCATGGATCAAGTTAGTATTCGCCATGGCAGGTTTTATGTTTGGGGTTACAAGCACATTAATATAGCTATCTGTCTGAAAATGAAACTTGCCCTATTGACAATAGTTAGGGAAATGGTACACAATAGTATTGTGTAACATATTTTTTTAGAAACTAATACTATAGTTTAGTTGGCCTAGGCATTCAAAGGCTTGATCAGTGATTGGTGGTTGATTATATGGACTCTCTGCATGCTATAAATTCAGATTGTTTGTGGCCCTGTGTTTTAGTGAAAAGTGTAAAATGAGAGTGTAAAAATCATTCATATTAATGTGGGTTTTGGAACAAACTAAAATCTGTCTACAAAACTTGGTGTAGAAAAGAGAGATAGCCTCATCTGCTTACACGATTTATCCTCTTCTAGTTCATTATATGAAGAAACCCTCAGTCAAAAAACTAAATCCAATGTCTCAACACATTCTTGAAGTGCATATTTATTTTTAATACCTATTTGTTTATTGATTTATTTTATAATTTTTTCAAACAAAGTAGGGCCTATGTAAGCAGTTTTCCTGTTCGTCATCTTGCTTTCACTCAGAGATGGGTTGTAAATATGAAGCGTGACAAATGAAAGCCATCCAAGAGATCTGTTCTCTGCTCAAATCATTTTGAAGAGTCTTGTTTTGATAAGACTGGTTTAACCGGTCCTACTAAATACCGTCAACACACCTAATACACTCTTAAAAGTGAAATGTTGAATATAACCCAATTAGTGTTGAATTCAACACATGCTATGTGTGCGGTCAGTGACTACTCTTTAAGTATTGAATCAACACTTTCGATAATGTTGCAATTTCAGCACTTTAAAAAGTGTTGGAAAATTAATGGAATCCAGCACTTTGAAAATGTTGGGGCAACCTAATCCCTAGCTTTTTAATTGTTACCAATTCAACACAATGAAAGTGTTGGATCATTTAAATAGTTACTGTACATCCACTTACAATAAAACAAAGGAAGATGGCATATTACATTTAGAAACGCACACAGCATTTTTATTGTCAAATTATTTCATTCAAATGTAAATACTTCTCCAGCTTAAATTAAGAACCAGCTCAATACATCAAAAGTGATAAAAATATTAAATTAACTTTTGTCAAACAACTTGTGAGAAATTGCGAACATTGCTTTTTCTAACCTTTCATCATGGAGACAACATTCGTCGGAACATGTAATTTCTAATTATGTGGAAATTTGCACAATAAAATTCAAATTAAATACAGGTAAACAATGCATGCACTTTAAAACCACCAAACGAACTTTAACTGTTCTCTGTAAATACAATTAAGTGCACTATTTAAATTATTTTTTCCCACTTAACTGTTTGGTTTAATTAAAGAGGGGAAATATCAATTTTTTGTTTTTGTGATACTCATTTTCCAATAGATAAAAGTCCTCATGGGAGTGGGGGAAAATATTACAAGTCTCTAAGACTAGGCCTATTACCTCAAGTTCAAATTGTGTAAATTGCTAAAAACATCCAATGACATCATTCTCAGAAAAATGGGTCTGTACAATTTTCTACATGGACGTTTTGGGTAATTTTTCACTTTTTCAGAGCGAAATTTGAAACATGACGTCATTGGATTTCAACAACAATTGGGTCTTTACATTCCAAGGAGGAATATTTTGTCGCACAAAATGTCAACTTATTCAATTTCGATTGGATTGAATATAACTGAAAGTCAGAAATGAACTAAAACATCACTGTAAAAAAATGTACAGACCAATTTTTCTCAGAATGTCATCAAATGTTTTGGATGTTGACAAATTTTGCTCAAGAAGGTATCACATATGGAAACGTTGCGGCCAAAAACATGCGCAATGTTTGCAAACATGCGTGCTCCATATACTTTCCCCCCATTTTTCAGCATCAAAACCGAATATATTTTGTTCTTTGTAATAAATCTTCACAGTTCAAACACATTTTATTAGGAAAACAATTATTTTTCATTTGTATGGCAGTTTACAACAATTTAGTGGTGACTTTAGACCGGACTGGGGTGATTTAAAAACAGACTAAATGCATTTTTAACAATGCGTATGCCACCTAATTTGTTGCTTGTTTAATTCAGAAAAGTGAAACAGCGCCATCCGTTGGCCGATTTTAGCAGTTCAAATGGTATTTGCACAAAAAATCAATATATTTTCAAGTGTTGTAAAGTGTTTGCTGATTGGATGAGATTCAGTTCCGGACTTTTCATCACCAATATGAACTAAGCTTTAATAAATACATAGCGCGGCTGTGTGTGCGTGCGCGCGTGCCCACACACAAAGACTGACCTACCCAATGGATGAGAATCGTGGAGGCAACGTTTACAAGGTAAATTTTTGCATTAATGTTGAGAGTTCTACCTACAAGTTTATGTTACTATTACAACGATTCAATACAGATTATTTTGGTAGTAAAATCGGTAAAGTTGCATTTGAAAACGACTGTTAAAAAGCAAAGTTAAAAAGTTTGTAATGCAGTCGTTGAAACTTTTTTTCAAGTACATGCGAAAGCGTCGATCCCATTTTACGCGTGGGTAGGTTGCAAAAGAATGCAATAACTCAACACAAGTAACACAGCAGTGTTATAACACTAGCACAGCGTGTGTACTGTGTAAACGAAAAAAGGACAAGAACATTATTAATACACAGAACTCGTGACTCCAGCTCATTTTTGCTACATTTTTTTTAATATAACGTTCGCGTTTTGTATTAATAGTTCATGTTCAACTTGGATGGTTCCTAATCTTAGTACTATTAAAACAATTTTTTATGTGAACACAGAACTTTCTAAAACAATTAAGAGCATAAAGACAAACTACTGCATTGTTAACAACTCTCTTTTTACCCCAATCGTCACTCGCCTCATATTTTTATGAAGGCAAACTCTCCCCTCATTGATGCTTGCTGTGCGCGTGGCCATCCCCGGGTTATAATGGTAGTGTCTATTTACTGCTCCAGTCAGTCCGCGCGCGCCCGCGTTTTATGCACAGTGGAGTGGCCAAAAACAGCTGAAACGTTTCCATATGAAAACAATGACAATTTACACCATTTTAACTTGAGGTTATAGACTTGGAATTTTTCCCCACTTTAATGAGGACTCTATAAAATGTGCACCACAACATTGAGTTGGTCATTTCCTGCATCAATCAACTGCAACTGTTCGCTTCAACTGCAAATGTATCACCACTGATCTACATAATCGAAAAAATTGTGATTAATTGTGAATATGGAGTACCCTGTGTCAATTAATGGTTTATAAACCAAGGTGTATAAACCATTACATTTTGGTAATTCTAAAACATGGTTTAGAATCAAGAAAAAATGAATCATCATGAAACAGGGTTTATAAACCATGATAGTTGAAGCATCTTATTAAAAAATTTCTTATAAACCATAAACAGCTGAAAATGGTTTTGCTGAATTGGTTTTGCTCAGAATTGATCCCCATTTAGGGCCTACACTCTTTACTCATCAATTTAAACGTAAACTCAAGTCATACCTATTTTCATCTTAAGGTTCTTGTTCAATTACTTGTTTCCTCTCTGGAATCATTACCCTCAGCGCATTGTAACCATTGGAAAAATGTGCTTTATAAATACTTGTATTATTATTATTATTATTACTGTCTACTTAGCACCACTTTAATGCTGGACATCAACTCACTTGCTGGCACAGGAATTTTGGCATTTTTCATGCCAATATTGTAAACAAAACATTCCAAGAAAGAATAAAATGACCGCAGCTCACTAGCATATTGCAAGTTGAATACGTAATGCAACTTGAAAAGTGGATCTACAGCTACAGTCATGTCTGCCTCATCACAGGGAATGGCCACCTTGTCAACTATGACAACAATTGGAGATGGTGCTCCTTTAGGTCCCAGGCAAAGAAGGTAGGGCTGCGTCATGTCTTGCCGGGCACTGGTCACCATTGCGACCATTTGCCACCTCGTCCGCGATTTCCCTTCGAAAGGCTGTGTGTCATGCAGTTCATACAGGTCAGTCAGGAGGCTTATAATTTTGGGAAGCTTTGACATCTTTGCCACGTGCAAAATCCCTGGTACAAACCTCGTCTCCCACGTGGTGATTAGCTTGGAAGAAGCATCTCCAAACAATCTCTGAAACTCTTGATCGAACTGCAGGAACACAAATTGTAACAACAATGTATGTAACAATCAAATGTAAAGATGTTTTGCAGACATGGCTGAAACAAAGGCAATTATTGTAAGCTGCCATCGGGGGGGGGGGGGGGGGGAAATACAAAAAAAACATCTCAAGCCTGCATTCCAGAATACCTTTGTGTAGTGATCCCCTTTTTCGTAATGAGAGCTTGCTAGATCTATGTACATAAATGCTCAATCATGTTGATAAAAAAAAATAATAATAAAAATGTATACTTTAAAATAACATGGAACGTAGTCCATGCATGCCCAAGTGGTGCAGTTTGAAGTTATCTTTAACTGTGTGGACCCAAAATGTTAACTCAAATTAAAGTCAAATGAGTTATACACTGGATTAATTGCCATATCATGAGAAGTGTAACAAACAGCCTCAGGTTCACAAAGGAGTCATGTATCATCAGTATTGAAGAAACCTTCAAATGACCTACAGAGGAACATAACAATCTGGGGGAGGGGTGAAATGGTTGTAATTGCAACCCCACCTTCTCTTACTTAATGTCACACTTACCAGGCCTGGAATATCTCTAAATCTTGGGTATCTCTTCAAGATCTCATTCACACAAGGTAGTTCCTTCTGTATCCAGTTGCGCCGATTCTGGAAGGATTTTTCCATTGCTTGTTGGATGCTTTGCCTATTGTGTACAGATGTTCTCTTGCAAAACAGAACCAGCTCCTCCTCTTCTGCTTCAGGAATTTCATCGACCATTGAAAATGTTCTCCTTTGGTGAACAGACTTGATTTTCTTCGTTGACGTACTCTCTTCGCACGATGTAGTTGGTGTCTTGTTCTTCCTTGGGCGTTGCTGTTCGGACTTGGGGAGGGATCGTCTCAAAGTATTAAATCTGGAGCTGATGTAACCTTTTGATGCATCATTAGGGTCAAACCAGATATCCTGAAAGAAAAGTATTAGCATGGTAATTATTATTTTTAGTTTCAGTACAGGATGTCTTATGTTCAGGATCTTATGAAGTTGAATCACAACTCGCCAGTTCATTAGTACTTTCATAGATCCAAATATAGGATTAAATTACAACCTTATCTACCAAAGGGTTAAGGGTAATTTTCAGTGTATACAATGGCAGTCTTGATCAGGCAATTAGATCATCATTTCTAAACAATAAGGTCTGGCATTGAGCCCAGATGGGCAACTAGCAATGTGTAAGTACCTTTCAAAGGGAAAAATATGGTCACAAAATTCTGTCTACACTATCATGGGTAAAGAAGATCCTAGGAAATGTTCAATGTATAACTTACATATGGACAAGAAGTGTTTGGTGAGGGAAGAGTGGGAAAGGCTTCAACAATTGACTTCGCCACCATGATCTTCTGCTCTCTGGTTGGGTAGCTACAATGGTTCAACAAGGGGAAACAAGTTTTCATCAACATAATTTACAGATAAGTTTATATTCAGACCAACCTACAGAATAAGATTTAAACAGATTTAGGAAAACCTACAATCCTTATATAGTTCTTCAATGAACCAAAATTCACACTTCTTAGAAGAACAGGTATTTTTTTCTGTTGGGACAAATTCCTGAAAGTAAAACAAAAGCAGCAGCATCTAATGATCAGTTGTTTGTGTTGTGGAATTTTAAGGGCCGAGTGTACCTTTGCCCAACTTTTTTTTTGAGACTGCATGGAATCGTCATATCTACTTCTTTAAATTGAGCACCATCTATAATGAATTTTCACCCAAAATGAAACAGCTGCATGTCTTGAAACTCAAGAATTTTTGTTTTACGTGTACTTTATTTACTAAGATAAATGTTGCACCATGTGTGAGCACACCACGGATGTGAGTAAAATCCTTGTCTCTGTTGTGTTTGTGTTGTTTTTGTCATACTCCTTCTCGATAATTGCTCCCTTTGGATGAGACCTGACAATTTGTCTAACATCAAAGGCCTGCTATAAAAAAAACAAACAAAGAAAAACATTTTAAAACAAACTATAATTAAGCGTTACAAATTGGAAAGAAAAACCAACTTGGTCAAATAAAATTCTGCATACCCTCTGAAAGAGGATGCAGGGCTTATACAGTAACTATTATACTTTTCAGAAAGTATAACACCCCACAACTCAGTGTTTCATTCATGTATCTTGATTTTAAATTAGGTTATTAATGTATAACTGTCAAACTGTGACTTTTGTGTCAGTTTGGAGTCAGACAACTAATCTTTACAATTCAAGTAGGCCTATATTTTGTGTAACATACTGATACTCACATGAGGGCCTTTCTTTTTTGAAGACTACATTGTTTTTTTAAGTTTGATTGGGTTTGGGATTGGTATGATATAATCATACATTACATGTACTGTCACACTTTGCTTTTCAGTGCAGACAATGTTTTGAGTTATTTTGGGCTTTGATTTGTTTAGAATAGTATACAAAGCAAAAAATGGGTTATTTAAATTAAGCTTTTTGCTTTAAATACCTCGCTGTTACTCTTGACTGCTTTGGGGCTTGGACTTGAAATAGCATTACTTGGAATACTGCTAGTAGATGGGGACACATCAGTGGAAGGATGAGATGAAGCTTCCATGGCATTTTCTTGAACACGAACATCACCGCCATCCCTTAACAGTGAAAGATCATCATTGTCTTCCTCGTCGATGTCCGCGAAACAGCTGAATTTCCCAACTTTAATCTGAAGTGAGAACTGGTCTGGATCTATAGAAAACTTCCTCGAAATTTTCAACTTTAGGTTGTCAAAGACTTCTAAGTCGTTCTCCCCATGACATCACTGTTTGGAGAATGGCATCTGTAAAGACAATGATTAGAAACAACCCTTTATAAGTGCAGCTCCAACAACAGTTGTATTTCTTCAATTAGAGGAGATCATGTCAGTTCTTCCCATTTCAGGGACTTGTAAAGATAGTCAGGGTTTGAATTTGACACTGGACCGCAGGCCTTAGGCCAGTGATTTTAGTGTCGGGCCGGTAAACTTAAGACCGTACAAGTCCGGCGGTCTTGTGTTTTGAATAATAACACATCACTGTATTTTTTAATTAAACTGATCAATTGAGTATTGAAGTATTAACCACAAGAAAAACTTGATCAATCTTCTCTTAGTGCTTGGTACAAAAACAGCTCAAATGTGAAACTGTGTAGAGTGTTCTTCTCATTTTGATTCCGGTCTTGTAACAAATTTTCTGGTCCAGTAAAAGTTTTGAGCTACAAGCCCTGCAGTCTTGTGGACTTTTCCCCCAAATTCGAGCCCTCATAGTAATAAAAACGATTTGGAGAAAGCAAAAATATTGTGCAAACTGTCTGTCTGTCTTTTGTCATTTTTTAAAATTATTTTTCTTATTTATTTTCTCATTTATTTATTTGTTTGTTAGTTGGGGTGTTTGTTTGTTTGTTTGTTTTGTTGGGGTGTTGGTGTGTTTATTTGTTAATTAATTTATTTATTGATTATGTTTGTTTATTTATTTATTTTAAAGTTAAAAGCAAAGTCCGGCATGATTATTACAACAAAATGTCAGCAGACAAATTTTAGCATAAAAAGTGATTATATCTACTTTTAAACAAAACATTATTCAAAACTTATTCAGAGCCACTCAACTCAAGAATTAGATCTATACTTACTATAGGCCTAAGTTATTTTTTCAATCAGAATAAAAATAAAGTGTGATTGTTCACCATCCATTGTGAAATGTCAACTCCGGCTAATATTTTCGGATCAGTTTTTAGGAATTTTTCATTTCATGTATGGAGAACTGATCTTTGTTAAGACACCCATGGCCCTGCAGGCAATTTTGATGGGGATTTTCACATGATCATGTTGGACCCAAAGTAAACAATAAAACCCATGTCCATGCAAGTGTTTTGGGTTTTTTTTTTTTTCGCAGTCAATTTTTTAATTGATTGAATAATATTATCATCATCAAATATATGGTAATTTATAAAGATTGGACATTGCTGGACATGGCAGTAAACAACAGATTAGGCCTAGGTATTGAGGTCAAGCCATCGCAAGTTTAGCGACAGTTCAAAATATATCAGACGGTTTTTGTAAATTGTATGTACAATACTTGTGAATGATTTTGCCATGGATGGGTGTATACACATCAGCTTCATCTTTGTCATGTATTGTATTTAACTGTAAACATGAACATGACATTGACAAAGCAAAACATGCAAAACAAAGTATGGATGATGAGTATCTACACACAGTACATCTACATGATAGCACAGTAGCAGTAGCAGTAGCACAGCAGTACGGGGTACAGCACTGCAGCCGACACTAATGACAGTGACTGTGCTGTGAATTATTTTGTGGTATGCGTATCAGCTTCACAGTGCTTCATCATGTTCATGTTCATGTACATGTACCATGTACACGTATACGGTATGGTATACTGGTATATGTGCTGGTGGAGTCGTATAGTTGCGGGGAGAGCACTGAGCACTGACTGCACTGTGCATAGTATTCACACATTGTATGGTTGACAGCGTAGATGTATACATCTACGCTGTCAACCATACAATGTGTGAATACTACACACAGTGCATGTACATGTACACAAATACAACGTCCATGACATTGCAGAAAACTGTCGTTCTGACACGTACGATTGGTTTAAAGTTTCACAGTTTGAGACTGATCTGTAGTCAATAATGTACAATATGGCCCAAATAGCATCACTACATAGGACCAACGTTGGGCCAACGAAACACTTTCATTGGAACAACATTGGCTATCAACAATGGCCCAACGTACTTTTGCTCATCGGTCTTATGTTGGGCCAATGAAAAAGTTGGCCCAACGTTGGCCCAACGTAAACATTGGCCCAACATTGGGCCAGTGTTCTGCCCATGTATGTTAAAACATTGAACCAATATTGGGCCAACACAGTCGAACATTCGACCAACGTTGCGCCCAACATTCTGCCAACAGAAAAGTTTTGTTGGGCTGACGTTGGCTGTCAACGTTGGCCCAACATACTTTTGCTCATCGGAGTTACGTTGGGCCAATGTTAAAGTTGGGCCAACGTTGGCCCAACGTAAACATGGGCTTAACATTGTCCAACGTAGAACCAACGAAAGGTTTATGTTGGGCCAATGTTAATTACCAAATATACTTTTGCTAGTCGGCGTTACGTTGGGCCAGCGTTAATGTTGGCCCAACATCGGCCCCACTAATAACCTTTATGTTGGCTCTACATTGCCCCAACGTTGGGCCAACGTATCGTTATTCAAAAATATTGACTTCGAGTGGATCTTTCTGTACATGTAGTGAATGACCTTTGCTAAGTAATTAGTGTCTGTAAATATCTACCTATAAGTTATATTAATTACATGTAAGTTATGATACCAATAACTTAATACATTCTACACTTACTACAACCTACACAGGCCTACACGTCCTTCTGCACTGCATGTTTTGTATTTAATGTCCAAGATCCATAGACTTTCCAGTCATGGTTTACACCTTTTTTAATTCAAACTGTTTACTTTTTAATTTACATGTTTGATTTACAAATGTTTGTTTGTATTTTGATTTTCATATTTTCTTACAGACGAATTACACACAAAAGCACAACAATTTGCCTTGGATAACTAAATTCACCTAAATTGTTGTGATATTATCAAAGAAAAATCACACACATCTAAGCCTCGCCCAAAAATTTGCATTTATGTCAATGTTGGCCCAACGTTGGCTCAATGTTGGCTCAACATTTAGCGTGATCGTCTAATGATATAACTGAGTACTGACTTCTTCGTGTATTTTCAGGATTACTGGCATTTGACTGTCAACCTATAAACAAACCTTCAGCAAACTTGTCCTATAACTAACAAGCAAACTGCTATTTGTAAAGACAGTTGATCTATTTTATGCCCAGATAGACTTAACACATTTCGGTCATAACCCCTGACGCATATTGTCAAGGTATGATTCTTGTTATAAATGGTTGACGACTTAACATCAAGACCGCCGACCTAAAGCCAACATATAACTGCTGCAATATATCAACACAACTCCAACGTTTTCCATTTGAAATCTTTGTCGGATTACAAAAACCCCCAACAACAAATAATCAGACTAGCAAACCAACACCAACAACAGTGTATCAAGGTTTTGGTTTGCAATGGTGTCCCAAAAATGATTGGCAATCGATATAAAAACAATCTCCAATATGGTTCAACGAAGTTGTCCTTAAATTACCATTACTGATGTGCCGACGTCATAAAACCAATGTGCTAATGCCGACCTAGAGCCAACATTGGTTCTACGTCGGAAACCAACAGAGTGCCGATATTGCTGTCCCACAAATAACCAACATTGGCTCAACGTTGAGTGCCAATGTAAAACCAATGTGGTAATGCCGACCTAGAGCCAACATTGGTTCTACGTCGGAAACCAACACAGTGCCGATATTGCTGTCCCACAAATAACCAATATTGTCTCAACATTGAGTGCCGACGTAAAACCAATGTGGTAATGTCGACCTAGAGCCAACATTGGTTCTACATCGGAAACCAACACAGTGCCGATATTGCTGTCCCACAAATAACCAACATTGTCTCAACATTGAGTGCCGACAAAAAACCAATGTGGTAATGCCGACCTAGAGCCAACATTGGTTCTACGTCGAAAACCAACACAATGCCGATATTGCTGTCCCACAAATAACCAACATTGGCTCAACATTGAGTGCCGACGTAAAACCAATGTGCTAATGCCGACCTAGATTCAACATTGCTCCTACGTCGGAAACCAACACAATGCTGATATTGCTGTCCCACAAATAACCAACATTGGCTCAACATTGAGTGCCGACAAAAAACCAATGTGGTAATGCCGACCTAGATACAACATTGGTTCTACGTCGGAAACCAACACAGTGCCGCTATTGCTGTCCCACAAATAACCAACATTGGCTCAACATTGAGTGCCGACTAAAAACCAACATGGTAATGCCGACCTAGATACAACATTGGTTCTACGTCGGAAACCAACAGAGTGCCGATATTGCTGTCCCACAAATAACCAACATTGGCTCAACATTGAGTGCCGATGTAAAACCAATGTGGTAATGCCGACCTAGAGCCAACATTGGTCCTACGTCAGAAACCAACACAGTGCCGATATTGCTGCCCCACTATCAACCAACGTTGGCTCAACATTGAGTGCCGACGTAAAATCAATGTGGTAATGCCGACCTAGAGCCAACATTGCCCCTACGTCGGAAACCAACACAATGCCGAGTATTGTTTAATTACTAACAACCAACGTTGGCTTAACATTGATCGCCAATGTAAAACCAATGTGATTCTGCCCACCTACAGCCAACATCGGCCCAATGTCAGAAACAAACATAATGCCAATGCCGATCATGGCGACGTAGTGCCAATGTGGGGCCAACGCCAAAAGCTGACACAATACCAACGCCAACGGTGCCGACCAAATACCCATGTTGGCCCAATGTATGAATGTTATCTGGGTGATTTAACATGCAGAAGGCCTGGCTCTGGCCTGTTGTTTATTTTAGTGGTTTTAATCTCTGTTAAGTTTTTCTTTGCTTGTCTTATGTCTTTCTTTATTTTAGTCTAGTGTAGATAAAGTGACCAGAGAGAGGGCGAGAACTGCTCATTCTTATTTATTATAAGAGAGGTTTATTTTTTTGGTCTAACAGTAAACCGATTAGCTGCAGTGTTGAATTACCAAGTGTTTCTTTACAATAGTAAAATTCTCATTATTTAGGTGTTCGTGCAACATGTGCACGAACACCTCTTGTTATTGTTCTGTTTTTGTTTTTTTTTCTTCTCCATCTTCTTCTTCTTCTTCCACGGAACTCTTCTCTATACAGCATAACCCAAGATTGAAACTGAATTGAACCTTGAAACTTATCAGACAATTGAACCTTAATACGAAGACGGCACAGAATTAATGACATCATGATGACGTCATCAGGTGTCGAATTACAAGGTTTTCAAAGTTGAAAACTGACCATTTGCTATTCGCTGTATCTTCGTGAATTTTAAAGCTATGATGCTCATAATTGGACATCTGATAGATCAATACCTCGGCAACATTTGAAAAGTTAACATCAAAATCGCATGACCTTTACTTCCGGTCGTACCGAAAGGTCAAAGTCTGCCTTTGTGTTTTTTCGTAAAAAATTCAATTTTTTGGTCATAACTCAAGATTGAAATTGAATTTAACATTGAAACTCATAACACATCTGAACCTCATTATCAAGACCACACAAACTTGATGATGTCATGAAGATGTCATTGGGTATTGAATTACAATAAATCAAAGTTTATTATTTTAAAAAGATCATAACTCATGAACCACAAGTTGGATTTGGACAATCTACATATCACCGGACAGGTCGATAAAAGATCAATAAATGCTGCACAGAACTTGACCCCATTTGACCTTTACTTCCGGTTCAAACCGGAAGTTGAAAAATTGTAAACATTCTGATCTAAAAAACTACGTAATATTTCAACATAAATTTTGTATCACGTTATAGATGAGTAATCCTGCTCAAACTTTTGCACAGAGATGATAACATTTTAATCTTTGCATCGGGTTGAAACTGGACATCAAAGCGAACGAGTCTGTTGAACCACGTTGTATGACAACCGATAATGTAGGCCTACATGCCAATACAATGTACGCCTAACCTATACAGCCACGTGTGCACTGCACGTGTAGTATTGAGTACTGAACAGCTATATTATGCAGTCAGTCCGCCCTGCACACAATATCCAATTTTATCTGCAACGTATGCACTAGTTTCGGAGCTTGACCTCTCCATGAATATTTAATGAGCGTGGTGTAGTCTCAGGAATTTCACCAATTTCTTGTGATCAAAGTAATTTTCTGCCAAAATATTTACAGATTTATAGAGATGAATAACCGACCTTCAATCCAGTTGTAAAATTTTATGATTTTGTTGTCAATTACTAGTTCTAAAATTGACTCAAACATTTTGTTTCAAAACGAAACAGTTTGCCTCGTAAAACATGGTACTTACTACTAACTTTCAATGTTACCACAACGTATCGTTGGATGGGCCGAATAGATAAGGTTATATTCTAAATGCTGTACATTTTACATTTGATTTCATTTAGCTGAGTCAGGGCGCTCGTTTTGCCAACACTTCTCACAATCTAACGTTAACGTCTGTTGGTGAATATGCCGCCATGGTCCCTTATGGATTTCCTGATCGCTGATTGGTCAACCGTAAAACGTCACACTCATCCACTGTCCATACTCGGATGAACTTGTAAACAAAGTGCGTGGCCCCTGTTACCAATTGTTTAGTTGGGTTCTTTGGGGAAAATTTCAAACTGAAGGATTGGTGGCCTAAACACATTTGTTTAGACGATTTGGGGTACTTGGAAAACAAAGGATATAATTTAAAAGGGGGTGATGGTCTGAATAATTAATAAATTGTGGAACAAAAGGTTAAATTTGGAAGGTCAGTTGCAAATTTCAAGTTAAAAAATATTTACTACTTGTTTATTCAGAAATTTATATACTTTTATTCCAGAAGAATTTTTTAAATCATGGTCAGGAGTTACTTGGGTAGTTGGATGGTTAAAGGGTCAAAGTCCCATTGTACGGGTCCTTAACGCTCGATACAACAAAAACTAAAGTGAGCAATATAAGATTTGTTTTATATTACATCAACAATTCCGTTATTTTAAGTCACATACACTGCAAGTAGGAATACAGTTGGCGTCACTTGCTATTTCATTGTATATTGCACACCCAATTAATGATAGTTCATGTAATATTTTTATCAAGTATACGTCCTCAGAAAAAGCTCCTAAGACTTAACAAACGATACACAGTGTAACCTCATTTAACCCTGACCTTCGGTTCAAACCGGAAGCTAAACATTAATGTTTCAAAAAAATATAACTTCCAAAGCACACATTTTTTATAAAACAATCTTTACATCATTGGGAATGTATTTATCAACTTAAGAAATGACACACAGAATGCGACCCAATTTGACTTTGACTTCCGGTTCAAACCGGATGATCAAATTCAATATTTGAAATAATCATAACTCCTGAACCACACATTGGATTTTTACTAACTACACGGCATTACAAAGGGCACAAATCAGGTTCAATCATAATTTGATGAAATCGATCACGAACACCTTGTTTTTGTAGCAAACAAAAACTCAATGTTTAGTTTTTTTATAGAGATTGTTCAATTGGGGATAAGTTTGCTTTTCATTTTTTTGTATCTTTTGTTTTAATTTATCTATCTTTTATTCTGAACTAAAGTGAGATCAACAATTAAGTGTTTACTTTTGAAACCCTTCATCTTCTTGAACCCTTATGGTTTAGTGTAATGTGATTATGGATGGACACATTTCTACAGTAATAGCTGTGAATGTATTTGGTTAGTTGTTTGTTTCTTTAATTAATCAAAGTGCTGTTATATCCCACCAACTCCAACCGCTGTTTCTCCATTCCCTCTCCTTTCCAGCCAGAATAAAGTACAGAACAGAGCGCACCCAGCTCACATATACACGTGGTGTTACCGCAAACCGAATATACATTTATACCTCACCATGCAAAGCCTCAAAAAGTTTATTGTTGAAATTAATTAATTTGTTTTTCTTTTCGTTTTCTCAAAAAGTTGACATTAGTCAGCTGAAAGGTGACTTTGATTGTTTCTTTCTTGATAATTTTGCCTGTAAATCAGCACTATGTTGACAAAAACCAAATGCACTCCTCTTGTTTCAAACCAGGCTGCCCAGTGCTTCGAGAAGGTACTGAAAGTTCAACCAGGTAACTATGAGACCATGAAGATTCTTGGGTCTCTCTATGCGACATCCAGTGATGAGACCAATAGGGAGACTGCCAAGGGTCATCTCCAGAAGGTCGTCGATCAGTTCCCGGAAGATGTCGAGGCATGGATTGAGTTGGCTCAGATCTTGGAACTCACCAAAGTACCGGTATGTTCTTTCACATTTTAAAAAGTTTTTTTGTCGTCTCGATCGAAGCAGTCCTGTGGCTGTACATGGAATTGTGATCTCTCACCCAGTTACTTCGTGAGCACATGCACCCTGCTAGGGCTCGAATTTTACACTTGACAACAGACCCCAGGCCAGTAGTTTTGGTGTCGGGGCAGTAAACTTTTGACTGGACAAGTCATGCGGTCTTGTGTTTTTTAATTGAATATTAATGAAGAATAATACCTCACTATGTAACATCTTGACCCAAAAAGTAATATGTTCAAATGTTGACTTAGAGTCTGATAAAATACCTTTCAATTCTACTGAGTACTGACATCATGAAGTATACTTAATACCCATGAAGACAAATAAAAATCAATTCTCTCTTACATGTCAATAGCGATTAAGTTCAAATAAATGCAGTTAACTTAAATGCACGTTAAACTGGGTCAGGAAGGTTTTTCTTATTTTGATTCTGGTCTTGTAACAAAAAAATCTGGTTCGGTAAAAATTTTGAGCCACAAGACGTGTACGTGGTCGTGTGGATTTTTCCCCCAAAGTTCAAGCTTCGCCTGCCTAGAAAATATGTGGAGGGAGTGCGTGCACGTGCAGTAACTCTGTGAGAGTTCATAATTCTATGTACAGTCTCTAATGAGATTGGATACGCATTCTAGCATGTGCTCATGGACTGGGCATTCTTCATAAAGCCGTTAAGCAGAAAATTCTGCTTAGCAAATTTCTTTACTTAGTAAGAAATGAGCGGGGTACCAGTGGCAACATTGTAAACTTTATGGAATGTTGGTTGTTAACCTGTTTCTGCTGAGCCAGTTTTTGTGATTACAGGCTATATGAAATTGGGCCTTGGTCTGTTGAGCTGCTGGAACATTCAATGATCCGGTTAATCAGAATGTTCTGGGGGTCTAATGGATTTCGGGCTCTGTGCCAACGGAAACGTTCTTCGAAGCCAAAAACATACCCGACTTTTGAGATGCTCCCGTAACAGTTCTTTTTCTTCAGAATCATTCCAACAGATCTGTAATGACTAAACACAAATATTGACTTGTTTTTGTTTTCTTTTGTAACATTTTTTAGGGAGTCTTGACTGCTTATGGCACAGCAACTGGTATTCTAAAAGGAAAGGTCCAGGTAGACGTCCCATTAGAATTTCTGAACAGCGTTGGAGCTTTGCATTTTCGTCTTGGCAACCAGCCAGAGGCAAAGGTGGGAAGAAAAAGCGGTAGATCTTCATCATGCTGCTGCCATCTTGGTCATGTTCCCTGTATCCAATAACATTAATGGAATGTGCTATGCATCGTGCGTAAAGGAACCAGACTATTTCTCCTTCCAGCCTCGGTTTGGTGTTCTTGATATGAATGGGAGACACATCAAGATGGCCGCATTTTGACAAAGGTCTATTTGGCTTGGAATTTTTGTATTAAATTCCTTGATATACATCCTGAATCTGACTCTGAATTATATAGTCTGCAACGCATCCTAATGGAAACATCACACCAACTTTTGTGAAGAAGACAATCAAGAAGTTTCAGTTGTAGAAGTGGGATAAAAACCCACGTTGTCGGGCGGGGACTGAAAACCCAATCCACATGCAAGGCTTTGGTCTGGGAATCAAATTGGGATCCACAGAGGTGAAAGACAGGGAAGAAACCACTTAGCCCATCCTGACTGCCCTTTACATTAATATTGAAAAATTGAAAACTTGGAGCGAACCAACCTTCAAAAGTTTCAACCCATTTCATTTTGTTTTTCTTGTGGGCGGATTTCATCTAAGGACTTCCTTTCTTTCGAAACACAAAGATGTTGTCAATCAGTCCTTTTTCAAATCTGATTCTTGTTCTCCTGTAGCGCTACTACGAAGCCTCTCTCATGCGTGCCATTTTGAGGCGGAGCATGATGAGACATACTACGGCGCCATCTCAGTCTTGATGTCTTACAACCTCGCTCGTTGCTTTGAGAGCATGTTTCAATTCGACAAGGCCGAGAAATTCTACAAAGCAGCCTGAGAGAGCATCCTAACTACGTTGATTGTAAGTTGGTCTTGGTGCTGGGGGTGGGGGGGGGGGGTGCGGAAATACTGTAATGGGACCCGATTAGAAACAAAAACTTGTAAATTACTTCTTCTTTTTTGGGTGGGGAGATGAAACAGGAGGGTGATTTTTAAATAATATTCCTGAGTCAGCTTATGGAAGGTTAACGATTCATGATTGATTATTGACTTTTGTTTATTATTAATTATTGATTATTAGGTGTTTATAGATTGATTATACACTATTGAGTTGTCACAGATTGAGATTACTTTAACATTGAAGCTCTCACTTGAATACTTTATTATTGATTACGGAATGAATTGAAAAAGATATTTCCAATAGTCAGCTCATGGAAGGTTAATAATTGCTTAATCATTTGTTATTGACTGTTGCTAATTACAGGTGATGTTCTTCCTACTTTAATCTGATTTCCAATTGTTTTGCCTCCAGAAAAATCAGCAAAACTGTTATTAAGTAGCCTCAACAAAATTCTATAGAAGCCTAAACATGTACTGTATGTAGGTCAGCCCTTGTACTACTCAAAATTGCCCTGCTTTTTTCCATGCATCAAGTCTTATGCCTTTAACTATTTATTATCGATTATTGCGTGGTTATGTATTAATTATAGGTTGTTGAGTAGTTATACATTGATTATTGATCACCTTAACTCTGCAGCTCTCACTTGATCATTTAGTTATTGACTATTGAATAATGAAAATCAACTATTGATAACTATTGACTTGCCACACAACCTAAGCAATGAACATAACTGCAAGTCTCACTTGTTCATTGATTATTGCTCATTAGAAATTGACTATTATCGATCAAATGAATATTTTCTTTTTAGGCTACTTGCGTCTGGGCTGCATGGCTCGGGATCGGGGACAGATCTACAAGGCATCTGATTGGTTCAAAGAACCTCTGCAAATCAACCAGGTATTGTACACCAATTGTTCATATTCCTTGTGTTTCTCCAATACTCTTAGTTATGGAAATCTCCCTAAAGTGACCAAAAACGTTGCTAAGAACTTGAACACCGAGGGCACTCTTGTTCCCCCACTCATAGCCTTTTTGAGCTATTGTAGACACTGTAGGATTGCACTGTTTAGTATGGGCGGGCACAGACAAACTTACCCAAACTAAGTAGTGCCCTAGTAGCGGGTCCACAAGGGTTCTCCCCATGTACAAGCTAGAGTATCGGGCCTATACGCAATGCTTTCAATTTTTTTACACTTCCTTCTGGTAAAATGATGATCTCCAAGTCTAGCCCACCTAGATTTTAGGCTGGTTTTATTATTTTGCTTTGGGAAAAATATTTTGTACTCTACTCTGCCAATGAACAAAATTATCTTGAAGTCTGGTTCATTTTATAGACTCTCATTTTTACAGGCTCTTTTTTTCGGGCTCTATATAAAGCCTTGAGGTTTTTTGTAGGTTTACCTGGGTTATCCGGGGTTCAGCCTCGAGTTATCTTGACTTACAGTTTGTTTAATTCTGCATTTTTTCCTCTTGGTGTTTGTACCATAGGATCATCCAGATGCTTGGTCCCTCATCGGTAACCTCCATCTTGCTAAACAAGAATGGGGACCGGGGCAGAGGAAGTTTGAACGAATCCTCAAACAGACCGCCACCCAGAATGATACCTACTCTCTGCTGTCACTGGGTAATGTTTGGCTACAGACGCTGTATCAACCCACAAGAGACAAGGAAAAGGTACAATGAGTTTGGGTATAAAGGGTGTAAGTGGGTATGTTATTGGTGTTAGTAGGAATATGATGGGTGTGAGTGGGAATTGCATGGGTGTTTCTGGAAATGTTGTGGTCAAGCTGGTATGTTTTGGGTGTTAGAAAGATTGTTACGGGCGTAAGTGGGTGTGTCCTGGGTTTCAGTAGGAAAGAGTGGACCAGATTTTAGTACCAGAAAGGATTATTGCTACAACTACATGAAGGTGTTTGGGTTCATTTGGGTGATAATTGGGTGTTTTAAGGAGTTGTATCATAGGGACAGGGATTTCAAATCTGGAATCTTTTATAATTGCATTTGAGGGATTTTGTGGGTACAACTGGAAGCTTTATTTGTGTATATAGCAATAGTATTTGTGGGGCAGGGTTTAAAACAGGAACAACTGGGTATAACTGGGTTCATCCTGACATTAAACGTCACCAGGACAGAGCCCTGGCCATGTACAAACAAGTATTACGCAACGATGGTCGCAATCTGTTTGCAGCCAATGGAATTGGTGCAATTTTTGCTATGAAGGGCTACATCCAAGAATCTAAGGACGTCTTCTCTCAGGTGAGTGGGCGACTTATAATAATAATAATAATACTTTATTTAGGCAAATCACAATACATACAAAATATTTTTAAAAAAGAAAACCGCCCTCTCCATTATATGGCATGGATTGAAATCAACTGAAAAAACAAACGATAAAAAACCCCCAAAACAAGGCAAAGAGAGAACACAAAAAGGGGCCACAAAAACAAAGGAAAAAGAAACTGGACAACAAACCAGGGAGCAACAGACAAAACAAAAGATGGGCTGCCTAGGAGAAAGACAAAAGTGAAATAAAACACTCGCCAAAGGGGTGTGTCACTCCAACTTCAATAGATTCTGGACTGGCTAGTTGATACACCTGATAATTTATATATAAACCCCAACTCCCTTCAGAGATTTACCGTTCACCTCTCAAAAATGGCCCTGGTTCGATTCCCGACTAAGGCCATAGGTGAGTAGAGTTGTACGTTGGTTCTCTCCTATGCCACGATAATTTTTCTCTGGTTGTCCTTGGGGGGGGGTGGTTTGGCACTTTCTTCAAATCTCATTCCAGATAATATATTATTTTTCTTGTCCTTTTTCTTTTCGGCAGGTTCGTGAAGCTACAGCTGATATGTCGGACGTGTGGTTGAGTCTTGCTCTTATCTAAGTGGAGCAGAAACAATATATCAGTGCTATTCAGATGGTAAGAAAACCTCACCATGTCTAGTTTATTAACATCTCTGGTTGGTGATACATGTAGTTAGTGCGTGGCAAAAAAAAATAATGCTGGCTTTATCCACGTCACATTTGGAAAAAAAGCGCGTACTGATTATTGCGTCACTAAAAATTAGCTTCGCATTTGCATTGGCAAGAAGTATGAACCGGGCTTTACAAGGGAAAAACAGATAAAGGAAGAAAGATGTAATAATTATTGTGTTAAGAGACCGACAACATTAGGGGCTAGATAGCTCAGTTGGTAGACAAGGGTAGAGCGCCAGCACATTCATCTGGAGGTGGCAGGTTCAAAATCCAGCTCTAATCAATTGTTCTTTGTTCAACCCCAAATAATTGTTTATTTACTCAGTCAGTTTCCCTTGTGGTATATTACTTGACGTACTGACGTACCTAGCTAGAGCGTACCCCCAAAGCTGGAAAGCTCAAGGAATGCAAACAATCTCTACTCAAGGTAAAGTCATTTATTTTAATTCGTCAATTTATAATGAACTTTTGTGAGACATTTCTTTCCCTGACCTATTTATCAGGGATGAGAAAATTCAACCTGTTATCTGAATTCAGACTTTCTTAAGTCTGCCTGCTAAACTAAATGCTGTATTTTTCTCCAAATAAAAACGAGTCAGCCTCCTTGATCTTATTCTCTAGCACTGAGGATACTGTTCCCTAAAGCTCCATGGACCCCGTTTACATTAGATCCAGAAAGGTGGATCAGACCCGAGTCTGATCCGGCAATGTGGATTAACGGCTAGTGTAAACGCAAAAAAGCAGGATCAGACCTGGTTCAAGATCCGGCAATTTTAATCCACCTTTCGAGGAGGGTTGAATCCGGCAATTGGTGGATCAGATCCGGCAAAGTGGATTCCAAATACAAGTGTAAACGCAAAGGTGGATCAGACACCGCAATTCGATGTGGTCATTTCTGGTTTCGCTACGAATGGCGCGCTTTTTGCTTGTGCTTTGGTGGGTCATCCGCTGTTTATATTTGTGTGTGTGTGTCCTTGTGGAGCACCCCGGTCTTTAGAATTTCCATATGGAGACCTTTTGTTTTCCCTTTTTTGTTTTGTCCTTGGTCTCCATAAGGTTCCGAATATGAGCTCATGTGGACTGTGCGTGTGTGAAACGTTTTGTTGTTTTCAGCGTCCTTATACATACATCGTTACGTTCGGAGCTTGCCTTGTTGGTGTATTTTGTTAATTCCCAATTATAAAATATTTCTATCTGCATGGTCGTTGTTATCCATATCATTTGCTGTACTGTATTTTCTGCATTCTACTTTCGCATTGATAATATTTCTAGAAGTGGCGCGCTGTAATCGTGACCTTTGATCTTTGCCACGTAACCCTTGAGCTCTTTGCGAGGAGCGGTGACTTCGTGACCAATATACATCCGGTTCAAAAGTGGGATCGGAGCCGGATCAAGTGCTGGTGTAAACGCGACACAGGATCTTGATCTGCGGTCGTTAAAAAAGTGCCTGATCTCAATCCACCTTTCTGGATCTAGTGTAAACGCGTTGTTGGAATCTATAACTCCAGGTGTTACCCAAAGGTGGAAATGCCACCATTTCAATGTACCTCCTCAGATCTGGATCCCAGTTTCAGACTTTTTTCGTCAGCATTGACTCTCATCACTGATTTATATTTTATTATATTTTGGGTAATTTTTTTGTTGACACTCATATGTTTACCAAAATTCCTGAAAATATATTTCATTCCATAGTTTTAACTTCTGAGAATTTACTTTGTTTTAGTTGCTCATAATTATGCTCCTGGTTTAATGTGTGTGGAGGGATAGATCTTCATTGAGTTAATGTTTCTGTTTCTATTTGACATTCCTCAAAGTGTACATTAT
This sequence comes from Pisaster brevispinus, assembly GCA_023634235.1. NCBI lineage: Eukaryota > Metazoa > Echinodermata > Asteroidea > Forcipulatida > Asteriidae > Pisaster > Pisaster brevispinus. The sequence goes on along the minus strand of JAMKCF010000068.1, from coordinate 322,191 downwards.
AGCATGAATGATGTCATTCCCACTCGTCTTGGAAGTGGTTCTGTGCACATGATTGCAGTTGTATGCGTATTTTTAGTTAAAGGGGCTCACCTGTTCCTGTGTTTTTTATCATCATTTTTAATGGTTGCAGCTGGTCTTCTTTCTAATGTTAATTAAATATTATTTTTGTATGTGTTTATTGTAGAATCTTAACTGTAGGATATTTTACAACATAATAACCTTTCGCGGCCTGCCGATTGGTTTAAGGTGATCGCAATGCAGCAAGCATCCCAACACCGCTACTTGTTTGAGTGAGGCCTGGCGGAAGAAAGTCTGTGTCGAAGGAAACTTGTATCAGTGTTCCATGCTGGGATCAAAGTTGCGTTCGTCCAGGATTTTTCAATTTTTGACAGGGTGGTTAACTATTTTGGCAGGGCGGCCAATTCTTTGGCAGGGCGGCCTGAAATTTAAGCAGGGCGGCCCACCCTCCCAAGACCTGTCGGGTGGTCAAGGAAGTGGCCTGCGTGTTTCCACACGGACCATCAGTTCAGGGAGTAATGCGCCGGCCAATCACTTAAAAAAAGGAAATAGGCCCACTTGACTGCAGATCATTCTTATTAACGAATTCAATAACGATCGATGGTGTTAACTTCAATAGATTTTGACTTCAATGCAATGCAACTCGCACTTTGTGGCGATGTACAATGACTGATGTGCCGCCCGCCAGTCACTGTACATCTCCACAAAGGACCGCAAACACGCACAGCTCCTCTGTGTAAGCGCCGCCACTGCGGCTTGTACGCTGGGTGGCTTATACACTGAAACTGACAGTTGTTTTGACAATTTCTGGGCATTGCGGCTTATACACCGGGCAGCTAATATGCAACAACCAACAAAATGTACACAAAACACTTTTTTTTTTCTTTATTGGTCAAAATAGACATTCAATCTTACAAATTATAAAAGTGTGGATATCAACGATGTCAAAAATGGGATAATAAAAAAATCACACCAACGAAAAATTTATCACCCTTTCAACATTGACGAGCCCATTACGTGAAAAGGCAAAGCGCGACTTACAGGCCTTTTTTTGCAGAGCAGGTTACATTTAACATCTTTTTATTTAAAGAAGCACTAAGAAAAGATTTACCTCATTCGTATCTGTGAGTAACCTCATCAAAATTGAAAGATATTCACCAGACTCAAAGTCAACCTTTCTTTTTACATTTATAAGTCTCCATTATGAGGTATTAATTGTTCAATTTCAAAACACAAGACCACACTGGACTAGTCTGGTCATTAGTTTACTGGCCAGCTCAAATATCACTGGTCTCGGGCCAGCGGCCCACTGTAAATTGATAGCTATCAAATGGTGCAATGAGTGGCTGGAGCGATGGGCCGTTGTGTGGCTGACTCTGATCCTGTATGTAATAGTTGTACTAAATATATGTTTGCGTTTAAATATGTAAAAGTATTTTTTGTTCTTGTTGTCCCTTTTGTTACTTGTCAGCTGTATTGCTTATGTAATCTGCTATTTTTCAAGGCCATTTTAATTTCCTTTGAGGGATAACAAGGTTTGAATCTAATCTATTCTAATCTTTACCTCCCCCAGGGTGATTTGGTCTCGGCCAATATCTTAGATGACCTGCGGACCAAGTACAGCGCCCTCCTGCGAATCCACCGACCACCGACCCTGCAGAGACAGGTCAGACACCAAACACCCTTCTGGCGTTGATCAGCGCACCCTTTGCCAAGGTTGAGGCCAGCATTGCTGAGTTTGTACTCAAGAAGGAGCAGTTGGTAGTGCCAACACAGTGGCGGAAAGTGGACGTGATCCAAGAAGCTAAAAGCTTGCAGGTAAAGATTTGAATGTAAAGAACTTTACTAAAAAGTAGAAAACCCCTTCCTAAAAAGGAGGCCTGCAACCACGCAATTAAGTCTGTGTGTTTACAGTTACTTTTGTAAATGTGTAACCGTTTTTGAACCATTCGGTTACCAGAAACAAAATTCAGAGTTTAAAGAATATTGCTGGATAAAAAACACTGACTCTTCATCACAGCAATTTGACTTCCAGCAATTCAGCCCCCCCCCCTTCTTCAATAAAAACACACCAACAAAACAAAAACACACCAACAAAACAAAAACACACCAACAAAAGAAAAAGGTTTAGCTACTCTTGAGCTACGCAGTGGTGTTTTCTCTTCTTTGTTTCTTTCTAGCCTATTTCACTGCAGGAGGAAAGCCTCTTCACCAATTCTCCATGTCACTCTATCCTGAGCGTCTGTTGACATGCGATGCCCTTACATGTTTCTAGTTCATCCCTCCATCTTCTGTTTTTATCCCCCTCTTTTTCAGGTTTGTTTTCTGGAGTCCATTTGGTTGTTTAGCATGTCCAGCTGTTGTCATACCTCCTTGCTTGGTGACCTGCCCCTCTCCACTTCTTTTATTTAATGGTCTTAATAATATTCTGCACTCTTGATTTCATTCTTAAGTCGTCATTTGTCACCCTGTCTTTCATTGTTACTTCTATCATTATTATAGCCCTCTCTGTCACCCTTAGTTTTTAGTGGTATTTTACAGACAGTCAAATTGACCCAATTCACCAGACGTCATCATAATAATCATCTTGCTTGTGCCATTTTGGGTGTCCCTGTATGTTATACAGTGTAGTGTGCATTTAAGGCACACTTACTACAATTTGGACGTGCATTTTGACTCCCAAAATGGTGAGCATGGCAGACAGTAGCTGCAGGTGACATTGGTGCAAGGGGTCAGTAGAGAATGTTTACAGGGTTCATCCTTTGTCTCTCATCACATCACACTGCCAAGAGTTGTTGTCTGGCCTGTAGGCGCCCACTTCTGTGAATTAGCTTTGTTGATAGTTTTTTATTTCAATTCTGCGCAGCCCAGCGCCCTTTTAGTTCAGCAACTGAAAGATCACTCCGCTGTGTCAAGTTGTTGACCCAACTGGTTTGAGGGCAACCTGGTCCTCTCCTTGAATGTGCTGGAAACCTGCAATCGCTGTAGCTGAAAGACCAGCACTGCCCATGGCATGACCACACCAGTTTACTGTGCGCTCTGGCCTCTGGTCTAATTGTAAATCATAAGCTTTTTTGAGATATGGTGGACACATTACTAGGTCACCATTTGGTTTGGATGGATCTGTCTGCTTACACCCAAACAAAACAGTGCACTCGTAAAATGACTGCGATATCTAAAAAGGGCTAATGGCACTCCTCTCTATAGATTTTTGTTCTTGCAGCCAAAAGAAATAAGCATTTTACAGTGCACTGTAAGGGCACAAATTTGTGGTAAAGTGACACCATGAAATCTGTTCCTGAGCATCTTTAAAAGCTGTCGACTCTCCATGACTCTGCAGGAAGTTCCCTGAAAATAAACCAATCTTTCTATGTTGTGATGTCTATATTCATTCCAAATATCACTTCAATTGTCTTTCCAAGGGGTCCTGAAAGTACTTGTTGCCAGAACTAAGGGCCTTTGCTTTTGCATCCCCAAATTTTGTGAGAATAGAAAGAGCCCTGTGCAAACTTGCGTATTGACTTAATATGTATGACTTTGGATGGCATGGGTGGCGTGTGCATGAAGCACTGACCTCTCACCACTGTGACCCTGGTTCGATTCCTGCCTAAGGCCATATGTGAGTAGAGTTGTGGTTGTGTTCTCACTTATGCCCCGAAGTGTTATCTACTGGCCCTCTGGTCTTCCTCCCTCCGGACTGGAAAAATAATTCATAGTATGAGATGAATCAGGAATTTTGTCAGTTTAGTTATGGGTCCAAAAAACAAAAAATTCGCCCAAGCCGGCACACAGTGGGCCAGAATGGGATGAAAGTGCGCCAAAAATATAAATCATTAAGTTTTGTGCAGGAAGGTTCACCTACTTAGCTTTTCCGACCCGTAGAATCCAATGGTGATATTTAGATCGGAGTATGACGTCAGCAAAATACCGATTTTTGATTGGTCCTGATGTAATGGCCTGTTTATTGCGGTAAAATTGTGACCAATTATTGCTTTTCAGTATAAAAAATGAGAACAAACAGGGGAAATTGCTAACATGTGGTTTTTGTTACGATTAAATAATATGCTAAATTTTAACTGCAATGTCATGACGTCATCTAATTCTAAAACAGATGTTCCATTGATGGTTGCGTCATTGCAGTTGTGAAGGAATATAATATACAGACTTTACTTGTACTTTTTGATATAAACATAGGCCTACACAGGACAACCCCGTTATCGAAAATGTAATAGAAATGAAAAGTGAAAAGGACGTTTACTCACATGCTATGAAGTGTCACTATCTGATGACTCACTACTTTGATCCTGATCAGGTCTGTCGCTCTCAGAAGCCTGTGAAAGACGTCACTCGTGGTATGAACTCTAGAAGTTTTCCTTGCATGTCTTAGGCGAAACATCTTGTTGTCTTTGTTTCTTGCCTCTTGAGCTTCTTCGCTCATCATCCCGATTGGGAGGACATAATGTCTGCTCCGTGGATAAGCACCACATGAACACTCACTGGCATTCTGAACCAGGGATACAGCTGGATGTATAGATTTGCTGTGACCTTACAATATGACCCGAACTTTTTGGGGTCTATGGGTAGACCACAAGACAATGCAATGAGAATGACGTGGATTTTGTGAATGAGGCTCTCATCCAGTCCACAGATTGAAGAGAAGATCTTCTCTGCTTGAGATGCTCTACGAGCTGTATTCCCGTCATTAGTGCTCCCATATCCTGGCTTTGGTTTATCCACTGTCAATCCAAGTTCAACTTTGAAACGTTCCTGTATCTCCTCTTTTCTGTTTTTCATCACTGCTTTGTCGTGATCAGACTGCACTCGCCATGTCTTCAGTGAAATTCTGTAAGCAATGTGAAGCAGCATCTCAAAACAACGTATCCATTTATGCAGTGGGCATATTCCGAATCTGTATTTATCTTCGACCGGTTGCGGTACCTGATTGATGTTATGGAAGTCTTTGGGGGTTGCACCACATATGTAGCATCGCATTGATGACTTGGTGGATGTGATTGCGTTTATTACTTTTTGATCCACCATTGTCAAGTGCAGATCATAGTGTACTTGAACAGTTACATTTGCTGTCTGTTCTCCTGTTTCATTTTCAATGTCCAATTTCACAGTGATTGGTTTGAGAGCTTGAATTTCTTCTTTGATACACCTCTGTTCTTCTAGAGACATTTCTGTAGTTTCCTTCTGGTATTGGAGATGCACTGGTCTGCAAAATCTCGTCGATGCTGGAACTAGATTCACCCAGATAACTTTGTCTTTCCACTTGAGTTGCAAGGGAACAATTAAGTGTCGTGCAGAACAAACTATCATCTGACGTATCTGTGGACTTGAAACTTTGTTTGTACTCACTCTGGCCTGATGAGCCATCAAAACCCCATTTACAGGTCAAATCGAAGGAGATAGGGTCTTCATCTTCCAGACCTTCAAGCAGTTCATTTATTTCTTCCTTTTGTTGTTCAATAATTCGGAGAGCAGTGTGGTCCAGAAGGGTTTGCAGTGGAACCTTTGCTGATTTCTCAGTGACTGAGATACCTTCAGGGTAACATTTTTGTTTGGCTTCTCTAACCACGTTGTATGGGGGATAGATGTCTGCATGCTTATCTTTAGCAGAAGTCCTCAATGTTTGATAAGAAGATTTGGTCATCCCAGTCTCTATCAAAAGAGCTAATGCCTCATCTGACGTGAAAGGTTCTGGGTTGGTAGATCCCTTTGAGATTAGTTTTCTCAGCTTTGTTGGTTTGGTTGGAGTCATTATTGTAAACTTTAAAACATACTTCAAATCAGGGTTTTTTCCATAAGCCCCCTGAGAAGCTGCAAAGAGCAGTTCGCTTTTTCTTCGCTCTTGAAGTAGTGCCTGTGCTTTCCTCTGCTTGGTGCACTTTGACGAAGACAACCAGTCTGTTTTTGGACGACCCTTTGACGTACTAGGCTCGGATGATGTGGTTTTGTTCCTCTTCTTGAGAGCCAGTCATCCACTTTCGTGTCAAAACACAACTCTCCTTTCAGCCAGTCTGTGTTCTTATTAGGTGTTCGGACAAAAGTCCGAAGACCTCTTCTTATTGTTCGTTTTTTTTTTTTTTTTTTTTTTTTTTTTTTTTTTTACTTCGTCTTCTTCTTCTCGCCGTCGATTGTCCGCTAACAAAGACACACTTCCTAAGCTCATATAAACTTGAAACTTTACACATAGTTAGATATTCATTTGTAGATGAAACCATTTTGGGTTTCGTCATGATGACGTCATCAGGTGTCGAGTTACGTTAAATCAAAGTTTAATATTTGAAAAAATCATAACTCCAAAACTACACAATGGATTTTCACAATCTATACATCATCGGATAGGCCTGGTATGACTCTAAAAACGCCACACTGAACGCGACCTCATTTGACCTTGACTTCCGGTTCAAACCGGAAGTTAAATATTTAAAAAATTCATTTCTCAAAAACTACTGATCATTTCATCACAATTTTTACATCATATTGTAGATCTGTGATCCTTCCGAAACTTTTGCACAGAAATGATGCCAATATGACCTTAACTTCTGGTCCTAAATGGGTGTTTCAGCCAAAATTAGTATTAACCGCAGTTTATTTGTCTATGGAGAAAAGCGCTGTAACTGACTGTCCGCTCCTTTATTCATAAGGTTCAAAGTCCACGAAGCCTGTGTGTGCAACACGAAGCCTGTGTGTACAGTCCCACGTAATGAAAACCATAAGGTTCAAAGTCCACGAAGCCTGTGTGTACAGTCCCACGTAACGGAAACATTCCACAGGATGGCGCTATACCAAACAACTGTTAATGCTTTTATCCCGCTCTGGAATTTTATTATTTGCTCGCTCTGTGACAGATGCTGCCTCGGAAATCTACGTCATTTAAATGTTAAATGGGTAATAGACCCTGGGTTGCTTTTTTGCTGGATTATACAAAGGTAAAATGGGTCTTCGATTTTAATTGTTTGCATAAAATTACGTGTCCTCTACTTCCAGTTAAAACCGAAAGTGCATTGTAATTAAAAGTGGCAACTTTTTTGGAGTTGATTTTAACAATGTTGCAGTCTGACAAGCGTCTGGTTAAAAACAAAATTAAGATTGCCATCTTGCGGTGGGTTAAAAACAGTTCAAAATACAGTTTTACTAGAAGCCTTTGGCAGAGTATTTATAATTATTTCAACATGGGCTTCACATACTTCACAGAAATGAATATGTTGGTGACCTTGTCTTGACATTTTAACAAACAACTGTTCATGCTTTTATCCCGCTCTGAAATATTATCTGTCGTACTAAGTTATGTTTTTTTCGGTTTTCTCTTTGAAAACACTACCTCTGCTAACTCGAAAATGTCTACACCGAACACCTTGTTTTTGTTACGGAACAAAAAGTTATGTCTAGTTAGGTGTTCCGACAAAAGTCCGAAGACCTCTTCTTATTGTTCGTTTTTTTTTATATTTTTTTTTTACTTCTTCAGCTTCTTCTCGCCGTCGATTGTCCGCTAACAAAGACACACTTCCTAAGCTCACATAAACTTGAAACTTTACACATAGTTAGATATTCATTAGTAGATGAAACCATTTTTAGTTTCGTCATGATGACGTCATCAGGTGTCGAGTTATGTTAAATCAAAGTTTAATATTTGAAAAAATCATAACTCCAAAACAACACAATGGATTTTTACAATCTATACATCATCGGATAGGCCTGGTATGACTCTAAAAACGCTACACTGAACGCGACCTAATTTGACCTTGACTTCCGGTTCCAACCGGAAGTTGAATATTTGAAAAATTCATATCTCAAAAACTACTGATCATTTCATCACAATTTTTACATCATATTGTAGATCTGTGATCCTTCCGAAACTTTTGCACAGAAATGATGCCAATATGACCTTAACTTCTGGTCCTAAATGGGTGTTACAGCCAATGCTAGTATTAACCGCAGTTAATTCGTGTAAAGAGAAAAGCGCCGTAACTGACTGTCCGCTCCATTATTCATAAGGTTCAAAGTCCACGAAGTCTGTGCATATAGTCCCACACAACGGAAATGTATCATTGCGTTGCTTATTCTTGTACGTTGTAACAACACGTGGCCCGCACATAAAAAAACTCAAACTCAATCAAAGTTCAGTGTGAATTTAGTTCCGCTGTGCTCGTCTGTTGGCTTAATGGAAAACAAGGAATAAAAGAGGAGGTTTTACTGAGATGTCCACCTGCTTTAGGGATTTGTATGACTTTGACTAAATGACAAAAACTTCAACTGAAAAAGAATGACACTGGCTTGTTTCTCATCAAACACCGAGACCCACGTCACGTTGATCGACGTGACCATGCCTGCCAAAGGCGCTCTAGGCCCTCTGAGTGTGCCCTTCAGACACGGTGATTAAAATGGTAAGCTTTATATCAAAATCACCGTAAAAAAGAGGGGGCATTCCCTTTTTGTCTACAATAATGTTGATATGTTTCATCCTTGTTTTTTGTTTTGTTTTTTACTTAAAAAAATCATTATTTTGTCATGGTTTAATTTTCAACTATCCGATTGAATTGATGCTAATCCCCGCTCAGGTTTATTATGAATATGTACTGTGTATGGAAAAAAACATAAATCGTGAACCAAAAAGTGTGCAACTTTTTTGGAGTTGATTTTAACGATGTTGTAGTCTGACAAGGGTCTGGTTAAAACAAAATAAGATTTAAAAGCGCCATCTGGCGGCAGGTTAAAACAGTTCAAAAAACAGTTTTAATAGAAGCCTTTTGCAGAGTTTGTATAATTGTTTCAACATGGGCTCCACATACTTCACAAAAATGAATATGTTGGTGACCTTGTCTTGACCTTTTAACCTGTCTAAACTGGAAGTTCTGTAAAACGCTTTAAAAAACATTATTTAATAGCTATTCATTCTGTTTTCACAATAACAAACAGCACAGCTCACGATCACTCCAGTCAGCTTTACTTGAATCCGAACACCTCGAATTTGTTATCAAACAAATTCTTATGTCTAGTGTATTCTTATGTTTGTTCTAAAAAAATACACACCAACGTTGTCCGCTAATGTTTTTGCTTTTTCCCAAGCTCGTATGGTCATGAAACTTGGCAACCATTTTGCACATGATTAGAGGATGAAACACAAGTTTTCACGTAATGATGACGTCATCTGATGATTTATTGGGTAATTAAAAGTAATTAACTGTTCTCAAATTTCCACCTTTTTCTAACAACAAACATAACTCAAAGACCGCGGACTTTCAATTCTTTCTTTTTTCTTGAATCTAAAGAACATTGGATACTTATCATTTCGTACATGGGAACGAATAGATTTTAAGATGTATTTCTAGGTGAAATTGAGCGTTAAAATGTTGAAATCTAATCCAATACCGAGCGCACAGTGTGGCATCCAATCCAGTATGACGTGTACACAAAACCGCACAGCGTGCAGCATGCAGCCATACATTGTGTGCAAATCCTGGAAAGCCCATTGATTATCATTGTGTTGTTTACTCGTGTATGTATTAACACATTGTCCCGCACTGAAACCCAAACTCGTTCAAAGTTCAGTTTGAATTTAGTTCCGTTGTGCTCGTCTGATGACTTAATGAAAAACAAGGAATATAAAGGAGGTTTTACTGAGATGTCCACCTACTTTAGGGATTTGTATGACTTTTACTAAGTGCCAAAAATTTTGACTGAAAAAGAACGACATTGGTTCGTTTCTCATGAAGCACCGAGACCCACGTCACGTTGATCGACGTGACCATGCCTGCCAAAGGCGCTCTAGGCCCGCTAAGTATGCCCTTCAGACACGGTAATTAAAATGGAAAGCTTTATTTCAAAATCACCGTTAAAAAGAGGGGCGTTCCTTTTTTCGTCTACAATAATGTTGATTTGATTCATCAATGAACTTGTTTAGTGTTTGTGTGTGTGTGTTTTTTTACTTTCAAAAATTATTATTTTATCATAGTATAATTTTCAACTATCGGATTGTATTGATGCTAATCCCCGTTCAAGTTGAATATGAGTATGTATTGTGTATGAAAAAAATCATATCTCGTGAACCAAAAAGGGTTTTGACTTTAAGCTAATCATGTACTTAAACCTTATTGTGTCAATGAAACCACTTAGGTTTTTGGCATGATGACGTCATCAATGACGTCATAACATTAAATCAATGTTTAATTTTCACAAAAAAACATATCTGAAAAAACATTACTGCTACATACCAGATCTTTGGACCATGTGAAAGACCCTGGAGTGTATTTTTTTATTTTACACCTCCAAAGTTGACTCTCAGTGACCTTTACTAAAAGATGATTATTCCATACTTTAAAACCTCATATCCCATTAACCAAAAAAGGGTTGAGACCTAAAACTTTACATGTACTTAGACCTGAGTGTGTAAATGAAACCGCAGTTATTTCCGGGATGATGAAGACTCGATGGCGTCCCTACATCAAATTAACCTTTAATATGTAAACAATTTATATACGGAGAACCAAAATTGTTACATGCATAACTTGCACCATCCCCAATGATAGCACAAATTGTATGTCCCTGTGAACTTCAATTCTGGTCAAAACTGAAAGCTTAAGTAAAATAATCACCCCGGTCCTCGTTTTGAGGCCTGCAAACAATATGATCTTGGTCCCTCTATAAGAAAAAAGTTTTACCAATAGGTCTTTCAATTCAAGCAAAACAACAACTGAAAACCTGTTACAATTTCAAAAACTTAGCAGATACTTATGAATCTCAATGTCTTGATAATAAAATAAGCTATGAAAACGGAATGATTTCATTAGTTTTTAAATTTATAAAAGTGTTTTATTTTTTAATTTCGAAATCTTTTACCATTCACTTTACGCATCAATTTGTCGAACTAAGTTATGTTTATTCGTTTTTTTCTTTCAAAACACTGCCTCTGCTAACTCGAAAATGTCTACACCGAACACCTTGTTTTTGTTACGCAACAAAAACTTATGTCTAGTGTTCAAAACTCTGTTTGTTTCGGCTGCTTTATGCCCATTTCCTCCTCAATTTGGAAAGGAAATCCCAAATGCTTTTTGTCACTGACTGACAAATCTCCTCTGGAATATCACATTGCGGAACATGAAACACATCTGTGAATAATTCTAAGCAACCACCAAATGAGTTTTAAATGTTTGATGCATCATCAACAGAAGTAACAACTTCAAATAATCGCTTTCTTGGTAAAGACGCCATAGTGCACTGTGGTACAGCTGACAGATACATTTAAAGACAACTAGCGGCAGTATCCCTCATCACAATATATGAGACACCAAGTACATTGAAATTTCAACTGCGCAATCAGACATAAATAGGGGGTATCATATTGCACAACACCGACTTTTCCGGTGAGCGCAGCCTTGCTCGGGTGTCGTGTTTCTCAGTGGAGCGCGCCACATGTAATATGGAGTTCAGAAAAGGGGCGAAAACGTACGGTGATCGCTTCAGAAAAACTGCTCTAAAATCGTGTATCGCAGGTTGTCGCAACTAAATTTGGTACCAAAATGATGCAAACAAGTTGCTCTATTAGAAATGAGTAGACTTTAGGCAGCAATCGACGGCAATCCTTAGTTTCCGTATTGCTGAACACAGAAAACGTAAATATCATGTCAATTTTGACACAACTGTCAGTATTTATTCATACAAAAATAAAAACTGATTTAATTTCCTTTAAATATAAACTCTAAACTAAAGCCAAGTGAAAGTTTAGCTCCATAGCTCAATGCAAGGTGTCTAATTTTGCTTTATGAAGATTTCTACAACTATTTTCATTTTGTGGCCAACTTCTGTGGATTGCATACTTTTAAGAGGTCATGACAAGTCAATATATATATATTTTTTGCTTAATTTCCCCATAAAATGGTCCCATGGAGTATAAGCAACCTCAAAAGTGTTGAAAAAATTAAAACTAGCAGGGTCACGTATCACCCTTTTTGGCGCACTTTGGTTTCGGCCTGGCCCACTGTGCGGCATGGTGAAAATTTCAAGTTTTTGGGTCGAAAATGTTTTGGCACCTTTTTGGTTTCAAATGATAAAGCTCGAACTCCTGAAGACAGTTTATTGGTGCATCATATGGAGAATTTTGTGAGTTTAGTTATGGGTCCGAAAAACAAAAAAACGACCATGCCGGCATGGTCAAAATTTCAAGATTTGGGGTCAAAACTGTTTTGGCAATTTTATGGTTTCAAATGATACAGCACGGACTCCTGAAGACAGTTTAATGGTGCAGACTATAATATGATGCATAGTTTGTCAGATATTGAGAATTTTGTAAGTTTATTTATGGTCCGAAAAACCGAAAAAATCGACCATGCCGGCATGGTCAAAATTTCAAGATTTGTGTTGAAATTGTTTTGCAATTTTATGGTTTCAAATGATACAGTACGGACTCCAGGACACAGGTTACTGTGCAGACTGGAAAAATAGATCATAGTATGAGATGTATCAGGAATTTTATGAGTTTAGTTATGGGTCTGAAAGACAAAAACATCGACCATGCCGGCATGGTCAAAATTTCAAGATTTTGGGTCAAAAAATTTGTTGGCACTTTTATGGTTTCAAATGATAGAGCACGGACTCCTGAAGACAGTTTACTGGTGCAGACTGGAAAAATGATGCATAGTTTTTCAGATATTGAGAATTTTGTGAGTTTAGATATGGGTCCGAAAAACCAAAAAATTGACCATGCCGGCATGGTCAAAATTTCAAGGTGTGAGTTTAAAAAATTTTGTCAATTTTATTGTTTGAAATGATACAGAACGGACTCCTGAAGACAGTTTACTGGTGCAGACTGGAAAAATAATTCATAGTATGAGATGTATCAGGTATTTTGTGAGTTTAGTTATGGGTCCTAAAAACCCACAAATCGACCATGCCCTCATGGTAAACATTTCAAGATTTGGGGTGGAAAATGTTTTGGTAATTTTATGGTTTCAAATAATACAGAACGGACTCTTGAAGACAGTTTACTAATAAATAATAATAAATCTTATAAAGCGCTGGTATCTAGGAAAAACTATTCACTACTGGTGCAGACTGGAAAAATACTTCATAGTATGAGATGTATCAGGTATTTTGTGAGTTTAGTTTTTGGTCCGAAGAACCCAAAAAATAGACCAAACCGGCAAGGTCAAAATTTGAAGATTTCGGTCAAATTTTTTTTGGCAATTTTATGTTTTTAAATGATACAGACCGGACTTCTGAAGACAGTTTACTGGTGCAGACTGGAAAAATCATTCATAGTGTGAGATGTATCAGGAATTTTGTGAGATTAGTTTTTGGTCTGAAGAACCAACAAAGACGACCATATCAGCATGGTAAAAATTTCAAGATTTGGGTTGAAACATTTTTTGGCAATTTTGTGAGTTTAGTTATTGGTCCGAAAAATATAAAAAAATTGACCATGCCGGCATGGTCAAAATTTCAAGATTTGGGTTGAAAATTTTTTGGCAATTTTGTGAGTTTAGTTATGGGTCCAAAAAACCCACAAATCGACCATGCCGGCATGGTCAAATTTCAAGATTTGTGTTGAAATTGTTCTTGCAATTTTATGGTTTCAAACTATACAGTACGGACTCCAGAACACAGGTTACTGTGCAGACTGGAAAAATAGATCATAGTATGAGATGTATCAGGAATTTTGTGAGTTTAGTTATGGGTCTGAAAGACAAAAACATCAACCATGCCGGCATGGTCAAATTTCAAGATTTTGGGTCAAAAAATTTTTTGGCAATTTTATGGTTTCAAATGATAGAGCACGGACTCCTGAAGACAGTTTACTGGTGCAGACTGGAAAAATGATGCATAGTTTTTCAGATATTGAGAATTTTGAGACTTAAGTTTTGGGTCCAAAAAGCCCACAAATCGACCATGCTGGCATGGTAAAAATTTCAAGATTTAGTTCAGTCATTTTCATCTTATGTTTTTGAATGACAAGGACGTTTGTTTTATCATTTTGTGCAGGTTCACCACTATGTTCCGAACCAAGGCAACGTAACTATCATGACTTCTCCTCAACCATACGGCCAGGCCATGCCAGTGCAGCAGGCTGAGCTCAAACCGTTGAGTTGCAGAAGAATTCCGAACCTAGGCCTGTGATTTCTCAGGCTTTTTCCTGGTTTCAGGATTTTCCATTGACGTCCCTTGGGCTTCAGAGTTTCTTGAAAGAGGCAAACTTGCAAACATTTTGTGTAATCACACGATATGGCAAATATTGTACACATGGTCATTTTATATGATGGCCACACACAGGCTCATAGCTTTGACCTCCATGAGTGTGTGCTCATCTTGTGTTAATAATCATGACCATATGTACACAGTGTATGCTACAACCTGTGATTGGTGTCGCAGCAAAAAGTTACAAAGTCAAACCAGAACCAATAAGAAAAAAGTTATTACGGACATTAGTGTAGTTAGCTCCGCCTTGAATAAAAGGATCAAGGCGCGACAACAAATAGTCACTCACATTGTACTGTATGTACAAGCTCTTATACCCACAAACGGGGCAAAATGCAACTTTAATCATTCCATGCAGCTGACACGCCTTGATCAATGCTACAGTTCATCAAGCCTTCCTTAAGCATTCCTGAAACCATCTCAACTCCTTTGGCATATTCAGCACTAGCAACCAAATTGGTGTTCAGGCTGCAAGTCAAGCAATAAACCACAAATGAAACTGACTGGTTAAGTTTTCAATAGTTTTTGGGTTGAACAACGAAAATTTGACTAGAGCCAGACTTGAACCTGAGACTTCCACATTAACAGTCTTGCACTAAAGAGCAAGAGGAATCTACACCTCTATTGAATACTCAAATGACAGACAAGTCGTAACATCTTTTTCCCTCTTCAGCCTACATTCAGCAGCCTGGACATCCACAACAGATGCAGGGCTATGCCATTTCACCGCCGCAGGCCTACCATGTTCCACCCTCCAACATGGCGCCCCAGCTTGCCTTAGGTGGGAACCAACACCCTGCAGTTCCGCCTCCGTACTACCAGTTAGAGGAAAAGCCGGGAACCACCTTGCCTGAACCTCAGGCATAAAGATGGACTGTCCAGAGATAGCCATAGGGGGCGGCAGACTGACAACAGGTAGCACGAGTAACCTTACAACTCGAAAATTCATATCAAGCAAAACGAGTGACATATTCACACATTTTGAAACTAATTACAAGATTATGCAGGGGTGTGGGGCAGACATGAAGAAAAAATGTTAAGAACATACCTCCCAAGAAGTAGTTCAGCTTAGAAGAAAAGGTTTCCAATGTAAATGGTATGGAATTTAAACCTGTTTGAGTACTCAGTATGAACAAGTATTAAATCTAGTGTCTTGCTATTTTGACCAAATCTGAATCCTTTCACCCAACACTTACAAAAAGTATACAGAAAAACATGTATGGTTTTTAATCAATTTTTAAAAAGATTTTTAACAGACTTTAAATAGAGTAAGATATTGACTCATAGGGAGACCGCCAACATAGGGCTGGATAGCTTAGTTGGTAGAGCGCCGGTACGTTAATCCGGAGGTCGTTAGTTCAAGTCCCGCTCCAGTTAATTTTTCTTTGTTCAAACCCAAATTATTTAAATAGAGTAATGAGTGTAATTTTGTGTGTGGACTTTTCAAAACAGAGGATCGGGGGTGGGGAAAATGTTGGTGTTTGGATTGTTTATGACTTGAAATGTAAGTTTAACTGGTTAAAAATGTTTAAGTAAAACCACGTCACACCATAACAATTTAAAGTGTTGTTGCTGTCCTGTTGGACAGGTTGTTAAAAACTAACCTTGCCTAGGTCAGCTTGTGTAAACTAACTAGGGACGATCACACACACATTGTTTAACACCACTAAACCATGTAACATTGGATGGTTTCAGTTTACCATCGAGAGTAAACTAACTAGGGACGATCACACAGGGTTTAACACCAATAAACCATGTCAAGTGGGCCGGTTTCAGTTTACCAACGAGAGTAAACTAACTAGGGACGACCACACATGGTTTGACACCACTAAACCATGTCAAGTGGGCCGGTTTCAGTTTACCAATGAGAGTAAACTAACTAGGGTCAACCACACTTGGTTTAACACCACTAAACCATGTCAAGTGGGATGGTTTCAGTTTACCAACGAGAGTAAACTAGCTAGGGACGATCACACATGGTTTAACACCACTAAACCAATTCACCTGATGTCATTATCACAATCATCTTGGTTGCTCCATTCTGGGTGTCAATGTCCTTGTGTTCTACAGTGTATAGTGTAGTGCCAATTCCAGGGCCAAATTTAATAAAGCTGCTTGATTTTCTGCTAAGCAAAAAGAAGCAGGATACCCCCAGTCATAAATGGTATATGTGGAATGCTATTTTGGCTGGTCACCTTATTCTTGTAAGCATGATGTTATTGTTCTTAGCTACTGTTTGCGCTTAAGCAGCTCTATGAAATTTGGCCCAGGCGACAGGGCGTTTACATGCTTACCTTAAATTTTGACTTCCATTTTGACTCCCAAAATGTGAGCATGGCCAACAGTAACCATGTGTGACATTGGTAGAAAGGGGTCAATTCATGGGTTAATATAATTCAACCATTCCATCAACAACAGGACCCAGTTTCGAAACTCTGCTTACCATTAACAAATTGCCCATCTTTAAGCACTGTAAGCATGGAATTCTGTAGAAAGAGGCACCGTGAAATTGGGCCCTTGGCAAGTGGTAAATGCCCAGTTATGAAAGAAGTATTCAGTTACAATTTAAGGGTGATTACCTCCATGCCCTGGTTTTTGCCTTGGTGGATCTTGAAATATTCTTGTACAAATTGTTCATTTCTCTCATAGAGGTGCCCTTTTTTACAGAGGAAGAACTGTGTTGCCCTCAAGAACAAAGTAGAGGGTTTGTGTGTGTGTGTGGGTAGGTATTCACATTCAAACCAGGGACCAGGGCTTGAGTTTGAGAAGAAAACCCTAAACACTGCGGGGCTTGTACCTCAAAACTTTTACTGGACTAGAAATTTGTTTACAAGTCCAGAACAAAAACGAGAAAAAAAGTTATTTTCACAGTTTAAACTGTTTTTATTTGAACAGCACTGTGAGAAAATTTATCTCATTTGTCTTTTTGTCTAGGTAAGTAATTTTCAATACTCAACAGCAGTGAAACATATTTATCAGCCTCAAAGTCAACATTTGAACATTACTTGTAAAAAAAGAAGATAATCCGCAGTGTAGTATCAATAATTATTCAATTGAAAAACACAAGACTGCGGGACTTGCCCGGTCTTTAATTTACTGTCCCACAAAGCTAAAATCACTGGCCTGGGGCCTGCGTTCTAGTGTTAATTTTTAGCCCTGGGGACCTATAACAAAAGAGGACAATAGGGTTCCTGCTTGGGTAAAGATCCCCAGTTGGAAAGTGTGTATAAAACTAAAGAGGAACAACAGGAAGTTGTGTGTCGGGGGGGGGGGGGGGTAGGGGGATGTCTACCCATCATTGGAACCGAAAACATTAACAACTATTGACTACTTTTTTTGCAGTATTCAGTGCTGTAGGCGAGTCCATGTTGCCCGAGTCCGAGGCACAGTGCCCCCCCCCCCCCCAGGGGGAGCCCTCCAGCACTAGTCATATTGATTGACACACACCTTTGTATACAACTTGTGTAATATATTCTTAATAACTGTTTTGTGACTACAATTGTCCAAAAAGTATGAAGTTTAAACTTTACCGAGGAGTTTGAGCTCATATGTTCACCAGTACTTTTTCAGTTGCTTTTAGCAAGACACAATTTCTTTTGTAGCCATTTGACAACATTTGGACAAATCAACAGTGTCATTTTAATTGGTTATAATATGTCAGACTATATATAGACTATATATAAATATATTCAATGGTTATAGCATATAGACTGTTAGGGTGACACATCAAGGCCTGGAGCAGGTTTCACAATAAGCTAAAATTGATCTTAACTGTGTATCAATCTCAGTTGCCCAGCAAAGTGTCGTAAAACAAATCACTTTCCTTAATTCTTGTCAAAACATCTTAAGATGAATCTAAGTACTTTGTGAAATCAAGATCTGGAATTCTACCTTGAAAAGAGCACGGCCATTTTCATTTTGCAAAGGGCACTCCCAACAATTTTAAAGTCTACTGGAAATTTGTAGGCATCAAGGCCAAGACCAGGGCAACACTGAAGGCCTCGTGCTTTGTGGCCTCTATGAAAAGCCCGGCTCATACTTTCTGTGAAAACGATTTCTCAAGAGTTGAGCTGTGCTCTTGCAAAACATTCGCAGCGAAAACAGAGTTGTGACGCAAACATTTCGAATTATGAACCAGGCTTAATTCCTGGCATGCACATCTTCTTCCAGTAGTTCAACAGATCTTAACAATTGTTTTTTTTTTGTGGTAACAGTCTAGCTGTCTTGCTTTTTACTCAGATTATGTGTATGACTTAGTTGTTTCAGGCATTAACTTGTAATTTTTAGGCTTTTCACGAACTATACTTATTTATAAATTTATTATTTTGTAAAGGTTTATTATCCCAATGTTTTACTATAATTCCATTTATACATGGTTTTGCGTTTTAGCTGTTGACACATTCTGACTTTATTCATTAAACACGGCACTGTAATTTTAAAAAAAAAGTTCACAAGTTGTCCCGTTTCTTATGAAATTTGATTAATTTATCTTTGTACCAAAGAGGCGTGTTCGTATGGCTGAACCAATAGAGTGTGGGTTCGATTGTGAGTGTCCTTGAGCTAGGCACTTCCTTGAGCTAGGCACTTGACACTATTGAGTCCTATGAAACATGCTAATAGACCTTTTGCATTGGCGTCATACAGCCGCAATTTAGAGGTAAACCGATGACGAAACAATGGAAATGCACAGTTTTGTATGCGTGGTGCTCAGGATTGACCAATGAACAACCTCCATTTGACCTCTAGGTGAGGTCGCCCATCTGAAATGATGTCATGTGCATCAGGTCTATTACACTCACTCATGCGAACAGACAGTTTTGGGGGAATTGTTGCCCCTCTCGCCCCCTGGCTGCACTGCTGTACTCTAATTCCGACAGACCTTAACCCTAACCCTTATGTGTAAGAGGGGGGTTATCGGAAGTAAAAATGGTGTATTTTTTATAGTAAATCTGCTCGCAGGTCTTTTTTATGCACTAGTTTAATTAGTTTGGCTGAGCTAATTAGTGAACCAAGTTGACCGGGTGCCTACAGATGATGGTTTGGGATAAAAGGAAGACAGTAATGAAAAATTAAGGAATTCAGGATTCCGTTCGCTCTGTCAAAGACGGTCGTTGACAAGGTTTTAAAAAATTTGGTGCTAGCACCAAATTTGTGCCAGCACCATTTGGTGCCGGCACTAAAGTTAGTGCTGACTTCAGTCTGGTCTTCTTCATCACAAACAAGGAATCCGCACAAAAAGCAAGTTTGTAAACTAAATGTAGTAAGTTCTCATTCTAAATATCGATATTATTGTAACTTATAAGCAATCGTTTTAAAGAATGCGATGAGATATATATTTAAATGTTAAACACTATTTTGCTGGGGGTTTCTATGACCATAGGAACAGAACTCTATGCTCTGAAGTCTGATGTCTTTTTGATGATGTCTCGGCTCTTTCGCTGGCTGGCTCTGCCCGATTGTTGCTGGCTGATTTAAATTCTACCTATTCAAGGTTCTTATTTTTCAAACAGCACACACAGTACACAGTACAGAGTACAGATTTTTTTTCCCTAGAGAAAGCCTGTATTTTGAAGAAATCCTTAACTTGGTATTTTTAAAACGGCGGACTGGATAAACAAGTTAAATTTGTTTTTCTATGCCTAAACATGGAAAGCCTGCGTTTCGAAAATACCCCACTGTGGGTATTTTCGAAACAGCGGACGAATTAGCAGGTTTTTAGGTCTTTCAAAGCCTGAAGAGAAAAAGCCTGCGTTTCGAAAATACCCGATGTGGGTATTTTCGAAACGGCGGATCAGAATGACCAGGCTCTTTGGTTTTTCACAAAGCCTGAAGAAGGAAAGCTTGCGTTTCGAAAATACCCACAAGGGTATTTTCGAAACGGCGGACTGTAATTACGAGGCTTTTAGGTTTTTCAAAGCCTGAAAACGGTAAGCCTGCGTTTCGAACATACTCTAAAGTGGGTATTTTCGAAACGGTGACTGGAATTACCAGGCTTTAACAAAAAAATTCAAATCCCGAACAGCTACTTTGTCAAACAATTATTTAATCGGGACGCATATGGATTATAATTTGGGATGTACGAAAGACATGTGAGTAGAAACAATTTCAGATTTGACGATTTTACAGGTTCAGGGTTACGTTCGCACTGTCAATGACGGTCGTTAACAAGGTTTTTGGAAATTTTGTGCTGGCACTAAATGTAGTGCCGACTTCAGTCTGGTCTGTGTGGGCCTTTGTAGACAGAATCACAGACCGCAGATCGACTGAAAACCTGCCGTAGATTTTCAACTTTCAAAAATTATAATGATCCGTCTGGAATCCTTCATTGACATTAAATACACGTTAAGCATAAAGTATTGCTGTAAGTCATGGGCAAACAGAATAAAGGCAGGCCTGCCAGGCGGTATGAAACCAATGGAAAGAAAGACGCCGACGTTACACCAAAACAAATTGATGACAGTGGAATGGAATCAGGAATGGAGTCGGATATGGAGACGGACACGGTTGCTCCCACACAGAGAGACAGGTAAAATTATATCACCAGCACTGGCTACTATTTATTACTTATTCCTACAATGACCAGTGGTCATATACATAACATATACATAGTATTTAGGCAGTGTACATATGTGAAAGATTAAGAACAATCGTATTCAGCTAACCCGTTTTTAACAAGCTTTCACTTTTATTATAATTATATAAAAATACTAAAATAGTAATGAATTAGTATTTAAAAAAAGACCCCAGGCATACAGGGCCGGCTAACTGGGGCGCTGTACTCCTTTAAAAATGTTTTTAACAACTTCGGTAGTTCGATGGAAGATGTCAACAATTTGTTGAAGAGATATACTTGCAATTAATGACTGAACAGTGGATGTCAAATGTTCATGACATTAGTTAGCTATGGCCTAAGTCGCCCCTAGCAAAGCCACCCCCTGACGACAGAGTCGCCCCCAACAAAGCTGCCCTGTGTAAAAGTTTGAGTGATAAAGTCATTTTACAAAGTGACTGTGCAATTTTTTTTTTAGGCCTGACGTTTCAACTTTTGTCCCGAGTCTTTCATGAAGTCTTTTGCTTTAGCTTCCAAGAGAGGCTCCAAGTTTAATCTGCTAGAGTTGTTAACAAGTTGGTACAAAACAATGGGGTGCCTATCCTTATTTAAAAGTAAATAATAAACAAGTTTAAAAAAAGGTACACAATTTAATGAAAACTTAAACACATAAACTATGTTCCATGCACGTACACCAAAACCAAGTAATACATTTGATTGCAACCTTTGTGGGAGGGGGTCTACCGGCGTTGGATGGTAAAATTTAAATGTTTCTTGTTTTGTATCACTTTAAAAGCCCAGAGGGACTTCATCATCCAGGAGATCCTAAACAGGACCATTCCACAAATATCTTAGATGGGGGGTTAGTTCCCAGAGTTGTGTAAAAAAGAAATTATGGGCTGTGAAATGTTTTCCTTGCATACAAATGTACACAAGATCTGGTATACCAGCGCACATCAGCACAGAGCTACACAGATCTAACCCTCCGATAAGTGAAACAATTCTGTTCAGCTGTCTGTTCTCTGTAACAGGCTTGGCTTGTCAAGTCTTGTCAACTGGTTGTTGAAGGCCACCACTCAATCTGTGCAATGAATTGAGCAATTTTTAGTACTTTCAGGACTCCTTGGAAAGATGACTGAAAACAACAAAAGAAGTAAATCAAGTAAATACACATTTCCTATCACCCCAAAACATTGTGGCTTATTACTTGATATTTATTATTAAAAAGTCGCATCCCCCTTAAGGTGATCCCATGGGTGCCGCTTCCCAGGTTGTATCGTAAACTTGAGTGTGATCCCTGGCTGCACGGCAGCTCACAGTTGAATGGCTTCTGACTGGCACCACCGAACAAAGATATTGACTTATAGGGAGACCGCCAACATAGGGCTGGATAGCTCAGTTGGTAGAGCGCCGGTACGTTAATCCGGAGGTCGTTGGTTCAAGTCTCTCTCCAGTCAATTTTTCTTTGTTCAAACCCAAATTACCCGAATAAAGTAGGGGGCGACTTTTTCGGTGGGCGACTCTGTCAATTTACGACTTTGCTAGGGGACGACTTTGTAGTGGGCGACTTTTCTGGGGGGCGAGATGACTGGTTTCCGTTGGGTGTTATGGCTCTTTTTAACATAGGTCTTGTCATACTCATAGTCGTAATGGTGACTATGATAAAACTACTGATGTTAAAAGAGAGCCATAGCAACAGCCCAACAAGTTTGGCTACAGTACATGTACATCATTTATGCTCATGTCATACAAGTTGCTGCTGATACATACACAGTTTACCGAAGTTACAATAATTGAAAAACTGCCAATGGACAGCATGTACAAACTATTTAGTTTTTCAGTGAAACTCAAAATATCATAATTGTGTACAACACTAATCAACAGTAGAGAATTCAAATTCTTGTTCTTCCCCCCCCCCAGCCTGGAAGAGCGTCCATTGGTTTTCCCAAGCTAGACGGTTACACTTCAGATGCAGAGCCCGATACAAGAGAACTTGTTAAACAGATGAACAGGAAGAAGAAGAAGTCTGGAGGTTTCCAGTCAATGGGTGAGACATTTCTTTCTTTAAATGTAGGGTCACTGATTGGTTTTTGTCATCGTAATGCTAATTTACTGGCAACATTTTAACAAAAAATACAATATAAAAGTTACATGTGAAATTTTCAGCTGAACACAGTGTCTATTTGCTTATAAATTTACCCCAAAAGCCTGTCACTGTATTTGTACTGTGATGATGTCGAATCCATCCTTGTTTAGCAAGGTGACAGCGGGTACCAACTACTAATCGCATCTCTTGCTGCAGCATTCGTGAACAGACACCAACCCTCAGAAATCTTAGAAATGATTCATAGTGTGGATTTTGTCAACAAACTTTGTCAACAAACAAATTATGGGCTACTGATACGGCTAAGGCTGGATTGCAGCGTCATCATGCAGTAGAGGGCGTTTTTAGCAGAACACTTAGCAACAGTCGTAGCCGTAGCTGTAGCAACCTATTCAGTTAGGGTCTTATCCACATTTTGTGATAAGAGGTCAAATATTAATTGTTGGAGCTGATTTGTGTCTTTGTAGGTTTAAGTAATCCAGTGTTTAACGGAATTATGAAGAAAGGTTACAAGATTCCAACACCAATCCAGAGAAAGGTTAGTCATCCCCTTAAGGTGATCCCTCTCCTGCAGCTTCCAAGGTTGCATTGAAATTTGGGTGTGATCCCTGGCTTTACAGCAGTTACAGGTTGAATGGCCTTTGACTGGCACCCCTGAACAAAGATATTGTCCAAATAGGGAGACCACCAATATCAGGGCTACGTAGCTCAGTTGGTCGAGCGCCGACACATTAATTCAGAGGTCACAGGTTCAAGGCCTGAGCCCCTAGTCAATTTTTCTTTGTTCAGTCCCAAATTATTGTAAATGAATTCATCACAAGATATCATGCTGGAGGCTGGCATACATGTAGTGCATCTATCTTTCCAAACCGCAGTGGATGATATCAAAATGGTCAGACAGTAGGAGGGTTGACTGTGTACTGTGTACAACCATTCATTGCATGATATCATAATTCAGTCTGGTGTAGTTTATTTATCATTCCAAACCACAATGGATGACATTTTACAGTCAGTGTGTAGTAGGTTTTCATTATAAAGAAAATCAGCAAAAATACTTGGTAAAGGTACATCAATGTATTATACAGAGCTGGTTGACCTGACAAAATAGTCACAGACAGTGCTCAAGTTTTGTGTGATAATATGTGTACATGTACATGAAACAACGAACCTGTGACAATTTGGGCTTAATCCATTGTGTGAGTCAGGAGAAAATAGTGAAAAACCACTCACAACTTCCAGCTTGTAAACACATTGTCCTTAATTTTGGTTGTGAAATAACTGAAATCAGCTGTGAAGTATTTTTAGGTTTTCAGATACAGTTTTCATGAATATGACTTCATTTCAGAGGGAAATATTTCACAGATAAAAATGCTTATGAACTTCATGTTTCTCCATTTTTAATTTGTTCGGTATACGTACACACAATAATTTGTTTATTCATTTTATTGACCTCTCTTTACATTTTCTTGATGTTAATTTTTTTATTTTTAGTTGTATTGTTTGATGTCTTCATACCTCCCCTAAAGGTTCTTAAGTTTTTATTAAGTATAAATTAGCCTTCGATCTATCGTAATCAGTAAGCTTTCAGACTGAAATGAAACTAATCCTTACCAATCCTGTATAATACCTTTAAGTTGGCATCGTTTGATTGACATACTTTGTTGAATGTTTCAGTGTATCCCGGTGATTATGGAGGGTAAAGATGTTGTTGCCATGGCAAGGACAGGCAGTGGTAAAACGGCGGCTTTCCTCCTGCCCATGTTTGAGAGACTCCATCAGAGGTCGGCAAAGTCCGGAGCAAGAGCCCTCATCCTCTCTCCTACCAGAGAGCTGGCGCTTCAGACTTTGAAGTTTTCAAAAAGAGGTAACTTCTAGGGTTTTGTTTATTTTCCTATTTGCTCTGATCATCTCCTGAAGACAATCAGAGCATACTGATCGAAACGTTTAGTCTGTAACCACCGGTTCTCTTCAGAACCAACACAACACACACACACCCCCACACACACTACTCAAAAGAGATTTTCACATGGTGTTACCGCAAACCTCTCTTAGTTATACTTCCACCATGCAAAGTTTCAAATCCTACTTAACAATTGGTTTACCTGGTTAGTCTGCTGCCACCTAGTGTCCCCAAAAGTCTCCCATTGCTGAATGAAATTGTTCCCTGCCGTTTAGGGTTTTAAAGCTATTTCAAGCCAGAAGTAATGGCTCAATTTACGGCTTGAAAATGATGGGGTTTTTTTCTTCGTGTATCTTGGCAGCTAAGTCGTTTCACATCCCTGAAGGCGGAAGTAATCCTCGGTGGGGACAAACTTGATGATCAGTTTGCGACGTTGCATGAGAACCCGGACGTCGTCATCGCGACGCCGGGACGCCTGCTCCACGTTCTGGTTGAGATGGAGATGAAGTTGAAGTACATTGAGTACGTTGTGTTTGACGAAGCAGACAGGTGAGAAGTAGAATTTATCGTCTGTACAGAACTGTAAGGTCATTAATTGCATTTAACATCTATTAAATTATTGCAGTACCCGCTGCTAAGGATTGGAACCTAGTTCCCATCACAGCAAAGTAGATATACACATGGCGTTTACTGCAAACTGAGTCTACATTGATACCTCACCATGCAATGCCTTAAGAAGTCATCATCATCATGATCATGGCTCCCATCACTGTGTGATGATCTGATTCTCTGCCAGGTTGTTGCGATGGCGTCAGGTAAGGTGTTGCCTCCAGCATAGATCATGGAAGTTCAGTGCTGAACTTGCAGCACCTGCCTTAATAGATGATCTCTAAGAAGTATTTAACTTCAGTTCGCGTCATGAAACTTGCCCGCTCTGCACAATCACACTAGTAGCGCCTCTCATTTGTTAGAACGTCTATGTTTAAACACTCTGACTGTGTTTAAATCACAATTTTAAACACGGCCGTGTGATCTCTCTGGATCTCTTCTTGATCAAACAGAATGGACAAACTGTCCCAGGTATTTATGAATGGTAGATAAACTATTCCAGCCTGAACCAAGATATCATGTGGTGAATGCATCTGCACTGTGGATGTTGTACAGCTCTGTGCGCATCTGCACCACCATGGGATGGCTTCAAATGGTTGGTCAACTTGCAGGAAAATGTCAAGAAAGTCTAAACATTACTTCCTTGGCCTTGTGACTGTTTGTCAGATGGAAAGATTTCTCTGGAGGAGAGTGATTAAAACTGAATCCATTTCTCTCCTGATTATTTCAAATGGTGGTGTATCATTTTTTTCTCTTGGCACCTTTCAGACTTTTTGAGATGGGTTTTGCCGAGCAGCTTCGGGAGATTCTACACTCTCTGCCGCAGCATCGTCAGACGCTCCTCTTTTGGGCGACGTTGCCCAAATCTCTTGTTGAGTTTGCCAAGGCTGGACTGAACGACCCAACCCTCATACGGCTTGACATGGAGACGAAGATATCAGATCAACTCAAGGTATGAAAATCATTTGTGTCTTGGGGCAAAAGTGCTCAGTGCAAAAATCGTTATATCTTAGTGTGTACTTGTATTGTGTATACATTTGGGTTACTTTAAGCAAGGTACAACATTTTGACAATTCAAACTCACGTATAACGTAAATGCTCTTTTAGTAAGTCAGGGTGGTTTTTTTTGGGGGGGGGTGTGTGACAGACATCTTTGAAGGCCACTGTTTTCAGCGAGGGCAAAGTCATTGTATCACAGACTTGTAGAAAAAAATAATTTAATAAATTTGTGGCCCACTGCACTCATACCCATCTTCCAGCATGTCCAGTGTGTTGTGTAATGCGTGTAAAAGAACCCAGTACACTTATCATTAAGAGAAAAGGTTGACCCTGGTGTATTCGGGGGTATGTTTGGCTGCAGGTTGCGCCACCTTTTAAACCGTTACATGGTGCTATGTAAAGAAGTGGGTTTTATGTTTGGAATATGTGACCGGCTCTGCAAAAATGGCCCTTATGTCGCAAAAAATCATTCTGGAGTTAGATACATGGACGGAAAGGTCTTTCTCTCAGCTTTAATTTGGTGTATTTTAGAAGTCTGTAGCATTTTGCAATCCAGAGTTATACTCTAATTTGCATACAAATAATTGCCATTTTTGTCAAAATAGGTTATGGAGAAACAGCCTTTTAAACTTTACAGTGTATTTTAAAGTATTTTAATACCAAGTTCTTGTGAAAGTCCCTAGCAACGAGTACGTTCCCGTTAGAATATTCGTCTGAAAATTTCACCAAGTGTTTGTTATGACTTTTCAAGTACAAAATATTTTGCGTTTCATTTAATGCACTTTATCGCTATTTTTTTAAATTAATTTGCATACTGTGCTATTTCTTATCATTTTTTGCAAATTTTAAAATAACAAACACACACTTGAGAATTATTTTGAAGAGTTTAGACCATTTTTTGGTGAATTTAGCTTTTTCTTAAAGTTAAACAAATGAACACTGGCTATTTAAACCCTATGAAATAAAATTATGTATTTTTTTGTGAAAACAAGAGCTTTTTGGAAAAAAAATTATTTCACTTTTTTTTTTTTTTTTTTTAACTATCAGCTTGAGTTGTTTACTAAAACTCTTAAATCAGCCCGCTTTTCAGGATTAATACTATTTTGGGGCTAAAAAATTTAAGTTAAAAAAAAAAATTACAAATGTAATTATTTCCTTCTATTAAATCTAACACAGTCAACGTGGTTTGCCTTCTTCTTTACTAAGATCGAACTTGAATTAATTAATACATTTTGAAATCATCTTTGGGTTAACATTTTGCTGTCAGGGTTGATCTTTTCGTTATCTCCTGCTGAAAATGGCGCTGTGGAATCAGATTCCGAATCGTTTTCTGATTCAACATCGTCATTTTCACATCGGAAGTTAACAACGAAATCTTCCGTTCCACCATTGTTTCACGAAACCAATCGTGTCTTTCTCCTTACGGAGATCATTCAAAGCTTCAGCCAGACACTGATTCTTCAAACCCATACTTAAGCAATTAATTAACGAAACAGTATAGAAAACCTGTTGCTTAAAACAAGAAATGTTGGCTAAAATAGTAAATAATTATGAAAATATTTACGCTTGGAGCAAGAGAAGTCAGTTGAGTTGGACAGATTTGACAGGTATTGCGCTGTGTTTTCGCGTGGCACGCACTCTATAAACAGTCACATGGCAGTCACCTGACAATGAATAAACAACCAATCCCATTCACGGCGCATGCGCGCGCTCGACCGTGCGCCCACTGTCCAATCGTTGCACTACACTGTATACACGTGACCGAAAAGATCCACGCTCCTAGTAACAAGCGCCCTTTGTATACGTGTCAGAAATTAACCTGCCTTGGTTTTGCATTTGACCTTTTACCTTTTCTATGTCCACATACAGAAAGGCAACGTCCTCAGCTATCAGATGATACCAAATTTATAATAGGGGGGTTCCAAATAATGTGCTGCCAGATGTGTAAAATGACACAACTTTCCACCGAAACCGCGGACACCGATCGCGCAAACCACCAACAAAACGTACACAAAACACGGGTTTTTTCATCTTTATTGGTCAAAATAAACATTCAATCTTACAAATTATGAAAGTGTGGATATCAACGATGTCAAAAAAGGGATAATAAAAAAATCACACCAACGAAAAATTTATCACCCTTTCAACATTGACGAGCCCATTACGTGAAAAGGCATAGCACGACTTACGGGCCTTTTTTGCAGAGCGGGTTACATATTATAGCTCCGCAAACCTTGTAGCAAAAAATAGGAAAAGCTTTGAAACACCCTCAGGTGTGGTAAAGCTTTATATAAGACCTGCATACAACCTCCTGACATTCAAAGCACTTCATGGTTCAGCCCCCTCCCTACCTTCAGAGCATGCTTCAGCACCAGCATGTCAGTGCCAGGTCTGAGTACATCGGGCAGCATGCTGTTTGTTCCCCGGACTCGCCTTGCCACTTATGGTGAGAGGGCCTTTTCTAACATTGCCCCTCTCCCCCCGCCTCTGGAACTCTCTGCCTAAATATCTAAGAGACACACATGACATTTCCCACTTCCAACAATCTCTTAAAACACATCTTTTCAGATTGGCCTATGAGCACATCTGAGAATTCTTTGAATGTTTCACAGAGAAAGTGTGCCATACAAATGCTGTGTTATTATTATGATTATTATTATTTCATTCTATAACAGCATGCAAAATAAAGATCACATTTTCCTTTGTGCCGGTAACTCCTCCAGTCAGGCTACGTCCCATAGCCTTAGATCTCAGGGGTCTTTCTGAGAATCCTCGCTGTTCCCAAAAGCGCCGCCTTACTGTAATAGATCTACCCTCACACTTGTTACTATTTCCTCTAGATGTTTCCCAAGTGCTTTTGGAATGGTGCCAAGTGCTCAAACCACCACAGGGACTATTTTCACCTTCACCTGCCAAATCTTACAAAGTTCCCTGGCCAGGTCTTGGTACTTTTGGATCTTTCCTGTCTCCTTCTTAGCAACCCTTATATCACCCGGCACAGCTATGTCAATAAGATGACACATCTTCTTCGTCTTATCTAAGACTTCAACATCCGGACGCTTATGTTCTATAACATGATCAGTCTGAATGTTAAAGTCCCAGAGGATCTTGACCTGGTCGGTCTCAACAACTTTATCCGGAACATGATCGTACCATTTTGCAGTCACTTGGACACCATTCTTTTTACACAGATCCCAGTGAATCACTTTGGCCAACTTGTCATGTCTTCCTTTGTACTCCGTCTGGGCCATAATACTACATTCACTGACAATATGAAATACAGTCTCCTCCGCCTTATTACACATTCTGCACATAGGAGAGACATTTGCTTTCTCTATCCTTGCCTTCATTACATTTGTCCTTAGAGACTGGTCTTGTGCCGCAGTAATCAAGCCCTCTGTTTCTTTCTTAAGTTCTACGCTCTTTCTCTTCGTGACACCATCAAAAAAATCACACCATTTCACCGTGCCTTACTTGTTGAGTAACAGTTTGATTTTAGTGTGTAATACATTTCTGTGAAGAACCAAATCACTTTTAAATCACCCAAATCATTAGATAGAGATCCTTTTTACTAAAAAAAATCAATTCAAGCAAAATTGTTTTTTGAGATGAGCCCAAATTTTTCTTTCTGCTCAATCAACCATTTCTTTGAATAACACCCTTTGTTCACACAACTTAGCAAGGCTTAGTAATTGCTGTACAATTCCTATGGGAATTCCTGGAGAGCGGGTCATTGTTGGATTGTGTTAGTGAAAAACAAACCCCGGATAGTGATAAGACATTTGGCATGCTATTTGGCTAGGTGCAGTTGTGGAACTTGGAGTTTTTTTTATTTTTGGAGTAAAAAAATGGCGGATTACTGACTTTTTAATTAAAAACTGTTACTCAATAAGTGAGCGATGGTGTCAATGAGTAATCCAGGACTTGCTGCTGGCAACTTCTTCAGTGTATCTCAAGAATCAGCCATGAAGTGGTTTGTTCCGCCAATCTTGATGTCTTTCCTCTTTCCTTTGCCTCTTGTACTCCTTCGGCCCAACTTCGCCTGCCTTCGTGTACTTCTTCGCAACTTTCAACAAGTTCTCCTCAGTCCTCCTAATATGACAATGTAAGCTCCTGCGCTCGATGTTGACACTGTCTGCCACACTTAGCAACCCCCTATCGCCCTCTGACTTCGGAAGATAAAGTCTGCTCACATTCGCCCGCGGATGAAGCATACCATTCATGGTCATCAGTTTTCTCATTCTCCTGTCCATGACATCTAGATCTTCCTTAGTCCACTCGACAATACCCGCACTATACCTCATCAAAGACACGGCCCATGTGTTATTTGCCTTAACCATGTTCCCCCCCTTCAGTTTCGACTTCAAACATTTCTTTACCTGTCTGTTGTACTCTGCCCTCAACCTCACCTTTGCAGATGGTTGATCTTACATCCGTCCTTCTTCATTTCATAACCTGCACTCACCTTCCTCAGAATCATCGACAGGGGCATCAGTGCCAGAACAAACAGGAGCGGAGACAGAGAGTCACCTTGGACAATCCCTCTTCTTATGCATACCTTGCCCAGACTAGCAATTTTTGGCCATCAGATTAGTTCGCCATGTCTTCATGCTCTCACCTAGAAGACGCTTTACTGCATCAGCCACTCCAACCATATCCAGGCATTCCATTATCCACATGTGCGATACCATGTCATACGCCTTCTTGTAATCGATCCACGTCATTGCCAAGTTCGTCTTTCTGCTCCTGCAGTCCTTCAGTACAGCCTTATTGATGATAAGTTGATCCTTCGTACCTTTGGACTGCTTCTTTCAGCCTTTCTGCTCCTCTGGAAACAACTGCTGGTCATCCATATGACGATAGAGGTCTTCTGCAATCATACTGGTCAAGAGTTTATACATCGCAGGTAAGCACGTGATTGGTCTATAGTTACTAGCAATGTTACCTTTCTTAACATCCTTCATGATCAGAACAGTTCTTGCCTCAGTCATCCAACATGGGACCTTACCTCGCTCATGCAAACTATGGAAGTTCTTCAACCAGTACCCATGCACGTGGTCTGGACCAGGGGCTTTCCAATTTGGCACTTTCTTTACCTGTCTCTTTACCTTGTCCACATCAATCTGGAACCCTTTTTGCTGTTGTAGGCCTCTCAATTCATCTTTCATGCCCGTTAGCCATTCCGCTTGTCGATTGTGCTGTACTGGTCGGTCCCAAATACCACCCCAGAAAGTTCTTGCCTTTGCTGGTTTCGGGCCCACTTTTTATTGTCAGCCTTCCCGTCCAATTCCTTAAACAACTGACGCTGATTGGTGTTAAATAACCTATTCAGATGAAACTGCTTAACTCTGTCATCATACCTCTTTACTTTTGCAGCCCTAGCCTAAACCCTTTGTTTTATTTCCTGATTACAACACTCACCCCTTACCTTTGACATTGTACTTTGTCATGACTGCATTCCTCAAGTCTGAACCTTTCAATAAACCCTTATTCATTTGCTCTATTCTGCTGAGATCTTTTCGCAAGTCTTTAATTTGACCCTCCAGTCGACGTTTCCACCATGGCGAACTGTTTTCTTGTTTTGATTGTGATGCCTTTTGATTGTGATGCCTTCACCCCTTCACGGTGAGGAATCGGCCCTGCACAAGTGCAAGGAGCGCAAGTCCGGCGAGAGCAGAGCATCTCGCAGTCACAAAGGGATCCATAGTGGTGCTGAAGGACGAGAAGAGTCACTTGAAGATGGTACTGAGCACGGTGTCTGAGCTGGAGACGGCCCTATGCTTCTTCACGTACCTCAGTAAACACGGTGATCGGATGAATTTCATCTGGCCCAGGCCGTGGTCGAGGCAAGGTAAGGGGACAGACATCCAAACTTCAACCTTCAACCTTTTAGAATTTGGTTCCTTCTTGAAGCGTTTCAGATCTTCGAGTCCATCCTGAAGCTTTTCAAAACTTGATTTCCTTTCTGAAGTCTTTTAGAATTTTGATCGGATGAAATTTTATCTGGCTCAGGCAGTGGTAGGGGCATAGTAATAATATACAGTCTTATATAGTGCACAAACCTTTCAATAAATTACTTGAGGGGCTTGAAAAACAGAAAATTTTTAAGACAAAAATTAAGTTTGTTGAATTATGAGACTGATTTATGAAGCACCTTTTAAGGATTAACAAGGTGCTGCGGTGCATTCAGCAGCCACTGCCAGAAATACCGAGGATTCTGGCAAACCCCGTCTCTTAGGATTAACAAGGTGCTGCAACGCATTCAGCAGCCACTGCCAGAAATACCGGGGCAAACCCTGTCTCTTAGGATTAACAAGGTGCTGTGGCGCATTCAGCAGCCACTGCCAGAAATACCGGGGCAAACCCCGTCTCTTAGGATTAACAAGGTGCTGCGGCGCATTCAGCAGCCACTGCCAGAAATACCGGGGCAAACCCTGTCTCTTAGGATTAACAAGGTGCTCCGGCGCATTCAGCAGCCACTGCCAGAAATACCGGGGCAAACCCCGTCTCTTAGGATTAACAAGGTGCTGCGGCGCATTCAGCAGCCACTGCCAGAAATACCGGGGCAAACCCCGTCTCTTAGGATTAACAAAGTGCTGCAACGCATTCAGCAGCCACTGCCAGAAATACTGGGGCAAACCCCGTCTCTTAGGATTAACAAGGTGCTGCGGCGCATTCAGCAGCCACTGCCAGAAATACCGGGGCAAACCCCGTCTCTTAGGATTAACAAGGTGCTGCGGCGCATTCAGCAGCCACTGCCAGAAATACCGGGGCAAACCTCGTCTCTTAGCGATAAATGTAACTGGGTTCTTTGACGTGTGTTACATAACACATTGGACCTAGGGCTTTACGTCCCTTCCAAAGGACGAAGCAACAATGGTTAAGTGTCCAAGACTTGGATTTGAACCAACACTACGCTCATCAGAAACACCAGAGCTTGAGTCTGGTGCTCTTAACCGTGTGGCCTCGACACGGTTATAAACTTTCCACATCATTTCACGTTTAAATTTTTGGAGTAGCTTCCTAGTAATCAAAATTATCAATCCAAATTAACTAACTTTTTTTTTAAATGTATTAATTTATTATTTATTTATATTTTTTTCTATCCAGGCAATGCTCTGATCTTCTAAGTCAGGCCCAGTACCCCGTTGGACAAGCAAGGCGTCAAGACGAGGAAGAAAGAGTCTTAAGACAACGTCAAGATCAAGAACGAGATACACTCAGGCAGAAACAGATGGAGGAACATGTAAAGAACAAGCCTTTTTTTAACATTTGGTACAATCTGGGCACAAAAACCAAACAGTGATGATTCTTTGTTACAGACAGACCATCATTTTGCAGGGCTACCAGTAGAAAACTATCAGTCAATTATTTCTTGAACTATTCTGTTTTTGTTCTAATATTATTAAACAGCTACTCGAGCAAATAATTCTTAACGGTAATGCTATTAAAATGTGTTTATAATGTGTTTGTTTATAATTTAATTGTAATTTTCAAAATATCGTTACACTTCTGAATTTTCATATTTTTCGATCAAAAAATTAGGCCCCAATCGCTTCACGGTTTTGAAAAACTAGCTACACCTCTGCCACTGATGGCATGCGTCAAAATAACAATTCTTTGACGTCATGTGTTGGATCTTGCGTTGTTATACTTCCACGTTGCAACAAAGCAGCTATACAAAATGGAGCGCCCTTATATGATGCAATAGGAGTGATGATGTAACAGAGCTTTTCACAAATCTTTCTGAAGTAAAGCACAGAACAAGGGTGTTCAAAAATTATCATGGTTTTTTTTTACATTAAAAATCTGTAAATCTCAAGTGAACTCAATTTCCTTATTGATTGGAAACATTTTAAATGAAATTCAGCAAAGATGAGTTGTATCCGTTTTTTGTTTGAGCTGGTCTTTAACGATTAACCTGTTTTGGTAGCACTGTTTTGTACTTTGTACAGTTTTGCTTGTTTTGATAAATGCCATTTTCTTGTGTAGTTTGTATTACTCGATTCCAGATGGCCCGTCAACAAGTGGAACAGCGAAGTAAAGAGCAGATGGAGAAGAGAGCTCGAGAAAACCCAAAACATCCTTGTGGTTACTGAACCTGAACCTGTCCGCAAAGGAGGTGGTGGTAGGCGTGGAAAGGTTGGACAAATTTGTTTTCAATTATTTGTAAAAACGAATGCTCATTGGAACTTCTTTATTTATTCATGATTACTTTTGACCTAGATTAGTCCTTTATTTCTGTGTAAACAGAGAAATATATTTTATTCTGAAGTATACAGAGAATATATAACACAACAGTTTAATGTAAGATTATTAAATTTGTATGAATAACTATGACAAAATATTTATGAGGCTGAATTAGTTACGATTGAAATAGCAAAATGATTCATTTGAAATTTTCTCTGGATCATATGAAACAGTGTAATGAATAATCATGGATGATTCTATGGATAATCATGGTTGAGTCTATGAATAATCATGAATGAGTCTATGGATAATCATGAGGCATTAATACTCATGAGGTTGAATTATTCATGATAGAAATCCAAGGGCGAGATATACAGCGAGGGCAGTGACAGTGAGATGGACATGGGAGAAGCCAAACCCCAAAAGAAGCGAAAGAAGCAGCGAAGTGACGATGAAGGAGACGGCGATGGGAATCGAGAAAATAAGGCCAAGAAAAGAAGGTTAGAAATAAACTAAAAAAGAAACTTGTAAAACTTGTAAACAAATGTTTTCAGCTATGACCATTAGAACACGAGAAATTTTCAAAAACTGAGTCAGGTCAAAAGTTTTAAGGACTCTAGTAGGTTTGTTGATTTGGTTATTTTCCAGTAGATAAGATTCTTATGAAAATAGGGGGGGTGGAAGTGTCTCCAACCTCATGTCAAAACTGATCATGAAAGTAAGAAAGCAAAAGTCCAAAGAAAAATTTTCAGATATAAAATGATTTTGAAGAGTGTCTCCTTAACACCAATGAACTATTTACTTTATCTTCTCATTAAACCAAATCTCGTAAGACACGAGACGGTGAGGAATCGGCCCTGCATAAGCGCAAGGAGCGCAAGTCTGGCGAGAGCGGAGCATCTCGCAGCCGCAAAGGGGTCCGAGAATTCCGGATTGAAGAGGAGAAGCCTGGCAAGTTTAAGTCCAAGGCTATCGTGTCTTCTAGTGAGTCGGACTCAGAGGGAGAGAGGCTTCAGATTGATGAAACAAGTTCATTTCAGGTTTTGTCTATCTCTCTCTATCAAAGGGACACATTGGGCGCTCTGGGATATAAAAAACATTTATTTTGAAATGAATGTGGTTGGAAAAGTATTTCAAAAGTAGACTACAGTTATTTGCAGCAATATCCCTCGAATTTCAGCGGGTTTTGTGTAAACAGAACACAGTCTTCTGTTTTCTAGAACCAAATTTTTGACTCTACAAAATGGCAGTTTGTATGTTCCGTTTGTTGTATTTCAGAAGGCAAACTTGTGTTTTTCAATCACAAATCACTAATTACAAAACACATCATTAGGACACCAGACCAAGTAACTTATGGCTTGATGTCATTCTGCTTCGAAAAATTGATATTCTTCAAAACAAAGCATTAAGATTTATGAAGTTTTACAAAATTACATGCTCTTAAATGATGGCATTCG
Source organism: Pisaster brevispinus (assembly GCA_023634235.1). Lineage (NCBI taxonomy): Eukaryota > Metazoa > Echinodermata > Asteroidea > Forcipulatida > Asteriidae > Pisaster > Pisaster brevispinus. Next base: position 286,168 of record JAMKCF010000068.1, on the reverse strand, counting down.
TTATTTTATTTCCTTTTTATTTTAGTGACAATGAGGAAATGTCCGGTAGTCAGAAACCGTCACCGTCTAAGAGTTGTGGTCGCATCCGCCGTATCGCCTCGGACTCCAGCGGCTCCGATAAAAGGAAGTCAAGATCTGAAGGTCAAGATCAAGCTTCTGGGTCTGAGTCCGAGGGGGAGAGTAAACCTCGTAGCAAGGCACTTCAGTCAGACAGTGATGAGGAATCAAGGGGGGAGGGTCAGAGGTCAGGTAGCGAAGCACAGGGGTCAGGCAGTGAGGGTCAAAGATCAGATGCTGAATCGGGGAACAAGGAGGCAGCATCTGAAGGAGAGGGGTCCGGCAGGGAAGAAGCAGGGTTGGACGGAGCGGCGTCTGGTAATGAAGGGGTCGCTGACTGAGGAGACCTCCTGTCTGTCAACTTCCATTGGACTATCCACCAGATGCCAAGTGTCAGTGGCTGAAACACTCGCAATTAGACGTCAGGGTTCAGATTGTTTTCAGTGAGCTGAAGGTGGAAAAACTTGGCGGGAAGCTGCACATCTGACTACCTCAAGATCAGAATCTTTCTCCTTAAGATTTAAACAACTTGTGAAATATGTTTCAAATATTTCCCATTGAATTTGGATGGCTGAGAGAACAATCTCTTATAACCTGCCCACACTTTTTTGTTCACAAAAGCAATTTTCAATCAATTTGTTCTAGAGACAATCTCACAATGCTGAATTGATCTCAGATTTTTTATTTTAAAAATGTTGATCTATTTTATGTGCAAATCCACTAATCAGTGAAATAATGTTTCCGTCTTTCCCAATTCTTGAAGAAAACTGTTTGAAAGAATCTTCAGATGTATTTTTGACAATTCTTGATTTGATTGTGTCATTTACAGCTGAGTAATTTGAGGACAGGCCAGAACGTCAACCTCGGCGGCCAGCTTGGCCCAATCGACCGGTCATCCATCGGGAGTGAAGTCCTGCTGGAGTTTGTCTCTGATGAATCAAACTCCTTTCCAGGATACTCAGCTTGTTATACGGTGTTGCCATGGATTCCTGACTCTCCATGTTTGTTGAGAAATGGGTGTTAAATCTCGGTGTAGGCAGTAAAAGTACCTTATTTTCCTTCATACTTGACGTGGCTTATCTGACTTCCACAGGTGCAACAAAATCACTGCGTCTTTTCTAATGGTGTGTCTTATCTGGTATCACTATAGATCATTGTGATGATCACTGTGTGAAATTAAATTCATCCTCTAAAATGAGCCTTTCATTTGCTAACGGTAATTTTGTCACATTATAATAACGCAGTGTGTAGTTTTTAAGGTTTAGCGTAGTTTTGAGGTAAGCAGCTGTACATGAGATTGGACCTGTAGCCTAATTTCATTAAGCCTGTTATAGCACACACAAAATGTTATGCGCGCAGTATAAAATTGCTGAGCAGAAATAGGTTATCAGCCTAAATGTCATAGTAAAGGTTGCTACGCCTGGTACCTAATTGTTCAATTATCTGACTTTCAAATGTGCAACAAAAATCACTGTGTCTTATCTAATGATAGGCCTTATCTGGTATCACTATAGATCATTGTGATGATAACTATGTGAAATGAAATTTATCCTGTGAAATAAGCCTTTCATTTGCTCAGGGTAATGTTGTCACATTATTTAAAGTAGCAGTTATTGCTGCATTACAAATAAACATATCCAAAGAAACTGAATACTGTTGGAGAGAGCACAGCAGTCTTTTGAAGGTGATATCTAATTTTGTCATCTTTACCATCTTATATTACTAGTAGTTGAGTACAAAGAAAGACACTAACTTTGTACTCATCTACAGGTTTTCTCGTAATTAGGCGCTAACAGCGTTTGTGTGTTCTACAGGAAATCCTGTAGATATGGGTTCAAGACAAAAGCGTTGAGTTTTAAAACCGATTATCTCTGAACTTTTCAAATTTCAGCGTAGTGTGTCAACGTCTTCCATGTGCCAGCCCTTGCCATATCTCTGACCGAAGACCTGCCTACAAAGTACACTACACCTCCTTCCAGCAGACTGTGGCTGTCAGATCCTCTTTACTCTCCCTCCAGAAGAGACAGCACTTCTCGTCATTCATGAGCTTGTGATACCCGATGCTTACTGCGAGAAACATTATTTTGAGGTACTTTTTATCAAGTTAATGTTGCAAAGCAATTTTTATATACTGGAGTGTACAGACTAGCAATGTTACGCACAGAGTGGAGGCTTCTGGGAATAATAGCAGGCAGTAGACTTACCAGGTACATCCATTGTCTTCGGAGATGTGTGCATGCTCAGTACTCGTGTCAACAATGGAAAATAACCCTGTATGTTTGCTGCCACCTATATATAATTATATATATAATTCTATTGGTGTTTGGCAGATTACCTTCATTCCCACTTGATGGTATCTGACATCCACAGATTGTCAGCAAACAATCATTCTCAAGAAAAGTGCAAATAACAAGTTAATGTCTGCTAACATTTCATGCCTATGTAAATTTTGCAAATCAAATTTGGAAGTTCTATAGGTCAGTTTTCTTGTGCAAGGCATTACTTGGAAACAACCGAAATGTTTAGTTGGTTCTTGATCATCAAAATTTGTTTTAAAAAAAGGCTTTTATTGTGTTTTTCCGAGAATCTTCTTTTGTTTTTCTACATTTTAAAGACTGATGATTTAGCCACCTTGTGCTACGATCGTTACTGTGAGAAAATATATTTATCCTGTAAAATGAGCCTTGTCATATTAATTAAAATAACGCAATGTTTAGTTATAAAGTGTAGTTTTCAAGGTTTAGCATAGTTTTAGGGTAAGCATCTGTATAAGAGATTGAACCTTTAGCCTAATTTCATAAAGCCTGTTAGCACACAAAAAATGCTATCTGCAGTATAAAAATGCTGAGTAGACTCAAGTTATGATCCGCCAAAACGTCATGACAACTGGTACCTAACTTATATTGTACTTATCATCACTGTGATATTCTCTTTTTTTCTTTTTTTTCGTCTACATAAAGGTTGTAATTAAAGATAACGCTGACATCAGAGACTGGAATCATCCAATCACCGAACAACGCTTCCAGCACCCGTTATAAAACAACTCCCTTCTGTGCTTTCAACAATCATTGTCAAACTGACGTCACATGGCAGTACGTGATGCTTTCCTTTAGTCAACTCAAACTTGAATCCGATCTGCAATGCACGAAGAACTTCATTGAGGTAAGAACAGGGTTTTACTTTTAATTTGTCTCCAACTGATTTGACTGCTGAAAAAATGTCTTTGGATTTCAATTATAAGATAGAATCAGAAGTGCACTGTATTTGTTAATCTTGTTGGTAAAGGCATGGGATCAAAACTACAACTGTTTCCCACAGAAGGTCTGTAGCCAGCCTCTGTCTTTTACACGGATGTTTGCAAGGTAAACGTGCTACCTGTGTGTCCGACCTGGTTCCTCCTATCAGGATGTTTGAGTGTTAAACCAGGCTTTCTGCTTGTTAATCTTGCTTGGCTGAGATGTAGAACAAAAAGCAATCAACAGCTTTATTCCATGTACATCTCTTTGGAACTCCTTACCTGTTAAATCAACATTTCTCTCCATCCTACAATCTAAACTGATTTCAGACGCAAATCCTCCTTTAGCTCCCTGAGTTATTCTCATATTGAATGTTTTTTGTCTTCTACGTAACCCCCAATACCAAGAGTGGCTTTTAGCCTTGTTTTGGGCAAACGTGCTTTAAAATTTAAAAAAAACCACAAGGTCGTAACTTGATAGGTCGAAAGGTCATATCTAACACGCTATAGCAAGCACACATTTTGCTCTACGCAATAAGGTCATATCTCTTTTAATTGTTTTTTGCCTACACTTATTGCACTACCAACAAAACTTTCAATTGCAACCTGGCTCCACTGACATAGTGAAATCTTTTCTTTTTTTGTGTGTGTTCAGATTGAGGACGTGATACCCAAGAAGCGTCTGTCTTCTGTGGGGATGCAAATACTTTCACTTGGATCACCGAGGGGAGTGAAGTCATCGCAAAATTCCAAACAGACGACGAGTAGTGTTTCCAAGGTTGCAGAGAGCTCGAGAGAAAGAGACATTTTCCTGTAAAGTGTTGGACATCAGAGTGGTTGGACGGCGGCTTTTTCCATGTATGAACTGAATTATGGCTATCAGTACAAAATTACTACTAGTACAGGTAGTGGTCAGACTACATGTCTTTATTTTTTGTATAGTTTATTATCTGCTTGTCGTCAAACCAGGTTCATATTGTAATAATAATAATAATAATAATTATGTGTAATACTTTAAATGGAATGCATGGGGGTGTTGACTGCGGTTTGGCTGATGGGATTCGACTTGGAGGCATAGGTTTGTGAGTTTGTTGTGTGAATGATGATGATTAGTGGGCCCTGTGTGTTAGGTAACTTATGCCTTCTTGCCCATCCAGTGTCATGCTATATATTCTATGTTCTCCGATCACGCACTCATGCATTTGCTTTCTTTGAGATAATAGTTATTTGGTAGAGACTGAATATCTAGGAGTTGCCTTCATTTGTATTGACATTTTATCGACATACTTGCATTGTATAAGATAATTAAATGTACATGTATGTGTTTTATTGACCGCCTGCACAACTCTCAACAGTTTGTGCAGGTGTTTACAGAGAGACTAAATCCCAGTCAGATCCACAGTCAACATCCAAAAGCTGGATACACCTGTGTAGGACGTCACTTTAATCTTTCTAATCACTCTATTTCTCTCATGATTTTACAGGGCTTTGAGGCACTAGGAAACCACAAGATTGTTCGTCTGAGTAGGGAGAAGCTATGGATAAGGCATCTCCAGACCATTCAACCCCATGGTCTAAATCATCCAAGAAGGAAATGTCTAATAACCTTTTGTCTTTGCCTTCTTCTTTTTACCATAGATAAGACCCCTCTAGTCTGCCTCATTCACTAATCATTTACTTTTCTCTCCCTCTTCCCATCATTTATTTTATACTTCTTGAGGCTTTGCATGTTGAGGTATCAATGTATATTCAGTTTGCATTAACACCGTATGTATATCTACTAGCTATGTAGGTTTGTTCTAATGAACTAGGTCTTGCTTTTTTAACATTTTTTATTCTACTGCCGCAGAGTAGATTTGGAAATCGGGAGACTACTTCGGGAGACTACTTAGTTCTGAAAAGAACTGTCCAGCTTATTAGCTACTACCTGGGCGGAGGGTAATAAATCGGCCGGGACTATAACTTTGGCTTCATAGTGGATCGGATCCAGGGGACTTCTCAGTATTAACTTCATTGCCGCGGAGTGAATTCTTATTTGGTCTCAACATTTAGACAAGCTTGCTCCAGTCATCATCTCCTAATGATGAGACGATGACTAGAGCAAGCTATGCTCTAGACATCGTCTCCTGACGATGACTAGAGCAAGCTAGTCGAAACGTTGAGACCAATTAAGAACTCACTCCGTGGCAGTGAAGTTAATAACGAGAAGTCCCCTCGATCCTATCCACTATTAAGCTAAAGTAGTAGTCCTGGCCAATTTCCTACCCTCCGCCCAGGTAGTAGCTAATAAGCTGGACAGTTCTTTTCAGAACTAAGTAGTCTCCCCAAGTAGTCTCCCGATTTCCAAATCTACTCTGCGGCAGTAGAATAAAAATAAAATAAAAAGCAAGACCTAGTTCTTTAAGAACAAATCTACATAGCTAGTAGATATACACACGGTGATTACCGCAAACCGAATATACATCATTTATTTTGTCTTTTGTATTCGTTCCTCTTGTGGTCAAACCAGCCCCTCCCCCCCACCCCCTTTTGTTACCCTCCTTTTTGTTCATCCTCCTGCTTTCTCTGTGTGCTTTCATCTCTAATGTCTATCTCCACTCCACTTTTTCTGTTTGTAGTCTTGTCATTTAGCCTTCAAGAAAGACTCTGCTAGGGTCGAATTGTCAGGCCACTATCTATTTTTGTGTGTGTAGTAGCTTTTCCATGATTTTTAGAGCCAATTTGTAGTAAGTTTTTTGCTGAGAATGTTTTATTTATGCATATTTGTATTTAGAAGAACTGATTTAATGTCTGGTCATATTGTTACTTTCAGTGCATATAATTATATACAGTGTATTTTCCTTAAGTGTGAGGGACTGTTTATGTATAATTTTCTTGTGTATGAATCTCACAAGTAAGTCAAATTGTGAGTTTGAGGTGCATATAGAGTTTAAAGGTGTAAATCAATGAAAATCAAGGTTGATATTTTTGACAATTTGCTTGATTCAGCCATGGTTTCTTATTTTCCCTTTAAAAGCTACAAGAGCCATGTTAATGACAAGCCTTGGCTTACACCTCACAAAAATGTTTTTGACCGTCAAATTATGTTGGGTAATAGTTATTATTGGTATGACTCTGCTCTTTCATCGCTTGGCCTTGACTCTCTGGCTGGTAGGAGAGAGACACACTGCAGGCGTTTTGCTAATGAACTTGCTAATAACCCTCACACTAAAGACCTCCTTCCCCCTACCAGGCATGAGAGTCATGGTCGAAACCTCCGAAATAGTCATCATGTTTCAACCATCCCCACCAGATCCAGTCGTTTTAAAAATAGCCCTGTTCCTTATTTCATAGGTTTAATTCATTCTTAATTATTTCTCCATTTTATTGTGTGTGGTGGTCTGAGTGAGGTTCTTATTTAATTTTGTTTTATTGAAACATTTATGTCCCTGTTAATTATTCCATTTCCCTTTTAAACTACAGTGAGGTGTTTCTTTTGTTTATGTGGTTCTGTTTTTGTTTTAAAGGCGAGTGTGCAATCTGTTTTTGTTATCTATTTTTTGCTATTTAGGTGTCCTTAAAAAAAAGGATGTCTTTCGATTTTTTACTATTGTAATGACTCTGTAATTTGACCTTCCAGTCACGAAGTTTGTCAATTTTAATAAATCTTAAAATCTTAATCATATATAAATGTCATTTTCATAAATCCTTTCTAGGTCGCACTTGTTTGTTTTTATGGACCACTCGGGTCGCGTGGTCGTAAAGTAGGGAACCCAAGTGCATCCTCAATGTTCAATTGTCTCCTCCAACTTGGTTGTTAGAATATTTATAGTGAAAAGTTAAGTTTGAAGTCTCGACCTTTAGGCTCATTCTCTTTTTCATTTTAGCTTTAAGCAAGTGAGATCAAGAGCACATTTATTTTCTCTTGTTATTTTTCTTTATTTTGTACGAAGCATGACTCTGGCCATGCTCCAAATGCATTTCAGTAGGGAGGGATAGGGTCATAGAGCTATTTGTGAGTATCTGTATCAAATCATAACTTTATTCCAGAAATAATTTTAAATAGAAGGTCGGCCTCCTTCCCTTGTCTCTACATTAACTGTCAATTAAGTGAGGAGGGTCCTCATAAATTCCCTCATCTCTGCCAATTGCTTTGTTTTGCTTTGTTAATTGACTTTATATTTATAATATTGTATTTTGTTATGTTCCCTTTGGGGGAGAATTACAAGATGAGCGAGTACCTGCATTTCTGTTTCCATTTTGGAGTAATTTGTTTGTCTCTGAGTTTAGCGGGTAGTCCGCTCCCCTTCTGGCAGATAGGGATGAGCTCTTACAATACGTTGAGCCACTTTTTATAGCTCTTACATCCTTTTAAAGATTCTTTTGCAAAAAAAGTATAATCCCTGCATAAATAGGCAAAGAGTAAAAATGGCATCTGAAAAACTGTGGTTAATTAACCACTAATTAGTGAGCCAAATTAGCCAGCTTCTATTCTTAATGAAGGGTACAAATTCTTTTCAGAAAGGTAGTTGACTCAAAAGCACAGGCATAAATGGAAATGGTGTCTGTATATAGTTGTGGCTATTTTTGAGCTGCCTTATTTGGTTCACTAATTTGTGGTTAAATACAGTTTTACAGAAGCTATTTTCCATCTATAGCAGGTACAATGCACATGCGGTTGAGTAAAACTACCTTTAAAAAAAAATTGTATCCTTCATTATCAGTAAAAAAAAATAATAAGCCCAGGTTCTTGAAGACTGTTATAACCTGGGCACACCACTTTTTTGAAGTAGCTTAATTGGTCCAGTGATCAGTGGTTAATTAAGTACAGTTATACAGACGCCATTCTCCATCTATAACACGCAAAATGGCCCATGCACTTTAATTAGTCAACTGCCTCTTTGAACTGCTGGTTCAATCTGAGTTCGATCGGAGACGAACAATATTCAAACTGCTCAAAATGCTCTGACATGAATTCTGACTAAGACAAATGGGTATTCTGAAGCAGCCGGTTCAATCTCATTAAACGAATGTTACACTGGGCACCAAATTTTGGAGTTGGTTAATATTTGGGTCCACTAATCGGCTGTTAATTAACCACATCTATGCAGATGTCATTTGCGTCTCACGTACATTTGCCTTAAGCGGTTGAGTAATAACTACCTCTAAGAATGTACTCTTCGTTATTAATAAAAGTGTAAGTTTAAGCCCAGAATCTTGAAAACTGTCAAACTGAACATACCAAATTTTTGAGCTGGCAAATTTGGTCCATTGATTAGTGGTTAGTAGCACAGTTACATACGCCATTTTTCATCCATAACACGCACAATTACATAACGCGGTTGAGTAAACTACTTTTCTTTTCGATATTTGATAGTTTATTGAACACATACACAATTGGATTCATACAAAAATAATTAAAAGGTAAGACAAGTGGTTAAAAGAAAAATACTAATTGTTGGGAAAAAATATTAATGTTAAAAATTTATTATTATTATTCCAACGAAAAACTAGAAAAAGGAAAACAACTTTTTGATAAGTTCAGAAGTCCCCATCATGGCAATAGTGAAAAAGAAACCCGCTCTGAGACTATCATTGCAAGAGTACTTGAATTTGGATACTTCCAATTTAATTTGTTAATTTAATTAACGTAAAGGTTGTCGATTACAAATTCAAGATTGACAACATATTTTCATCTGCATAAAAACTATTATTAGTTCTTGAATGACGAAAGTGGTTAAATTTGTCTTTGTGTAAACGTATGCAGTTTTCAGATTACGATAACATGCATATTATTTTACTTTTACTTATTTAATCTTAATTACTGAATTCAGAAAAGTTGCAAGAACAATGATGACTAGTTTCTCAAATGTTTGAAGTACCCCCCCCCCTTCATTTTGCGCTTACTTTGATGATGTTGCTGACGTCGCATTCTAGTGACGTAATTTTTAATGGTCATGTAGCTTGTTTTATTGTTCGCTCGTCCCCAGCGCCTTGCCTTCAAACCAAAGGCGCTGGGATGGGCAAACGTATCAAGCAGGCTCATTGTTTAATGCTCAGTCCCATCATGCATCACACTCACACTGCAAGCACTGTACTCATGACGTACTTCCTGAACAAGAATCTGTGCAAGCTGATTAGCCCATCCCAGCGGTTCTGGATAGGCCGCTGGGGCCGAGCGAAGTTTTATTGTACAGCGCCCTCACAGCAAAAAACTAGCGTTTGGAATTTTCGCGGGGTTTCTCCAGCATTATTTTGCTTTACGAAGACAAGATGACACCTTGGGTTTCTGTCTACGTTTTTGCTGTTGTTCTTCTTCATTTTGAATGCAGCCTTCGAATGATTGAAGATGTAGGCACTGCATGTGTGCGAATGTTCAGGTAAATTTCACTTTATTCTACTCTTATTCTACGGTTTATCATGTTCGTTTGTGCAGTTAGGTTTGTTTCTCTGTGGACAAGGTTACGATCATTACAACTTTTGGGAGAAAACAAACACTAAACAGTGATGGCAGCAACGTTTGTCAGTGAAGACAGTGGCGAGAATGCTAATATTAGTCAAGTCGGGAGCACTCATTCTGGTTTAGTCTGGTTTGGAAATTATGTCTGCAGCACGGAATAATATAACTTTATTCATATCTATCATCATCTATGAATTCCAGTTCTCAGAGACATTTTGTGAACTAAATCAACAGTTCAGTTTTCGGTAGGTTTCTTCTGATCGCTGACTCTGTTCTGGTCAGTCCCTCCTGCTACCAATTGCCAACTTGCCGCTTGTGTGCATATACCATTCTACATTGACTTGCCACAGTCCTAAAGAAAAAGTTATACAGTTTCTTCCCAGAACATAATTATTTCCAAACTTTTTATATGTGTTCTTCTGAATTGTCTTTGTCCAGTCATGCCTATTGGCACAGCTATTTCTTCATGAGTTTGTGCTGTGTGTGTCGCCTCTACATCCCATGGCCCATAAAAAGGTACAATTGAGTATTATAAAAGGTATAACACTTCCTAACTTAAGTCTTGACGCTTGTTGAACCCTATCAATATTTGAAGTTTATTGATAATTTCCTTGATTGCACCTGAGAAAATTCAGGCTTTTTGAGTTTTTGCCATTCACTTATAGTTTGGAGACTTTCAGATCATAACATATGCAGGCGATGCAGGCTAATGGAACCACATTTAAAGTGTCCTTTTGTGTTGTTCTGATAACAAGCCCAGTCTGTTCTGTGAGGTCTGCATCACTGGACCGCTAGGCCACAACACTCCACTAATTATTGTAGATCAGAACAAGAGATGAATGCATAGTCAGATTATGGGTCAGGCTCAATCCAGTTTGGATTTTGAGCAGCGGAGGCAAACTTATAATTTCAAAATCCGTTGGAGTTAAGTGACCAAGTGTAAAAAAAACTTGATTTGGTCAGACGTTGTCTCTGATCTCTGGTCAGTCCCTCCTGCTACCAATTGCCCACTTGCCACTTGTGTGTGCATAATACCATTCTATCTTGACTTGCTACAGTCCTAAAACCAAAAAGTTACACTTACAAAATCTGTGTCTGCAGTTTCTTCCCAGATCTTAATTATTTCCAAACTTTTCATATGTGTTCTTTTGAATTGTCTGTCCAGTAGGCACAGCTATTTCTTCATGAGTTTGTGCTGTCTGTGTCGGCTCTTCATCCCATGGCTCATGAAAAGGTACGATTGAGTATTATCAAAGGTATAATACAGGATTAGTAGATCTGGTAGAAGAGAGAGTTTGTGACCTAAATCAACAGTTAAGTTTTCAGGAGGTTTCTTCTTCCCCATATTTTTTTCTGACGGTAGTCAGCTTGAAAAGCCCTATGGAATTTGCCCCTTGTTCCAGGGCTTGAATTTGTTGGTGAAATCCAGAAGAATGCAGGGCTTGCATGTTGCTTAAAATATGCACTAGACAAGAATTTCTATGACAAGACCAGAAATAAAGAGAGAAATCCATTATCTTCACAGTTTAACATGTAAACTGTTTTTATCTGAACAAGCACTGACACAAGAGTGATTTCATTTGTCTTATGGGGTGGGTAGTTCAATAACAGAGTTAGAAGATACTTAGCAGATTGACTCAAAGTTAACAGTGGATTTATATCTTTCTTCCTCAAGTTACTACTTAGTGATGTACATGTACTTTTTGTATAATTTGCAACTGACAAATTTTTTAAGACATTCTGACTGGTCTAGTCATTAGTTTACTGGCCAGACTCTAAAATTACTGGCCTCGGGTCTGCGTTCCAACTCGAAATGATGGCCTTTCCTCCTGCAGGGTTTTGATGTTGCTTGCCACTTGTCAGAATATAGTGTGTGAGAGCTGAATTTAATTTCCGAATAGACACTTTCATCTGTGTCTAGCTGTTTGTTGGAGGTGAATTTGCCCCGCAATTTAGCTCATATACAGTCGACTCCCGTTAATACGAGGTCCGCTGGACTGGCCCGTTTTCCTCGTATTATCCGAACCTCGTCTTAAACGCAGCGCACTATTTACACGTACAATAACATGTACTGTATACACACGTCGTCATAGTGCATGCACTACACACGTGTCTAGGCTAGAACGGTGCGGTTGGCTACAGTTCTTACGAGCATCCTGTACACGAAAATATTAATGATAAATGCAATTTTGTTGACTACGATCATAGAAATTGAATATTTTGTATAACTCAAAATAAAAATCATAGCAAAGTCATGTCAAACTTGCCGTTCATGTGTCCATGATGTGACAGATTCGATACTGCGTAGCGCCTATGCTGAACGTTGCTTTCGCTGGTAGCCGCTAGGCCTGTAGGCGAAGTAGTATTTCAAGCATATGTTACCAGCGTAATGTTTCTGATTTTCGGATGGGATGAAACCGTGTAGCCGGTCCGATCCGATAAATAGTTTGGCAACAAGCATGTAATTTCAGAAACTTATCTGGCTGAACGGTAAGCTTTTACGCAACAATATTTTTCCGATCTCGCTTTAAAAGTACGAAAAACAATACATTTTGTCATCATGGGGCCGCAAAAATACCTCGTATTATCCGTGTTCTCGTATTAACCGGCGTCTCGTATCTTCCGAACTCGTATAAACGAGTATCGACTGTACATTGTCAAAGAACTGGTTTTTGCCATCCTTAGAGAACTCTCCCTGTTTCTACGGATAGTTTCCTGAAAATAAATCCATATTTTCATGGTCAGATAAAGAAATTTGAAAATCTCCCCAATTATTTTAGGTTTTCCCCCATGTTCTTCATATCGCCCAGATTATTGTACAAAATTTCTTTGACTGCAAGATGAAAATGTTGCCAGCTTGTTCTTAGAGTGGTTGTTCGCGTATAAGATCTTCTCTTGAAATCGTACACTTCCTAACTTAATTCTTGACGCATGTTAAACCCTATCAATATTTGAAGTTTATTGATAATTGCCTTAATGAATCAAGTCTTATATCAGTGGGATCTTGTTTGAATTCTTGATTGCACCTGAGAAAGTTCATATACCATTCTATCCTGACTTGCCACAGTCCTAAACAAAAAATGTACACTTGCAAAATCTATGTGTGCAGTTTCTTTCCAGAACTTAATTATTTCCAAACTTTTCATATGTGTTCTTTTGAATTGTCTTTGTCCAGTAGGCACAGCTATTTCTTCATGAGTTTGTGCTGTCTGTGTCAGCTCTTCATCCCACGGCTCATGAAAAGGTACGATTGAGTATTATTAAAGGTATAATACAGGAGTGGTAGACCTGGTAGAAGAGAGAATTTGTGAACTAAATCAAAAGTTCAGTTTTCGGGAGGTTTCTTCTCCATATTTTTTTCTGACGGTAGTCAGCTTGAAAAGCCCTATAGAATTCGCCCCTTGTTCCAGGGCTTGAACTTGTTGGGGAAATCCACAAGAATGCAGGGCTTGCATGTTGCTTAAAGTATGCACTAGACAAAATTTCTGTTACAAGACCAGAATCAAAGAGAGAAATCCATTATCTTCACAGTTTAACATGTAAACTGTTTTTATCTGAACAAGCACTGACACGAGTGATTTCATTTGTCTTATGGGGTGGGTAGTTCAATAACAGAGTTAGAAGATACTTAGCAGATTGAGTCAAAGTTAACAGTGGATTTATATCTTTCTTCCTCAAGTTACTCCTAAGTGACGTACATGTACATTTTGTATAAGTAACTGACAAATTTTATAAGACCTTCGGACTGGTCTGGTCATTAGTTTACTGGCCAGACTCTAAAACTACTGGCCTTTAATTACTGGTCATTAGTTTACTGGCCAGACTCTAAAATAACTGGCCTCGGGTCTGCGTTCCAACTCGAAATGATGGTCTTTGCTCCTGCAGGGTTATGATGTTGCTTGCCACTCGTCAGAATTTAGTGTGTGAGAGCTGAATTTAATTTCCGAATAAACACTTTCATCTATGTCTAGCTGTTTGTTGGAGGTGAATTTGCCCCGCAATCCAGCTCATATACATTGTCAAAGAACTGTTTTTTTGCCATCCTTAGAGCAGCCAACTCTTCCTGTTTCTGCGGATAGTTCCCTGAAAATAAATCCATCTTTCCAGGTTCAGATAAACAAATTTGAAAATCTCCCCAATTATTTTAGGTTTCCTCCATGTTCTCCCTATTGCCCAGATTAGTGTAGAAAATTTCCTTGACTGCAAGATGAAAATGTTGGCAGCCTGACCTTTTAGAGTGGTTGTTCGCGTATAAGATCTTCTCTTGAAATCGTACACTTCCGAACTTAATTCTTGACGCTTGTTTAACCCTATCAATATTTGAAGTTTATTGATTATTTCCTTAATGAATCAAGTCTTATATCAGTGGGATCTTGTTTGAATTCTTGATTGCACCTGAGAAAGTTCAGGCTTTTTGAGTTTTTGACATTCACTTATAGTTTGGAGACTTTCAGATCATATATGGAGGCGATGCAGGCTAATGGAACCACATTTAAAGTGTCCTTTTGTGTTATGATAACAAGCCCAGTCTGTTCTGTGAGGTCTGCATCACTGGACCGCTAGGCCACAACACTCCACTAATTATTGTAGAACAGAACAAGGGATGAATGCATAGTCAGATTATTGGTCAGGCCCAATCCAGATTGGATTTCGAGCAGCGGAGGAAAACTTATAATTTAAAAATCCATTGGAGTTAAGTGACCAAGTGTAAAAAAAAACTTGATTTGGTCAGATGTCATCACTGATCTCTGGTCAGTCCCTCCTGCTACCAATTGCCCACTTGCCACTTGTGTGTGCATTTACCATTTTATCTTCACTTGCCACAGTCCTAAACAAAAAAGTTACACTTACAAAATCTGTGTCTGCAGTTTCTTCCCAGATCTTAATTACTTCCAAACTTTTCATATGTGTTCTTTTGAATTGTCTTTGTCCAGTAGGCACAGCTATTTCTTCATGAGTTTGTGCTGTCTGTGTCAGCTCTTCATCCCACGGCTCATGAAAAGGTACGATTGAGTATTATTAAAGGTATAATACAGGAGTGGTAGACCTGGTAGAAGAGAGAATTTGTGAACTAAATCAAAAGTTCAGTTTTCGGGAGGTTTCTTCTCCATATTTTTTTCTGACGGTAGTCAGCTTGAAAAGCCCTATGGAATTCGCCCCTTGTTCCAGGGCTTGAATTTGTTGTGGAAATCCACAAGAATGCAGGGCTTGCATGTTGCTTAAAGTATGCACTAGACAAAATTTCTGTTACAAGACCAGAATCAAAAAGAGAAATCCATCATCTACACAGTTTAACACGTAAACTGTTTTTATCTGAACAAGCACTGACACGAGTGATTTCATTTGTCTTATGGGGTGGGTAGTTCAATAACAGAGTTAGAAGATACTTAGCAGATTGAGTCAAAGTTAACGGTGGATTTATATCTTTCTTCCTCAAGTTACTCCTAAGTGACGTACATGTACATTTTGTATAAGTAACTGACAAATTTTATAAGACCTTCGGACTGGTCTGGTCATTAGTTTACTGGCCAGACTCTAAAACTACTGGCCTTTAATTACTGGTCATTAGTTTACTGGCCAGACTCTAAAATAACTGGCCTCGGGTCTGCGTTCCAACTCAAAATGATGGTTTTTGCTCCTGCAGGGTTATGATGTTGCTTGCCACTCGTCAGAATTTAGTGTGTGAGAGCTGAATTTAATTTCCGAATAAACACTTTCATCTATGTCTAGCTGTTTGTTGGAGGTGAATTTGCCCCGCAATCCAGCTCATATACATTGTCAAAGAACTGTTTTTTTGCCATCCTTAGAGCAGCCAACTCTTCCTGTTTCTGCTGATAGTTCCCTGAAAATAAATCCATCTTTCCAGGTTCAGATAAACAAATTTGAAAATCTCCCCAATTATTTTAGGTTTCCTCCATGTTCTCCCTATTGCCCAGATTAGTGTAGAAAATTTCCTTGACTGCAAGATGAAAATGTTGGCAGCCTGACCTTTTAGAGTGGTTGTTCGCGTATAAGATCTTCTCTTGAAATCGTACACTTCCGAACTTAATTCTTGACGCTTGTTTAACCCTATCAATATTTGAAGTTTATTGATTATTTCCTTAATGAATCAAGTCTTATATCAGTGGGATCTTGTTTGAATTCTTGATTGCACCTGAGAAAGTTCAGGCTTTTTGAGTTTTTGACATTCACTTATAGTTTGGAGACTTTCAGATCATATATGGAGGCGATGCAGGCTAATGGAACCACATTTAAAGTGTCCTTTTGTGTTATGATAACAAGCCCAGTCTGTTCTGTGAGGTCTGCATCACTGGACCGCTAGGCCACAACACTCCACTAATTATTGTAGAACAGAACAAGGGATGAATGCATAGTCAGATTATTGGTCAGGCCCAATCCAGATTGGATTTCGAGCAGCGGAGGAAAACTTATAATTTAAAAATCCATTGGAGTTAAGTGACCAAGTGTAAAAAAAAACTTGATTTGGTCAGATGTCATCACTGATCTCTGGTCAGTCCCTCCTGCTACCAATTGCCCACTTGCCACTTGTGTGTGCATTTACCATTTTATCTTCACTTGCCACAGTCCTAAACAAAAAAGTTACACTTACAAAATCTGTGTCTGCAGTTTCTTCCCAGATCTTAATTACTTCCAAACTTTTCATATGTGTTCTTTTGAATTGTCTTTGTCCAGTAGGCACAGCTATTTCTTCATGAGTTTGTGCTGTCTGTGTCGGCTCTTCATCCCACGGCTCATGAAAAGGTACGATTGAGTATTATTAAAGGTATAATACAGGATTGGTAGATCTGGTAGAAGAGAGAGTTTGTGACCTAAATCAACAGTTCAGTTTTCAGGAGGTTTCTTCTTCCCCATATTTTTTTCTGACGATAGTCAGCTTGAAAAGCCCTATGGAATTCGCCCCTGTTCCAGGGCTTGAATTTGATGGGGAAATCCACAAGAATGCAGGGCTTGCATGTTGCTTAAAGTATGCACTAGACAAGAATTTCTGTTACAAGACCAGAAATAAAGAGAGAAATCCATTATCTACTCAGTTTAACATGTAAACTTTTTTTATCTGAACAAGCACTGACACAAGAGTGATTTCATTTGTCTGCAGTTTCTTCCCAGAACTTAATTATTTCCAAACTTTTTATATGTGTTCTTTTGAATTGTCTTTGTCCAGTAGGCACAGCTATTTCTTCATGAGTTTGTGCTGTCTGTGTCGGCTCGTCAACCCACGGCTCATGAAAAGGTACAAATTTTATAAGACCTTTGGACTGGTAAGTCTGGTCATTAGTTTACTGGCCAGACTCTAAAATTACTGGCCTCGGGTCTGCGTTCCAACTCGAAATAATGGCCTTTGCTCCTGCAGGGTAGTGACATAGCTTGCCACTCGTCAGAATTTAGTGTGTGAGAGCTGAATTTAATTTTCGAATAAACACTTTCATCTGTGTCTAGCTGTTTGTTGGAGGTGAATTTGCCCCGCAATCCAGCTCATATACATTGTCAAAGAACTGTTTTTTGCCATCCTTAGAGCAGCCAACTCTCCCTGTCTGCAGATAGTTCCCTTAAAAATAAATCCATCTTTCCATGTTCAGATAAACAAATTTGAAAATCTCCCGAATTGTTTTAGGTTTCCCCCATGTTCCTCATATCGCCCAGATTATTGTAGAAAATTTCCTAGTCTGCAAGATGAAAATGTTGGCAGCTTGACCTTAGAGTGGTTGTTTGCGTATAAGATCTTCTCTTGAAATCGTACACTTCCGAACTTAATTCTTGACGCTTGTTTAACCCTATCAATATTTGAAGTTATTGATAATTGCTTTAATGAATCAAGTCTTATATCAGTGGGATCTTGTTTGAATTCTTGATTGCACCTGAGAAAGTTCAGGCTTTTTGAGTTTTTGACATTCACTTATAGTTTGGAGACTTTCAGATCATATATGGAGGCGATGCAGGCTAATGGAACCACATTTAAAGTGTCCTTTTGTGTTATGATAACAAGCCCAGTCTGTTCTGTGAGGTCTGCATCACTGGACCGCTAGGCCACAACACTCCACTAATTATTGTAGAACAGAACAAGGGATGAATGCATAGTCAGATTATTGGTCAGGCCCAATCCAGATTGGATTTCGAGCAGCGGAGGAAAACTTATAATTTAAAAATCCATTGGAGTTAAGTGACCAAGTGTAAAAAAAAACTTGATTTGGTCAGATGTCATCACTGATCTCTGGTCAGTCCCTCCTGCTACCAATTGCCCACTTGCCACTTGTGTGTGCATTTACCATTTTATCTTCACTTGCCACAGTCCTAAACAAAAAAGTTACACTTACAAAATCTGTGTCTGCAGTTTCTTCCCAGATCTTAATTACTTCCAAACTTTTCATATGTGTTCTTTTGAATTGTCTTTGTCCAGTAGGCACAGCTATTTCTTCATGAGTTTGTGCTGTCTGTGTCAGCTCTTCATGCCTTTAATAAAGGGCTTGAATTTGATGGGGAAATCCACAAGAATACAGGGCTTGCATGTTGCTTAAAGTATGCACTAGACAAGAATTTCTGTTACAAGACCAGAAATAAAGAGAGAAATCCATTATCTACTCAGTTTAACATGTAAACTTTTTTTTATCTGAACAAGCACTGACACAAGAGTGATTTCATTTGTCTGCAGTTTATTCCAGAACTTGATTATTTCCAAACTTTTAATATGCGTTCTTTTGAATTGTCTTTGTCCAGTAGGCACAGCTATTTCTTCATGAGTTTGTGCTGTCTGTGTCAGCTCTTCTCCCACGGCTCATGAAAAGGTACGATTGAGTATTATTAAAGGTATAATACGGGATTAGTAGATCTGGTAGAAGAGAGAGTTTGTGAATTAAATCAACAGTTCAGTTTTCAGGAGGTTTCTTCTTCCCCATATTTTTTTCTGACGGTAGTCAGCCTGAAAAGCCCTATGGAATTCGCCCTTTGTTCCAGGGCTTGAATTTGATGGGGAAATCCATAAGAATGCAGGGCTTGCATGTTGCTTAAAATATGCACTAGACAAGAATTTCTGTTACAAGACCAGAAATAAAGAGAGAAATCCATTATCTACTCAGTTGAACGTGTAAACTTTTTTTTTATCTGAACAAGCACTGACACAAGAGTGATTTCATTTGTCTGCAATTTCTTCCCAGAACTTGATTATTTCCAAACTTTTAATATGTGTTCTTTTGAATTGTCTTTGTCCAGTAGGCACAGCTATTTCTTCATGAGTTTGTGCTGTCTGTGTCGCCTCTTCATCCCACGGCTCATGAAAAGGTACAAATTTTATAAGACCTTTGGACTGGTCTGGTCATCAGTTTACTGGCCAGACTCTAAAATTACTGGCCTCGAGTCTGCGCTTCAACTCAAAATGATGGCTTTTGCAACTGCAGGGTTTTGATGTTGCTTGCCACTTGTCAGAATTTAGTGTGTGAGAGCTGAATTTAATTTCCGAATAAACACTTTCATCTATATCTAGCTGTTTGTTGGAGGTGAATTTGCCCCGCAATCCAGCTCATATACATTGTCAAGAAACTGTTTTTTTGCCATCCTTAGAGCAGCCAACTCTCCGTGTTTCTGCGGATAGTTTCCTGAAAATAAATCCATCTTTCCTGGTTCAGATAAACAAATTTGAAAATTTCCCCAATTATTTGAGGTTTTCCCCCATGTTCTTCATATCGCCCAGATTATTGTAGAAAATTTCCTTGACTGCAAGATGAAAATGTTGGCAGCTTCACCTTTTAGAGTGGTTGTTCGCATATTAGATCTTCTCTTGAAATCGTACACTTCCTAACTAAATTCTTGGCGCTTGTTAAACCCTATCAATATTTTCAGCATGTTATTACCTTGTCCTTTATTTTGGTTGTACCAACCATTTTCAGATTGGAGTGTGGAGTTCTGAGATTGGAGTTTGGGGTTTGGAGTTTGGAGTTTGGAAATTGGAGATTTGAGGTTGGTGTTTTGAGATTGAGGCATCTGGTTGATAGCTTCCAGTTGTAGTCTCAGTTGTAGTCGCAGTTGAAGTCTCAGTTGTAGTCTCAGTTGTAGCCCCAGTTGTAGCCCCATTTGTAGCCCCAGTTGTAGCCCCAGTTGTAGCCCCAGTTGTAGCCCCAGTTGTAGCCCCAGTTGTAGCCCCAGTTGTAGCCCCAGTTGTAGCCCCAGATGTAGCCCCAGTTGTAGCCCCAGTTGTAGCCCCAGTTGTAGCCCCAGTTGTAGCCCCAGTTGTAGCCCCAGTTGTAGCCCCAGTTGTAGCCCCAGTTGTAGCCCCAGTTGTAGTCCCAGTTGTAGTCTCAGTTGTAGTCTCAGTTGTAGTCTCAGTTGTAGTCTCAGATGTAGTCTCAGATGTAGTCTCAGATGTAGTCTCAGATGTAGCCCCAGTTGTAGCCCCAGTTGTAGCCCCAGTTGTAGCCCCAGTTGTAGCCTCAGTTGTAGCCCCAGTTGTAGCCCCAGTTGTAGCCCCAGTTGTAGCCCCAGTTGTAGCCCCAGTTGTAGCCCCAGTTGTAGCCCCAGTTGTAGTCTAGTTGTAGCCCCAGTTGTAGCCCCAGTTGTAGTCTCAGTTGTAGTCGCAGTTGAAGTCTCAGTTGTAGTCTCAGTTGTAGTCTCAGTTGTAGTCTCAGTTGTAGTCTCAGATGTAGTCTCAGATGTAGTCTCAGATGTAGTCTCAGATGTAGTCTCAGATGTAGTCTCAGATGTAGTCTCAGATGTAGTCTCAGTTGTAGTCTCAGATGTAGTCTCAGATGTAGTCTCAGATGTAGTCTCAGATGTAGTCTCAGATGTAGTCTCAGTTGTTGTCTCAGTTGTAGCCCCAGTTGTAGCCCCAGTTGTAGCCCCAGTTGTAGCCCCAGTTGTAGCCCCAGTTGTAGCCCCAGTTGTAGCCCCAGTTGTAGCCCCAGTTGTAGCCCCAGTTGTAGCCCCAGTTGTAGCCCCAGTTGTAGTCCCAGTTGTAGTCCCAGTTGTAGCCCCAGATGTAGTCCCAGTTGTAGTCCCAGTTGTAGTCCCAGTTGTAGTCCCAGTTGTAGTCCCAGTTGTAGCCCCAGTTGTAGCCCCAGTTGTAGCCCCAGTTGTAGCCCCAGTTGTAGCCCCAGTTGTAGCCCCAGTTGTAGCCCCAGTTGTAGCCCCAGTTGTAGCCCCAGTTGTAGCCCCAGTTGTAGCCCCAGTTGTAGCCCCAGATGTAGTCTCAGATGTAGTCTCAGATGTAGTCTCAGATGTAGTCTCAGATGTAGTCTCAGATGTAGTCTCAGATGTAGTCTCAGATGTAGTCTCAGATGTAGTCTCAGTTGTAGTCTCAGTTGTAGTCTCAGTTGTAGTCTCAGTTGTAGTCTCAGTTGTAGTCTCAGTTGTAGTCTCAGTTGTAGCCCCAGTTGTAGCCCCAGTTGTAGCCCCAGTTGTAGCCCCAGTTGTAGCCCCAGTTGTAGCCCCAGTTGTAGCCCCAGTTGTAGCCCCAGTTGTAGCCCCAGTTGTAGCCCCAGTTGTAGCCCCAGTTGTAGCCCCAGTTGTAGCCCCAGTTGTAGCCCCAGTTGTAGCCCCAGTTGTAGTCCCAGTTGTAGTCCCAGTTGTAGTCTCAGTTGTAGTCTCAGTTGTAGTCTCAGATGTAGTCTCAGATGTAGTCTCAGATGTAGTCTCAGATGTAGCCCCAGTTGTAGCCCCAGTTGTAGCCCCAGTTGTAGCCCCAGTTGTAGCCCCAGTTGTAGCCCCAGTTGTAGCCCCAGTTGTAGCCCCAGTTGTAGCCCCAGTTGTAGCCCCAGTTGTAGCCCCAGTTGTAGCCCCAGTTGTAGCCCCAGTTGTAGCCCCAGTTGTAGCCCCAGTTGTAGCCCCAGTTGTAGTCTCAGTTGTAGTCGCAGTTGTAGTCTCAGTTGTAGTCTCAGTTGTAGTCTCAGTTGTAGTCTCAGTTGTAGTCTCAGTTGTAGTCTCAGATGTAGTCTCAGATGTAGTCTCAGATGTAGTCTCAGATGTAGTCTCAGATGTAGTCTCAGATGTAGTCTCAGATGTAGTCTCAGATGTAGTCTCAGTTGTAGTCTCAGATGTAGTCTCAGATGTAGTCTCAGATGTAGTCTCAGATGTAGTCTCAGTTGTTGTCTCAGTTGTTGTCTCAGATGTAGCCCCAGTTGTAGCCCCAGTTGTAGCCCCAGTTGTAGCCCCAGTTGTAGCCCCAGTTGTAGCCCCAGTTGTAGCCCCAGTTGTAGCCCCAGTTGTAGCCCCAGTTGTAGCCCCAGTTGTAGCCCCAGTTGTAGCCCCAGTTGTAGCCCCAGTTGTAGTCCCAGTTGTAGTCCCAGTTGTAGCCCCAGTTGTAGTCCCAGATGTAGTCCCAGTTGTAGTCCCAGTTGTAGTCCCAGTTGTAGTCCCAGTTGTAGTCCCAGTTGTAGCCCCAGTTGTAGCCCCAGTTGTAGCCCCAGTTGTAGCCCCAGTTGTAGCCCCAGTTGTAGCCCCAGTTGTAGCCCCAGTTGTAGCCCCAGTTGTAGCCCCAGTTGTAGCCCCAGTTGTAGTCACAGATGTAGTCACAGATGTAGTCTCAGATGTAGTCTCAGATGTAGTCTCAGATGTAGTCTCAGATGTAGTCTCAGATGTAGTCTCAGATGTAGTCTCAGATGTAGTCTCAGATGTAGTCTCAGATGTAGTCTCAGTTGTAGTCTCAGTTGTAGTCTCAGTTGTAGTCTCAGTTGTAGTCTCAGTTGTAGTCTCAGTTGTAGTCTCAGTTGTAGTCTCAGTTGTAGTCTCAGTTGTAGTCTCAGTTGTAGTCTCAGTTGTAGTCTCAGTTGTAGTCTCAGTTGTAGTCTCAGTTGTAGTCTCAGTTGTAGTCTCAGTTGTAGTCTCAGTTGTAGTCTCAGTTGTAGTCTCAGTTGTAGTCTCAGTTGTAGTCTCAGTTGTAGTCTCAGTTGTAGTCTCAGTTGTAGTCTCAGTTGTAGTCTCAGTTGTAGTCTCAGTTGTAGTCCCAGTTGTAGTCCCAGTTGTAGTCCCAGTTGTAGTCCCAGTTGTAGTCCCAGTTGTAGTCCCAGTTGTAGTCCCAGTTGTAGTCCCAGTTGTAGTCCCTGTTGTAGTCCCAGTTGTAGTCCCAGATGTAGGCTCAGATGTAGTCTCAGATGTAGTCTCAGATGTAGTCTCAGATGTAGTCTCAGATGTAGTCTCAGATGTAGTCTCAGATGTAGTCTCAGTTGTAGTCTCAGATGTAGTCTCAGATGTAGTCTCAGATGTAGTCTCAGATGTAGTCTCAGATGTAGTCTCAGTTGTAGTCTCAGTTGTAGTCTCAGTTGTAGTCTCAGTTGTAGTCTCAGTTGTAGTCTCAGATGTAGTCTCAGATGTAGTCTCAGATGTAGTCTCAGATGTAGTCTCAGATGTAGTCTCAGATGTAGTCTCAGATGTAGTCTCAGATGTAGTCTCAGATGTAGTCTCAGTTGTAGTCTCAGTTGTAGCCCCAGTTGTAGCCCCAGATGTAGCCCCAGTTGTAGCCCCAGATGTAGCCCCAGATGAAGCCCCAGATGTAGCCCCAGATGTAGCCCCAGATGTAGCCCCAGTTGTAGCCCCAGCTGTAGCCCCAGCTGTAGCCCCAGCTGTAGCCCCAGCTGTAGCCCCAGTTGTAGCCCCAGTTGTAGCCCCAGTTGTAGCCCCTGTTGTAGCCCCAGTTGTAGCCCCAGTTGTAGCCCCAGTTGTAGCCCCAGTTGTAGCCCCAGTTGTAGCCCCAGTTGTAGCCCCAGTTGTAGCCCCAGTTGTAGCCCCAGTTGTAGCCCCAGTTGTAGCCCCAGTTGTAGCCCCAGTTGTAGCCCCAGTTGTAGCCCCAGTTGTAGCCCCAGTTGTAGCCCCAGTTGTAGCCCCAGTTGTAGCCCCAGTTGTAGCCCCAGTTGTAGCCCCAGTTGTAGCCCCAGTTGTAGCCCCAGTTGTAGCCCCAGTTGTAGCCCCAGTTGTAGCCCCAGTTGTAGCCCCAGTTGTAGCCCCAGTTGTAGCCCCAGTTGTAGTCCCAGATGTAGTCCCAGTTGTAGTCCCAGTTGTAGTCCCAGTTGTAGTC
The DNA here is from genome assembly GCA_023634235.1 of Pisaster brevispinus. Taxonomy (NCBI): domain Eukaryota; kingdom Metazoa; phylum Echinodermata; class Asteroidea; order Forcipulatida; family Asteriidae; genus Pisaster; species Pisaster brevispinus. The sequence goes on along the minus strand of JAMKCF010000068.1, from coordinate 262,423 downwards.
CCAGTTGTAGTCCCAGTTGTAGTCCCAGTTGTAGTCCCAGTTGTAGTCCCAGTTGTAGTCCCAGTTGTAGTCCCAGTTGTAGTCCCAGATGTAGTCCCAGATGTAGTCCCAGATGTAGTCCCAGATGTAGTCCCAGATGTAGTCCCAGATGTAGTCCCAGATGTAGTCTCAGATGTAGTCTCAGATGTAGTCTCAGATGTAGTCTCAGATGTAGTCTCAGATGTAGTCTCAGATGTAGTCCCAGTTGTAGTCCCAGTTGTAGTCCCAGTTGTAGTCCCAGTTGTAGTCCCAGTTGTAGTCCCAGTTGTAGTCCCAGTTGTAGTCCCAGTTGTAGTCCCAGTTGTAGTCCCAGTTGTAGTCCCAGTTGTAGTCTCAGTTGTAGTCTCAGTTGTAGTCTCAGTTGTAGTCTCAGTTGTAGTCTCAGTTGTAGTCTCAGTTGTAGTCTCAGTTGTAGTCTCAGTTGTAGTCTCAGTTGTAGTCTCAGTTGTAGTCTCAGTTGTAGTCTCAGTTGTAGTCTCAGTTGTAGTCTCAGTTGTAGTCTCAGTTGTAGTCTCAGTTGTAGTCTCAGTTGTAGTCTCAGTTGTAGTCTCAGTTGTAGTCTCAGTTGTAGTCTCAGTTGTAGTCTCAGTTGTAGTCTCAGTTGTAGTCTCAGTTGTAGTCTCAGTTGTAGTCTCAGTTGTAGTCTCAGTTGTAGTCTCAGTTGTAGTCTCAGTTGTAGTCTCAGTTGTAGTCTCAGTTGTAGTCTCAGTTGTAGTCTCAGTTGTAGTCTCAGTTGTAGTCTCAGTTGTAGTCTCAGTTGTAGTCTCAGTTGTAGTCTCAGTTGTAGTCTCAGTTGTAGTCTCAGTTGTAGTCTCAGTTGTAGTCTCAGTTGTAGTCTCAGTTGTAGTCTCAGTTGTAGTCTCAGTTGTAGTCTCAGTTGTAGTCTCAGTTGTAGTCTCAGTTGTAGTCTCAGTTGTAGTCTCAGTTGTAGTCTCAGTTGTAGTCTCAGTTGTAGTCTCAGTTGTAGTCTCAGTTGTAGTCTCAGTTGTAGTCTCAGATTTTAGTTTCTAGTTCAACCAAAAGCCTGCCTACACTACCTCTCCTCCAAGCAGACTGCAGCTGTCAGATCCTCTTTACTCCTCCACCAGATTTTGCGCTTCTTGACATTCATGGGCCTGTGATACCCGATGCTGACTGAGAGCGACATTATTTGAGGTACTTTTCATCAAGTTCCTGTTAATGTCATTTGTTATATATTTGAGTGTACAGCCTTCTGATTTTTTGCACAGAGCGGAGCATTCTCTGAGGCATGGGTCAGTAGACTTACCAGGTCATTCAATGTCTTAAAGATGTGTGCATGCTCAGTACTGTCAACAGTAGAAGATATCACAGTATGTTTGCTGCCACCTAGAGTTCCAATTATGTAAACTAGAATTAAATCTTCTCTTAATAATTCTATTGGTTTTTGGAAGAGTACTTTCATTCCCTCCTGATGGTATCTGACATCCACAAAATGTCAACCAACATTTTCTAGAAAAGAGCTAATAACAAGTTAATGTCTGCTAACCTTTCCCGCTTATGTAAATTTCAGAGTGCAGCAAGGTCCTGACCGCTGACTGAGGAGCCTTCTAGTCTGTCAACTTCCTGTTAAACAATCAACCAGATGCTGAGTGTCAGACGCTGATACACTCGCAACCAGACGTCAGGGTTCAGATTTTTTCAGCAAGTTGGAGTTGGAGAAACATGGTGGGAAGCTTCACAACTGACTACCTCAAGGTCAGAATCTAACTCCTCAACATTTCAACAACTTTTGAAATACTTTCCAAATATTTCCCATTGAAATTGATTGGCTGATTCTTTGTTCATGCTTAGGTTCAAGAGATCAATCTTCAATAACCTGCCTACTATTTTTTTTTTTCATAAAGCAATTTTCAATCAATTTGTTTTGGAGACATCACATTGCTGATGAAAGATCTTATATTTTTAATCATAAAAAATGCAAATATTTATTTGGCAAATCCACTAATGGTGAAACAATTTTCCTTTTTTCCCCCACTTCTTAAAAATGTTTTTTAAAAGATCTTCAGATGTATTTTTGACAATTCTTGATTTTATTGTCTGAATTACAGCCGAGTGATTTGAGGACAGGCCAGAACGTCAACCTGTGCAGCCAGCTTGGCCCTATGGACCGGTCATCCATCGGGAGTGAAGTCCTGCTGGAGTTTGTCTCTGATGAATCGAACTATTTCCCAGGATACTCAGCTGATCATACAGTGTTGCCATGGATCCCTGACTCTCCAGGTTTGTTGAGAAATGGGTGTTAATCTGTGTATGCAGTTAACGTACATTATTTTCCTTCATGCATGACGCGGCTTATCTGAATCCAAATGTTCAACAAAAATCACTGCCTCTTAACTATTGATGGGCCTTATCTGGTATCACTATAGATCATTGTGATGATAACTGTGGGAAAATGAAACTTATCCTGTGAAATAAGCCTTTCATTTGCTCAGGTAATGTTGTCATATTATTTAAAATAACGCAGTGTGTAGTTATGAAGTGTATTTTTTAGGGGTTAAGTGTAGTTTTAAGGTAAGCAGCTGTACATGAGATTGGACCTTTATTTGCCTATTAGCACAAACAAAAAAGACAAAAAAAATGATATGCGCGCAGTATAAAATAACTGAGCAGAAATAGATTATCAGCCATAACGTCCTACTTAATTAGGTTGTTACGCCTGGTACCTAACTGTACCTAACTGTTTATCATCCCTGTGATATTCAGGTATTTTTCGTCTATCATTAAGGTAAACGTGCTACCAGTGTGTCCAACCTGGTTTCTCCTATCAGGATGCTTGAGCGTTAAACCAGGCTTTCTGCTTGTTAATCTTGCTTGGCTGAGATGTACAACAAAAACCCACTCCAACAGCTTTATTCCATGTACATGTCTTTGTAACTCCTTGCCTTTAACATCAACAAATTTCTCCATGCTACAATCTAAACTGATTTCAGATGCAATTCCTACCTTTAGTTCCCTGAGTTATTCTCATCTTTTACGTAACCTGTTACCAAGAGTGGCTTTTAGCCATGTTTTAGGCAAACATGCATTAAAGTTATACAAAAACACAGGGTCGTAACTTGATAGGTCGAAAGTTCATATCTAACACACTATAGCAAGCACACAATTTGCTGCACGGGATAACGTCGTATTTCACTTAATTTTTGTTTGCGTTCACTTATTGCACTACTCAAAAAATTAAGTCGCAACCTGGCTCCACTGACATAGTGAAATCTTGTCTTTTTTGTGTGTGTTCAGACACTGGATGTGATAACCCAAGAAGCGTCTGTCTTCTGTGGGGATGCAAACACTTTCACTTGGATCTCGGAGGGGAGTGAAGTCATCGAAAATCCCAAACTGCCGACGACGAGTGTTTCCAAGGTTGCAGAGAGCCTGAGAGAAAAAGACATTTTCCTGTAAAGTGTCGGAGATCAGGGTGGTTGGACGGCAGCTTTTTTCTATGTATAAACTAAATGTATTTATTTCTGTATAATTTATTATCTGCTTGTCGTCCGACCAGGTTCATATTTTAATATTAATATTAATAATAATAATAATAATTATGTGTAATACTTGAAATGGAATGCATGGGGGTGTTGACTGCGGTTTGGCTGGTGGGATTCAACTTGGAGGCATAGGTTTGTGAGTTTGTTGTGTGAATGATGATGATTAGTGGGTCCTGTGTGTTAGGTAACTTATGCCTTCTTGCCCATCCAGTGTCATGCTATATATTATATGTTCTTCGATCACGCACTCATGCATTTGCTTTCTTTGAGATAATTGTTATTTGCTAGAGACAGAATATTTAGGAGTTGCCTTCATTTGTATTGACATTTTATTGACATACTTGCATTGTATAAGATAATTAATTGTACATGTATGTGTTTTATTTTCTGCCTGCACAACTCTCAACAGTATTTTGCAGGTGTTTACAGATCCAGAGTCAACATCCACTAGCTGGATACACCCGTGTGGGACGTCACTCAATGTTCCTAATCACTCCATTTCTGTCATGATTTTACAGGGCTTTATGAGGAACCAGGAAACCACAGAGACTGTTCGTCTGAGTAGGGAGAAGCTATGGATAATGCGTCTTATAACTTTTTGTCTTTGCTTTCTCCTTTTTACCACAGATTCTCCTCTCCAGTCTGCCTCATTCACTAATCAATTACTTTTCTCTCCCTGTATATTCGGTTTCAGGTAACACCATGTGTATATCTACTATCTATGTAGATTTGTTCTTGTAGAACTACGTCTTGCTTTTTATTCTACTGCCGCGGAGTAGATTTTGGAAATCGGGAGACTACTTTAGGAGACTACTTAGTTCTCAAAAGAACTGTCCAGCTTATTAGCTACTACCTGGGCGGACGGTAGGAAATCAGCCAGGACTACTACTTTAGCTTAATAGTGGATCGTATCAAGGGGACTTCTTGTTATTAACTTTACTGCCGCGGAGTGAGTTCTTATTTGGTCTCAACGTTTCGACTAGCTATCTCTAGTCATCGTCATCGCCGTTGAGACCAAATAAGAACTCACTTCGCGGCAGTGAAGTTAATAACGAAAAGTCCCCTTGATCCGATCCACTATCAAGCTAAAGTAGTAGTCCCGTCCAATTTCCTACCCTCCGCCCAGGTATTAGCTAATAAGCTGGACAGTTCTTTTGAGAACTAAGTAGTCTCCTGAAGTAGTCTCCCGATTTCCAAAATCTACTCCGCGGCAGTAGAATAAAAAGCAAGACCTAGTTCTACAAGAGACTACTTAGCTCTCAAAAGAACTGTCCAGCTTATTAGCTACTACCCGGGCGGAGGGTAGGAAATAGGCCGGGACTACTACTTTAGCTTGATAGTGGATCGGATCAAGGGGACTTCTCGTTATTAACTTCACTGCCGCGGAGTGAGTTCTTATTTGGTCTCAACTGCGATGACGATGATTAGAGCAAGCTAGTCGAAACGTTGAGACCAAATAAGAACTCATTCCGCGGCAGTAAAATTAATAACGAGAAGTCCCCTTGATCCGATCCACTATCAAGCTAAAGTAGTAGTCCCGGCCGATTTCCTACCCTCCGCCCAGGTAGTAGCTAATAAGCTGGACAGTTCTTTTGAGAACTAAGTAGTCTCCCGATTTCCAAAATCTACTCCGCTGCAGTAGAATAAAAAGCGAGACCTAGTTCTTTAAGAAGAAATCTACATAGCTAGTAGATATACACATGGTGTTACCGCAAACCGAACAAATATTGATACTTCACACATGCAAAGCCTTAAAAAGTTTTCTCTCCCTCTTCAAATCATTTATTTTGTCCTTTGTATTCCTTACCTTTTGTGGTCAAACCAGCCCCTCCCCCAATCCCCCTTTTTGTTTTCCTCCTCTCTGTTCATCCTGCCTCTCTCTCTGTTTGCTTTCATTTCTAACATCTATGTCCACTCGACTGCTTTTTTTTACACCTGTATTGTTTAAGTTGTTATCTGTTTATGTTTGTAGTCTTGTCATTTAGCCTTCGAGAAAGACTCTGCTGAGGTCAAAACGTCAGGCCACTAACTATTTTTTTAATGTAGTAGTTCATCCATGATTTTTAGAGCCAACTTGTAATAAGTTTTTGCTGATGATATTTTATCCTCGCATAATTATTTGTTTTTAGATATTGTTGTATTGCCATTAATAATAAGTCATTGCTGTGTATTGTGTATTGTGTGCTGGAGGATTAAAAATAATACAGGAGATTGTTTTATAATTTGTGATGTCATCGTGGTATTTTGTTTTTGGTGTGTTCTGGTGGTGCTCGTCCTATTTAAATAGAGGTCCAGCCTCCTTCCCGTGTCTCTAGTTGCAACAATAAAGTCCTGAGCCGTTTTAGTATGATGTTTTTGCAGTAAGCATGATAGAGTTGCAATGATCGTTTGTGGTTTGCAAGCGTGTAAGTACTCGACATCTAATAATAATGGCTTCTTATATAGCGCTCATATCCGTCAGTCAGTGACGCTCAAGGCGTTTCAACATTAATTTCCTGCAAGGTATGTGGGGCTTCGTTCGAAGTATGAGACGTACTCTTTTACATAGCACCATGTAATGGTTTACAAGGTGCTGTGGCGCAATATGCAGCCAATCAAACCAGGAACACCGGGGCGAACACCTTCTCTTTTCGATAAGTGTACTGGGTTCTTTTACGTGCATTACACAACACGGGGCCAACGGCCTATGTCCCATCCGAAGGACGAAGCAATAATGGTTAAGTGTCTTGGTTAAGGACACAAGTGTCACAACCGGGACTCGAACCCACACTCTGCTGAGTCGGAAACACCAGAGCTTGAGTCTGGTGCTCTTATCCGCTCGGCCACGACACGCCACGTCTAACGGACCATCGACCAACATGATGCCATGCGCCTGCGCATGTGTTGTGACACTGCCACGGGTTGAAGTCTGCTGATTGTGTAGAATAGTAGGCAAGGTCAGGTCGTGTTTTTGACAAACTTGGAGCCGATGGTCAGGTTAAACAGTGGTTACGAAGCGGAGAATGGGGGTGGGAGGTTGGTATAGGGAGAGAGAAACGGAAGCCCGGTTTGGGTGACCTAGATCAAGGTCTGAATGACTTCAAAGTTCATGTGGTATTATAATACTGCCTGTCAATTTTTCACCAATAGAGGGCTGCTTCTGCAAATCATTAAAACTGATAACAAATGACCATTTAGCTTCTATTTTAGACACTCACTGGCAGAGCTATATGTGGAAAAAGTTGATCCCTTTAGTTTACTGACCTAGGCCCAATTTCTAGCTCTGCTTTAATACCGTAAGCAAAGAATTGGCGCTTATGGAAGCAGGGAATTCTTTGCTTACGTCAAGCATATTTCACGGGTTAGCAGAGAATTTTCGCTTGTGCGCGTGCGTACTCCACATTTCAAGACATTCTTGGCTTACACAGCTAGCGGAGAAATTTGGTGCCTGCACAGTAAGCGGAGAATGGTGATTGTAAGCGCTGAGTTCGGCGGTAAGCAGAGCCATGAATTTTGGCCCTGGAGATGACAGACCAGGAACCCCCCTATCTAATAATTATGCTTCTATGGGACCCCTAAAACAAGTGTGCAAAGTTTGGTGCTTTAATCCGGCGTGTCACGATTTTTTCATTAAGCCACCTGACTAATATAGGTAAGAAGAGGTGTAGGCCCTATGAAGATAAAAGAGTGAACGGGTTGGCTGGAGGGTTGTTGATAGAAAAAATGGGAAAACCAACACTTGAAAGTAAAAATGTTTTATAGAGGGATATAAAATCCAGGTGTTTTACGAACAGATTTACCATGTGGTGATCGTCAACGTTCGAGTTTATAGAAATGGGGTTGTTATAACTGTGCGTAATAAACCACTGATTAGAAGACCAAATTAGACAGCTCAAAAGTTTGGTGTGCCCAGTGTAACAGTCTTCAAGACTCTGGGCTTTAACTTACACTTTAACTCAAAACGAAGAGTAGGCTACAAATTCTTTTCAAAATATGTTTTAGTATTATTTAAAGCCTATCAATCAAGTACATAACAAGAAGACATCCGCATACGCATATTGTCTCTGGCTTATTTTCTAGCATTCACCGATGTTGTTTTCTTTGTTTAAAGTTTTGGAATGATTTTATAGCTATAGAATGTCAATATTCTCAAATAAAAATTGTTAATTTATAACCAGTTTTTCAGTTTTCGTTCGGATAAAATAAGGGATTCACCGACAGAAAGTAGCCAAATGAGAGTTTTGTCACCTCCCTGTACTGCATGTGTTTTAATTTTCTTATTGAAGTCACCGCAGCTCGGTAGACGCCATTTTGAAACACCTATAACAACCACACAAACAGCGTGGGGCATGCACATCTGTGCATACAATCCTGTTTTTAGCCGAAATTATTCAGCAAAATGCCTACTTGTGCGGCATTAAACTGCACTAACAGATACTCCCGTGGACGTGGAAAGACATACCATCTGTAAGTATCTATCTTTTTTTCGTGAATGTTTATTTTAGGGGAATTTCAGGCTGACATATGAATTTGTCATGTAAACTTTCTGTTGAATACATTCGCCGGTTCTCGCGCGCATTCGTTACGTGTACAAATTTACTGGAAAACACAAGTTTGGTGGATAAATGCAATCATATCTCTGGAACCCTTTATCGTACAAACTAAGCCTGTGACGGTTACACGGTTACACGGTTACACGGTTAACCGACCGATTACTCGGTTACACGTTTACGTTTTTTCGGTTCGGGTAACCGTAAACCAGTTCCAAAAATGGTGCTTTGTTGAAATTAGTAAATCCGTAAATGTTTTAGACCGCAAGTTGCGATCTTCTATTCTCCTGTCAGTTCTTATTTTTATTTGTTTTCGTCGAGCGTGATCGTAAACATGTCAGATCTTCGACTTTGAGGTGCGCCGCGAATAATAGTCTTCGTCTTCATGTTTTGTCTACGAAAGAAACCACAGAGGGGACCCTGGTAAGTGGCAGACAATAGAGGCAAGATAAGTCTTAAGAAAATCTTGGACAGGTTTGGCCCATTGAGAGTGCGTGCGTTCAATAGCAGGTTCACCTTCAAAGGAAACTAGCCGACACTGAACTTTCTTTCAGTAGATAAATGACAGCCGAAGCACCGAAGCGTCCAACTTTCTTAGCTAGATAAAGGCGGCTTCCACAAAGGTAGCGGATTTAGAAATATTATACTTAACATAACAGGGTAAAACGGTGGGAGAGTGCACGCTGGCTGCTTCTTGACCTATCACTGCTCATGTACTGTAACCACTCTTATCCAATCAACACTGTCGAGTAATTTGGTTCGGTGTCGGTCACCTGTCAGGTCACGTGTTGCGTCACGTCAGCTTTCTTGTTGCGGTTGCGCCAAGCCTGTGCAGTATGCCAGTGCGGCGGCTTAAAAATGCACTTTATTGATAAAGAAACACGGACACTTGAACGACAAAGATTGTTTATTTCACTGGATACAATTTCACATACAAGTAAGTTTCCATTATGTGATTCATCCCCGACGAAAATCCGTTCGATGGCAGTGAACATCGTGCTCGGTCGTCTCATAGAGAATGGTCGTCTGAACCAATTTTTTTGAACTCCATTTTTTTCTGAAACGGTCGGTTACACGTGTAACCGACCGTTTCGGAAACGGTTACACGGTTACAAAAAAAACCGTTTACGCACAGGCTTAGTACAAACTAGTTCAAAACGGTAAAATAATCTTGAATATCTACTCCTTTGTCATGTCATATTTATTTTACATTCAGAACACATTTTGCCACGTCATTTTGATGGTTTTACGTCCAGTCTTGGTCAATTTTGTATGGAGAAATTCCTAAAGTCTACCTAATCTAGCCACATGAGGGCTCTTATGTTAACTTATTTCAGCAACCCGACGGCTAATTGCTTAGTTCAAAACGGATTTGGGAAGTGTACATCCTGACCAACACACTGCTCTAACAAATTTTCTGATTGGACAAGTTTTTCCAACGTCATTTTTTAGTTGAAATTCAGACCAATGAAAAACAGCTGTTGCTATTAAACGTCCGTGTCAACTCTAAAACTCCAACGCATGTTTCTAAAAAATAAAATGGTAAATTCATGCACTTTTTTTATTGGAAGGTTTAACTGGAAAAACTTATTTGAACAGAATCAATAATGTTAAAAAATTTTGTTCTAAGATAGTGTCACACATTTTAAGAATAGCAAGATATGTTTTGCTTCTCTTGAAAATTGTTCACTTGCTGCGTGTATGTTTTTTGTGTGTCTCGATGACATTGACGGTACCACCATTGGTACAGGGTGGAATTGTCAGAGTACCATTATTTAGCCACAGCGTGGCTCTTTTGTTTTGTTTAAAATGTTCTGGAAAGTTAATTAAAATTTCATGAGTGATTTATTCATAATAAACAAAATAGTAACACGTCGCTTGTTCCTTTCTGCATCAAATTTGTTGCATTAATAACGTGAGAGTTTTAAGTTACACGGAATTAAAACACCCCTGTTTGCTCAATGGTATCTACCTTGAAACTGTTCAAGCGCGCGCGAACCACACTCGCTGTGTGTGTACTCTGTATGGTATTGTAATAGTATTGTGTACCATATTTTGTTAGAAACAAATACTATAGTTTAGTAGGCCTAGGCATTCAAAGGCTTGATCAGTGATTGGTGGTTGATTATATGGACTCTGTGCATGCTATAAATTCAGATTGTTTGTGGCCCTTTGTTTTAGTGAAAAGTGTAAAATGAGAGTGTAAAAATCATTCATATTAATGTGGGTTTTGGAACAAACTAAAATCTGTCTACAAAACTTGGTGTAGAAAAAAGAGATAGCCTCATCTGCTTACACGATTTATCCTCTTCTAGTTCATTATGAAGTAACCCTCAGTCAAAAAACTAAATCCGATGTCTCAACACATTCTTGAAGTGCATATTTATTTTTAATACCTATTTGTTTATTGATTTATTTTATAATTTTTTCAAACAAAGCAGGGCCTATGTAAGTTGTAGCCAGGAATCGTTAGTAAAGTGTCTTCTGTCCATTTATTTCAGTTTTCCTGTTCGTCATCTTGCTTTCACTCAGAGATGGGTTGTAAATATGAAGCGTGACAAATGGAAGCCATCCAAGAGATCTGTTCTCTGCTCAAATCATATTGAAGAGTCTTGTTTTGATAAGACTGGTTTAACCTGTCCTACTAAATACCGTCAACACACCTAATACCGTCAACACAACACGATCAGTACCATCAAAACACCCAAAATAAGTTCTAATTCAACAAAAGAGGCATAGAACTGTTAACTTCGTATTATTTTATTTCTTGCCCCGGGTATCCTTTTGCCAGATTCACACGTAACGACCGCCCTCTATCGGTGTGTTGTGTGATATTATTGTCTCTTTAGTGTAATGGTATGGTCCGCGCTCCTCTGAGGCGAAATAGCTGCCGATTTCGTAGAGCTACACATAGGGAAAATTTTGGTGAACTGAAAATGGCAAATTTTAGACATTTTACATCCTGTTGTTAAGCCAAATGACGTATTGACCAGTATTTAAGGTTCCAATACTGCTTCTGCTGAATTATAACGTTTTTTGGATATGTTGACGGCGTGTTGACGGTGTGTAGATGGTGCAATTCATGTTGACGGTATTTAGTAGGACCCGGTTTAACAATGTGACTAAGAGCCCATGCAGAACCGACAGTATTTGACTTTCCATTCCATCTCCAGCAGGTAGGTTTTTTACTTTTACTTGGCTTTAAGCATTTCAATCATAATCAACATGTACATAAAGCCAAGGTTTTTTAATCAAGAATATTTATTTTCTAAAGGCAACTTAGATCCTATGTTTACAGAAAAATGAAGAAAAAAGTTGAATTTGTCCCCAATTTTTCATGAGCAAGATGGTCACTATTCATTTCTCATTTCCCACAATTGTTGCTTATTAAGCTGTAACACATGAACATCTGAAATTATGTGGATAGGTTTTTCATGAATTGATTCATTGATTGATTATAGTTACATATCATTTCCTGATGTCACATCTTTGTTCTATGAAAGTTCATAAAATTAAAATGAGGTCTTTCACTTTGTTAATAATACTTATTTAGTTTGGGTAACACTTTGCATCTGTGTTTCAAGGGAAATGGGTGTGAACAAATTGATTTAAATATTTATTAAATTTTGTATTATGCATGTATCTTACAGAATAAGAAGAAAAGAAAGTGTCCCAAAATACGTTATCTGCCAAGTGAGACGACTGTGAGTGACCAGACACAGCTTGAAGAGGGCTCCGCTACACCAGTCGTCACCACTCGTGTTTTCTCGTTCCAGTACGCGCGAGACTTGCACAGTCTATTACCAAGAGTAGGGGAGTTTAAGAACTTTTTGTCTCTTTATTTTCAGAGCCATCTTCTTGGACGTGCTTGTTTCTGCCTCCTTGAAGGTGACAAGATGGACCAAGCCGACGCACAATTTAACTTTGTCCTTAACCAGTCACAGAACAACATCCCTGCTCTACTGGGTAAGTTATAATAGCGTCATCACTGTTTGCATCACCATGACAATCGAGCAAACTGCTATCACAAAATTGGACAATAAAGAGAGTGGGTACAAGCGCAAAAGGTCACAAAAGCAATGACATGGACATTTGGATGAGATGATCTAGAAAATTTCAAACAAAATAATTGTTTTCCCTTTTAATCAAAAGTGCATGTTATAATTTCAGTTATACAGCATCAAGATAGTTGCAAAACTTGTTCTTTAATTCCCCTTTGGTATTATTAAGAGCAGAAATTAGGGGATAAGATCGTTCAAAAACGCAAATTTTCGAACTTCAGTTTCCGTTTTTTGTTTTTTCTTTTTTTCTTTTTTTTCCCAATTTTCTTTATAGCTTCGACAATTGTATGCACCTTTGAGTGTTTAGATAAATAAGTATCAATCATGGGAGATTTTGAGGATAAAGTGTCCAGTGCACAACCAATTGTACCTTCACGACAAACCCGGAATGGCGTATTGTGTGGTATTGTGCCTTTGAAAATTTTCCTCTTTTTTTTTTCATCGGGCAGTTGCATGCCTGCTTTAGGAAAAGCTTGTATATCCTTCAATAAGAAAGACTACCGAGGAGCGTTGGCATTCTACAAGAAGGCTCTGAGGACAAACCCTAGCTGCCCTGGTACAATCTCAATCAGCTGTCTCCAAGTTGTTCCTTTATTGAAGAGAAACTCTTCAGGGATGAGAAATTTCAGACTTTTGCCCGAGTTGAGACTTTTTACGTCTGCCAATTCAGTTCAATATAACATTTATTTCCATTTTGAACAGTGCATATAACAGAATGCAAAAGACAATATTTTGGAGGCACGATCCTCATAAGCCAAGGCTTGTAGTGGAGTGCCTTTAGAAGAAAACAAGACAAAGATGGGGACAAGTAATCTGACAAGACAGAAGTTGAGATGAGTAACTACTAAAAAAAAATGTGAAAACTGCTGGGGAGGAGGCAACTCTGGAGAATATGAAACCAAAGGGATAAAATTATGCTACATATTGGGAGATAAGATACTCTGAAAATGGCTGTTAATTTCTTCTTAAGAGAACCATTATCTCTGATGTACTTCTCTAGTGCTGAGGGTACAGCTCGTAAAAGCTCCTTGAAATCTAGTGGAAAGCCATCGTTTCATCATGCCTCCTAGAATTGGGGTCCTAGTTTCAGAACTTTTCATCGGCGATGTCTCTCAGTTGTTATTGGATTCATCTAGTGATCAACGACAGTTAATGACATTTTCATATTTTTGATACTATTAAACACAGCTGCTGTTCGCCTTGGTATTGGCCACTGCTTCAATAAGCTAAACAAACCAGAGAAAGCACGCCTGGCCTTCTAGCGGGCCCTGGAACTCGATCTGAAGTGTGTGGGCACCATCGTTGGCCTCGCCATCCTAGAAATCGACAGTAAAGGAACAGATTCCATACGGACTGGAGTCCAGCTTCTCTCCAAGGCGTACATGATAGACACCAGCAACCCTATGGTGCTCAACCATTTTGCAAATCATTTCTTCTTTAAGAAGGTAACGTCCCTCAAGAAGCTACTTCCAAACCTCGGCTCAGGCCAAAAATGCACACTGCTCCAAGATTGATGGCGAAGTCCAAGTCTAGATTTTGAAAAGGCCCCAAAAGTTGGTTTTCATTTTCAAAATTTCTATTATCCAATTGCAGGAAAGAATCAAACTCATGGAGTTAAACACATCCCCCATAGTTATTGGTTATGGATTATTAATATCGGTCACTGGTTATTGGTTGTTGGTTATCGGTTATGACTCACTTGACGTAACCAGGTTTAATAGTTATACTTTTCAGTATCGAATGATAGCCAGGTTTAATTTTATCATTGACCAGTTTTAGCGCATCATTAATCAGGATGAATTTTTCACTAACAAGGATGAATTTGTCATCGACAAAGCTTTATTTGTATTTAACCTGGACTAACTCGTCATCAACCAGGATTAATTCATCATTTACCAAGTTTTATTTGTAATTATCTAGGATTATACGAAGGTGCAACATCTTGCTCTGCATGCATTCCACGGTACAGACAATGAAGCAACACAGGCGGAAAGCTGCTACCAACTCACAAGAGCCTTCCATGAACAGGTAAGGATTCCCACCCCACTCATGGTTCTCCCCATGTACAAGCCAGCGTATTGTTTGGATAAAGTGCCAAATCAAACCAAAATACTAGGGAAAACCCCCTCTCTTTACAATTAAGTGTACTAGGTTCTTCTACACTCATTACACAAAACACTTTTTTACATCCCATCCAAAACATGAAGTGATAATGCTCAAGTGTCTTGCTTAAGGCATGTAAGCAGGTAAGGACGCAAATATCAAGACCAAGACTCAAATCAAACTCTGGGCCCAATTTCATAGAGCTGCTTAAGCAGAAAATATTGCTTAACATTTTTCTGCTTAGCAGAAATGAGCAGGATACCAGTCATGGTAGTTTGGCTGGTAACCTTATTCTGGTAAGCATAATTTTGTTGTGCTTAGCTGGTTTTTGTGCTTAAGCAGCTCTATGAAATTGGGCCCAGATCAGAAACACCAGAGCTTGTGTCTGGTGTGGTTGACTGCTCGGCCAGGACGCGGCTGCTGAATTCTGATGGATTTATGTGGACAATAACCTTCTGCGTTCCTCTCTACAGTGACCACGACCAAGCTTTCCAGTACTACTACCATGCAAGCCACCCAGTTTGCATCCACAGCTAATCGTTTTGCAGCTAATCGTTTGCATCCACAGCTAATCGTTTTGCCGCACTTTGGTTTGGGGCAGATGTACATCCACCGGGGGGAATGTGAGAACGCGAACGTGAGTCAAGAGAATGATTGTAAATCTTTGTAATGTATTACTGTAAGTACTTTCCAGTACTACTACCATGCAAGCCACTCAGTTTGCATCCACAGCTAATCGTTTTGCCGCACTTTGGTTTGGGGCAGATGTACACCACCGGGGGGAATGTGAGAACGCGAACGTGAGTCAAGAGAATGATTGTAAATCTCTGTAATGTATTACTGTAAGGACTCCTGCAGTGTTGTAGTCCAGACCTGGAAGTCTGAGATCGAGACCATGACCGAAATCTTAACATCTGAGACCCGGAACTGAGACCAGCCCTTCCCAGACCGAGACTTTTGCAGCCCAAGACTTAGACCAAGACTGAGACCACAAAAAGGTCTCAAGATGGTTTCGAGAACAGACCTGCAGGTCTTGAGACCTACAACACTGGACTCCTGTAGAACTGGAATTGTCTTTTTTGTCTCCTGACGATGACTAGAGCAAGCTAGTCGAAACGTTGAGACCAATTAACCAATTAAGAACTCACTCCGTGGCAATGAAGTTAATAATGAGAAGTCCCCTCGATCCGATCCACTATTAAGCTAAAGTAGTAGTCCTAGCCGATTTCCTACCTTCCGCCCAGGTAGTAGCTAATAAGCTGGACAGTTCTTTTCAGAACTAAGTAATCTCCCGAAGTAGTCTCTCAATTTTTTCCGTAGAATAAAAAGCAAGACCTAGTTGTTTAAGAACAAATCTACATAGCTAGTAGATATATGTAAATGAGGCCCCTCATTTCTGAAATATTCCACCCTCTATTTTGTTGTTGTTGTATGTTAACTCCATTTAATCCATAGGTCTTATTCACTCATTACAAACTCTATTGTTTTGGTAACCCCTGCTGGAAAGTGGACTGTCCATGTTGACCTTTGAACTGGTTGATCCAGTGGTGGGGTTGGTGGGGCCTAGCATGGTGGCTTCTGTGCTGTTATATCCCACTAACTCCAACAGCTATTTCTCCATCCCCTCTCCTTTCCAGGTAGGAAAAGTTACTTCGTATTTTTTTTAATATCTAGTGTTCAACATTTAATAGAAGAAGATAGTGTATAGATAGAGTGGACATATTTTTTGATCAACTTTAAGTTGAAGAATTGGCATACACTAACTTTGAAGTGTTTACAGTTTTTATAAGTTGTTCATTATACAATTTAACAGCCTTTTGGTCAGGAGTGAAATTTTTTGTGTATAAGTTCTCTTCAAACAGGAGTGTATTCTTAGGATTGTCTTTTGTTCTAGGTTTTCCTTTGGAGTTATAGGATCCATTAATGTTTACTTTACTTTACAGACTTTTATTTAACTTTGAGTATTTTAGGAGTACCTACATGTAGATATTGGTTTCATGTTTTTAGCCTGTGCCCCCATTTGATTGTATACTATAGGTTATGTAGTGTGAGATGCATGGCAGGGTAGCCCCAGCCCTAGGTGGCCATAGGATTAGTAGTGACCACAGTAGGGTAATAACTCGATGCCCTGGGGGCCTGATTTAACATGCAGAAGGCCTGGCTCTGGCCTGTTGTTTATTTTAGTGGTTTTAATCTCTGTTAAGTTTTTCTTTGCTTGTCTTATGTCTTTCTTTATTTTAGTCTAGTGTAGATAAATTGACCAGAGAGAGGGCGAGAACTGCTCATTCTTATTTATTATAAGAGAGGTTTATTTTTTTGGTCTAACAGTAAACCGATTAGCTGCAGTGTTGAATTACCAAGTGTTTCTTTACAATAGTAAAATTCTCATTATTTAGGTGTTCGTGCAACATGTGCACGAACACCTCTTGTTATTGTTCTGTTTTTTTTTGGGTTTTTTTCTTCTCCATCTTCTTCTTCTTCTTCCACGGAACTCTTCTCTATACAGCATAACTCAAGATTGAAACTGAATTGAACCTTGAAACTTATCAGACAATTGAACCTTAATACGAAGACGGCACAGAATTATTGACATCATGATGACGTCATCAGGTGTCGAATTACAAGGTTTTCAAAGTTGAAAACTGACCATTTGCTATTCGCTGTATCTTCGTGAATTTTAAAGCTATGATGCTCATAATTGGGCATCTGATAGATCAATACCTCGGCAACATTTGAAAAGTTAACATCAAAATTGCATGACCTTTACTTCCGGTCGTACCGAAAGGTCAAAGTCTGCCTTTTTGTTTTTTCGAAAAAAATTCAATTTTTTGGTCATAACTCAAGATTGAAATTGAATTTAACATTGAAACTCATAACACATCTGAACCTCATTATCAAGACCACACAAACTTGATGATGTCATGAAGATGTCATTGGGTATTGAATTACAATAAATCAAAGTTTATTATTTTAAAAAGATCATAACTCATGAACCACAAGTTGGATTTGGACAATCTACATATCACCGGACAGGTCGATAAAAGATCAATAAATGCTGCACAGAACTTGACCCCATTTGACCTTTACTTCCGGTTCAAACCGGAAGTTGAAAAATTGTAAACATTCTGATCTAAAAAACTACGTAATATTTCAACATAAATTTTGTATCACGTTATAGTTGAGTCTGTTGAACCACGTTGTATGACAACCGATAATGTAGGCCTACACGCCAATACAATGTACGCCTAACCTATACAGCCACGTGTGTACTGCACGTGTAGTATTGAGTACTGAACAGCTATATTATGCAGTCAGTCCGCCCTGCACACAATATCCGTTCCTTTTATCTGCTACGTATGCACTAGTTTCGGAGCTTGACCTCTCCATGAATATTTAATGAGCGTGGTGTAGTCTCAGGAATTTCACCAATTTCTTGTGATCAAAGTAATTTTCTGCCAAAATATTTACAGATTTATAGAGATGAATAACCGACCTTCAATCCAGTTGTAAAATTTTATGATTTTGTTGTCAATTACTAGTTCTAAAATTGACTCAAACATTTTGTTTCAAAACGAAACAGTTTGCCTCGTAAAACATGGTACTTACTACTAACTTTCAATGTTACCACAACGTATCGTTGGATGGGCCGAATAGATAAGGTTATATTCTAAATGCTGTACATTTTACATTTGATTTCATTTAGCTGAGTCAGGGCGCTCGTTTTGCCAACACTTCTCACAATCTAACGTTAACGTCTGTTGGTGAATATGCCGCCATGGTCCCTTATGGATTTCCTGATCGCTGATTGGTCAACCGCAAAACGTCACACTCATCCACTGTCCATACTCGGATGAACTTGTAAACAAAGTGCGTGGCCCCTGTTACCAATTGTTTAGTTGGGTTCTTTGGGGAAAATTTCAAACTGAAGGATTGGTGGCCTAAACACATTTGTTTAGACGATTTGGGGTACTTGGAAAACAAAGGATATAATTTAAAAGGGGGTGATGGTCTGAATAATTAATAAATTGTGGAACAAAAGGTTAAATTTGGAAGGTCAGTTGCAAATTTCAAGTTAAAAAATATTTACTACTTGTTTATTCAGAAATTTATATACTTTTATTCCAGAAGAATTTTTTAAATCATGGTCAGGAGTTACTTGGGTAGTTGGATGGTTAAAGGGTCAAAGTCCCATTGTATGGGTCCTTAACGCTCGATACAACAAAAACTAAAGTGAGCAATATAAGATTTGTTTTATATTACATCAACAATTCCGTTATTTTAAGTCACATACACTGCAAGTAGGAATACAGTTGGCGTCACTTGCTATTTCATTGTATATTGCACACCCAATTAATGATAGTTCATGTAATATTTTTATCAAGTATACGTCCTCAGAAAAAGCTCCTAAGACTTAACAAACGATACACAGTGTAACCTCATTTAACCCTGACCTTCGGTTCAAACCGGAAGCTAAACATTAATGTTTCAAAAAAATATAACTTCCAAAGCACACATTTTTTATAAAACAATCTTTACATCATTGGGAATGTATTTATCAACTTAAGAAATGACACACAGAATGCGACCCAATTTGACTTTGACTTCCGGTTCAAACCGGATGATCAAATTCAATATTTGAAATAATCATAACTCCTGAACCACACATTGGATTTTTACTAACTACACGGCATTACAAAGGGCACAAATCAGGTTCAATCATAATTTGATGAAATCGATCACGAACACCTTGTTTTTGTAGCAAACAAAAACTCAATGTTTAGTTTTTTTATAGAGATTGTTCAATTGGGGATAAGTTTGCTTTTCATTTTTTTGTATCTTTTGTTTTAATTTATCTATCTTTTATTCTGAACTAAAGTGAGATCAACAATTAAGTGTTTACTTTTGAAACCCTTCATCTTCTTGAACCCTTATGGTTTAGTGTAATGTGATTATGGATGGACACATTTCTACAGTAATAGCTGTGAATGTATTTGGTTAGTTGTTTGTTTCTTTAATTAATCAAAGTGCTGTTATATCCCACCAACTCCAACCGCTGTTTCTCCATTCCCTCTCCTTTCCAGCCAGAATAAAGTACAGAACAGAGTGCACCCAGCTCACATATACACGTGGTGTTACCGCAAACCGAATATACATTTATACCTCACCATGCAAAGCCTCAAAAAGTTTATTGTTGAAATTAATTAATTTGTTTTTCTTTTCGTTTTCTCAAAAAGTTGACATTAGTCAGCTGAAAGGTGACTTTGATTGTTTCTTTCTTGATAATTTTGCCAGTAAATCAGCACTATGTTGACAAAAACCAAATGCACTCCTCTTGTTTCAAACCAGGCTGCCCAGTGCTTCGAGAAGGTACTGAAAGTTCAACCAGGTAACTATGAGACCATGAAGATTCTTGGGTCTCTTTATGTGACATCCAGTGATGAGAGCAAGAGGGAGACTGCCAAGGGTCACCTCCAGAAGGTCGTCGATCAGTTCCCGGAAGATGTCGAGGCATGGATTGAGTTGGCTCAGATCTTGGAACTCACCGAAGTACCGGTATGTTCTTTCACATTTTTAAAAGTTGTTTTTGTCGTCTCGATCGAAGCAGTCCTGTGGCTGTACATGGAATTGTGATCTCTCACCCAGTTACTTCGTGAGCACATGCACCCTGCTAGGGCTCGAATTTTACACTGGACAACAGACCCCAGGCCAGTAGTTTTGGTGTCGGGCCAGTAAACTTTTGACTAGACAAGTCATGCGGTCTTGTGTTTTTTAATTGAATATTAATGAAGAATAATACCTCACTATGTAACATCTTGACCCAAAAAGTAATATGTTCAAATGTTGACTTTGAGTCTGATAAAATACCTTTCAATTCTACTGAGTACTGACATCATGAAGTATACTTAATACCCATGAAGACAAATAAAAATCAATCCTCTCTTACATGTCAATAGCGCTTAAGTTCAAATAAATGCAGTTAACTTAAATGCACGTTAAACTGGGTCAGGAAGGTTTTTCTTATCTTGATTCTGGTCTTGTAATAAAAAATTCTGGTTCAGTAAAAATTTTGAGCCTCAAGACGTGTACGTGGTCGTGTGGATTTTTCCCCAAAGTTCAAGCTTCGCCTGCATAGATACTATGTGGAGGGAGTGCGTGCACGTGCAGTAACTCTGTGAGAGCTCATAATTCTATGTACAGTCTCTAATGAGATTGGATACGCATTCTAGCATGTGCTCATGGACTGGGCATTCTTCATAAAGCCGTTAAGCAGAAAATTCTGCTTAGCAAATTTCTTTACTTAGTAAGAAATGAGCGGGGTACCAGTGGCAACAATGTAAACTTTATGGAATGTTGGTTGGTAACCTGTTTCTGCTGAGCAAGTTTTTGTGATTACAGGCTATATGAAATTGGGCCTTGGTCTGTTGAGCTGCTGGAACATTCAATGATCCGGTTAATCAGAATGTTCTGGGGGTCTAATGGATTTCGGGCTCTGTGCCAACGGAAACGTTCTTCGAAGCCAAAAACATACCCGACTTTTGAGATGCTCCCGTAACAGTTCTTTTTCTTCAGAATCATTCCAACAGATCTGTAATGACTATTCACAACGTTGGAGCTTTGCATTTTTGTCTTGGCAACCAGCCAGAGGCAAAGGTGGGAAGAAAAAGCGGTAGATCTTCATCCTGCTGCTGCCATATTGGTCGTGTTCCCTGTATCCAATAACATTAATGGAATGTGCTATGCATCGTGCGTAAAGGAACCAGACTATTTCTCCTTCCAGCCTCGGTTTGGTGTTCTTGATATGAATGGGAGACACATCAAGATGGCCGCATTTTGACAAAGGTCTATTTGGCTTGGAAAAGGATTGTGTGAATTTTTGTGTTAACTTCTTTTATATACATCCTGAATCTGACTCTGAATTATATAGTCTGCAACGCATCCTAATGGAAACATCACACTAACTTTTGTGAAGAAGACAATCAAGAAGTTTCAGTTGTAGAAGTGGGATGAAAACCCACGTTGTCGGGCGGGGACTGAAAACCCAATCCACATGCAAGGCTTTGGTCTGGGAATCAAATTGGGATCCACAGATGTGAAAGACAGGGAAGAAACCACTTAGCCCATCCTGACTGCCCTTTACGATAATATTGAAAAATTGAAAACTTGGAGCGAACCAACCTTCAAAAGTTTCAACCCATTTCATTTTGTTTTTCTTGTTTGGGGATTTCATCTAAGGACTTCCTTTCTTTCGAATCACAAAGATGTTGTCAATCAGTCCTTTTTCAAATCTGATTCTTGTTCTCCTGTAGCGCTACTACGAAGCCTCTCTCAAGCGTGCCATTTTGAGGCGGAGCATGATGAGACGTACTACGGCGCCATCTCAGTCTTGATGTCTTACAACCTCGCTTGGTCTCTTTGAGAGCATGTTTCAATTCGACAAGGCCGAGAAACTGTACAAAGACCTCCTGAGAGAGCATCCTAACTACGTTGATTGTAAGTTGGTCTTGGTGCCGGGGGTAGGGGGTGCGGAAATACTGTAAAGGGACACGATTAGAAACAAAAGCTTGTAAATTACTTTTTCTTTTTTGGGTGGGGAGATGAAACAGGAGGGTGATTTTAAAATAATATTCCTGAGTCAGCTTATGGAAGGTTAACGATTGATGATTGATTATTGACTTTTGTTTATTATTAATTATTGATTATTAGGTGTTTATAGATTGATTATACACTATTGAGTTGTCACAGCTTGAGATTACTTTAACATTGAAGCTCTCACTTGATTACTTTGTTACTGATTACGGAATGAATTGAAAAAGACTATTCCAATAGTCAGCTCATGGAAGGTTAATAATTGCTTAATCATTTTGTTATTGACTTTTGCTAATTACAGGTGATGTTCTTCCTACTTTAATCTGATTTCCAATTGTTTTGCTTCCAGAAAAATCAGCAAAACTATAATTAAGTAGCCTGAAAAAATTCTACAGAAGCCTAAACATGTACTGTATGTAGGTCAGCCCTGCTTTTTTTCAAGCATCAAGTCTTATGCCTTTAACTATTTATTATCGATTATTGCATGGTTATGTATTAATTATAGGCTGTTGAGTAGTTATACATTGATTATTGATCACCTTCATTCAGCAGCTCTCACTTGATCGTTTGGTTATTGACTATTGAGTATTGAAAATCAACTATTGATTACTATTTACTTGTCACACAACCTAAGCAATGAACATAACTGCAAGTCTAACTTGTTCATTGATTATTGCTAATTAGAAATTGATTATTATCGATCAAGTGAATATTTTTTTTTTAGGGTACTTGCGTCTGGGCTGCATGGCTCGGGATCGGGGACAGATCTAGGCATACTAGGAGGCATCTGATTGGTCCAAAGAAGTTCTGCAAATCAACCAGGTATTGTACACCAATTGTTCATATTCCTTGTGTTTCTCCAATACTCTTGGTTATGCAAATCTCCCTAAAGTGACCAAAAACGTTGCTAAGAACTTGAACATCGAGGGCACTCTTTTGTTCCCCCACTCATAGCCTTTTTAAGCTATGGTAGACACTTAAGAATGCACTGTTTAGTATGGGTGGGTACAGACAAACTTACCCAAACTAAGTAGTGCTCTAGTAGCGGGTCCACAAGGGTTCTCCCCATGTACAAGCTAGAGTATCGGGCCTATACGCAATGCCTTCAATTTTTTTACACTTTAGTCCTTCTGGTAAAATGATGATCTCCAAGTCTAGCCCACCTAGATTCTAGGCTGGTTTGATTATTTTGGGAAAACTATTTTGTACTCTCCTGTGCCAATGGACAAATATATCTTGAAGTCTGGTTCATTTTATAGACTCTCATTTTTACAGGTTCTTTTTTTCGGGCTCTATATAAAGCCTTGAGGTTTTTTGTAGGTTTACCTGGGTTATCTGGGGTTCAGCCTCGAGTTATCTTGACTTACAGTTTGTTTAATTCTGCATTTTTCCCTCTTGGTGTTTTTACCATAGGATCATCCAGATGCTTGGTCCCCCATCGGTAACCTCCATCTTGCTAAACAAGAATGGGGACCGGGGGCAGAAGAAGTTTGAACGAATCCTTAAACAGACCGCCACCCAGAATGATTCCTACTCTCTGCTGTCACAAAAAAGGGCCACAAAAACAAAGGAAAAAGAAACTGGACAACAAACCAGGGAGCAACAGACAAAACAAAAGATGGGCTGCCTAGGAGAAAGACAAAAGTGAAATAAAACACTCACCAAAAGGGTGTGTCACTCCAACTTCAATGGATTCTGGACTGGCTAGTTGATGCACCTGATAATTTGTATATAAACCTCAACTCCCTTCAGAGATTTAACGCTCACCTCTCAAAAATGGCCCAGGTTCGATTCCCGACTAAGGCCATAGGTGAGTAGAGTTGTACGTTGGTTCTCTCCTATGCCACCAGAATTTTTCTCTGGTTGTCCTCGAGGGAGGGTGGGGCGGGTTGGCACTTTCTTCAAATCTCATTCCAGATAATATATTATTTTTCAATTTTTCAATTTGCATTGGTAGGAAGTATGAACCGCTCAAGAAATGCAAACAATCTCTACTCAAGGTAACGTCATTGATTTTAATTCGTCAATTTTTAATGAATTTTTGTGAGACATTTCTTTCCCTGACCTATTTATCAGGGATGAGAAAATTCAACCTGTTATCTGATTTCAGACTTTCTACAGTCTGCCTGCTAAACTAAATGCTGTATTTTTCTCCAAATAAAAACGAGTCAGCTTCCTTGATCTTATTCTCTAGCACTGAGGATACTGTTCCCAAAAGCTCCATGGACCCCGTTTACACTAGATCCAGAAAGGTGGATCAGACCCGGGTCTGATCAGGCAATGTGGATTACCGGCTAGTGTAAACGCAAAAACACAGGATCAGACTCGGTTCAAGATCCGGCAATTTTAATCCACCTTTCAAGGAGGGTTGAATCCGGCAATTGGAGGATCAGATCTGGCAAAGTGGATTCCAAATACAAGTGTAAACGCAAAGGTGGATCAGACACCGCAATTCGATGTGGTCATTTTCGGTTTCGCTACGTATGGCGCGCTTTTTGCTTGTGCTTTGGTGGGTCATCCGTCACTGTTTATATTTGTGTGTGTGTGCGCTGTGTGCACACATTCACAAAAATGCATCCTTGTGGAGCATTCTTTTGTTCTTTCCTTTGTCCCTGCACTTAACAGTTTCCCATAGACTTTGTACACAAATTTCCTTGTGGAGCACCCCGGTCTTTAGAATTTCCATATGGAGACCTTTTGTTTTCCCTTTTTTGTTTTGTCCTTGGTCTCCATAAGGTACCGAATATGAGCTCATGTGGACTGTGCGTGTTTGAAACGTTTTGTTGTTTTCAGCGTCCTTATACATTCATCGTTACGTTCGGAGCTTGCCTTGTTGGTGTTATTTGTTAATTCCCATCTACAAAATATTTCTACCTGCATGGTCGTTGTTATCCGTATCATTTGCTGTACTGTATTTTCTGCATTCTACCTTCGCATTGATAATATTTCTAGAAGTGGCTCGCTGTAATCGTGATCTTTGCCACGTAACCATTGAGCTCTTTGCTAGGAGCGGTGACGTCGTGACCAATATACATCCGGTTCAAAAGTGGGATCGGAGACGGATCAAGTGCTGGTGTAAACGCGACACAGGATCTTGATCTGCGGTCGTTAAAAAAGTGCCGTATCTCAATCCACCTTTCTGGATCTAGTGTAAACGCGGTGTTGGAATCTATAACTCCAGGTGTTACCCAAAGGTGGAAATGCCACCATTTCAATGTACCTCCTAAGATCTGGATCCCAGTTTCAGACTTTTTTCGTCAGCATTGACTCTCACCCCTGATTTATATTTTATTATATTTAGGGTAATTTTTTTGTTGACACTCACATGTTTACCAAAAATCCTGAAAATATATTTCATTCCATAGTTTTAACTTCTGATAATTTACTTTGTTTTAGTTGCTCATAATTATGCTCCTGGTTTAATGTGTGTGGAGGGATTGATCTTCATTGAGTTAATGTTTCTGTTTCTATTTGACATTCCTCAAAGTGTACATTATAGCATGAATGATGTCATTCCCACTCGTCTTGGAAGTGGTTTCGTGCACATGATTGCAGTTATATGCGTATTTTTAGTTAAAGGGGCTCACCTGTTCCTGTGTTTTTTATCCTCATTTTTAATGGTTGCAGCTGGTCTTCTTTCTAATGTTAGTTAAACATTATTTTTGTATGTGTTTATTGTAGAATCTTAACTGTACGATATTTTACAACATAATAACCTTTCGCGGAAGCGAACCAATCAGGTGCCGATTTAGGCTCCATTGATGTATGCCACACATGTACTGTACACCGTGGCTGTCAACTGGCTGTGTGTCATGGCCAGCCGATTGGTTTAAGGTGATCGCAATGCAGCGGTTTTGCGCGTCAGCAAGCTTCCCAACACGGCTACTCGTTTGAGTGAGGCCTGGCGGAAGAAAGTCTGTGTCGAAGGAAACTTGTATCAGTGTTCCGAGCTGGGTGGTTAACTATTTTGGCAGGGCGGCCAATTCTTTGGCAGGGCGGCCGGAAATTTAAGGAGGGCGGCCCACCCTCCCAAGACCCGTCGGGTGGTCTAAGAAGTGACCTGCGTGTTTCTACACGGACCATCAGTTCAGGGAGTAATGCGCCGGCCAATCACTTAAAAAAAGGAAATAGGCCCACTTGACTGCAGATCAAATAGATTTTGACTTCAATGCAATGCAACTTGCACTTTGTGGCGATGTACAATGACTGATGTGCCGCCCGCCAGTCACTGTACATCTCCACAAAGGACCGCAAACACGCACAGCCCCTCTGTGTAAGCGCCGCCACTGCGGCTTGTACGCTGGGCGGCTTATACACTGAAACTGACAGTTGTTTTGACAATTTCTGGGCATTGTGGCTTATACACCGGGCAGCTAATATGCCAAAGATTACGGTAATAAACAAATCGAAGTTCAAATGTTAACTTTTGAGTCTGATAAATATCTTTCAATTCTGTTGAGTGAGGAAACACTCTCGCCCATAATACAAATGAGATAAATCTTCTCTAATATGCAAGTATTTGGATGCGATTCTATTTTAAATGAGTCATGTTTTTGCACGGTCACCCTAAACTCCATACAGTAAGATATATCACAAAATCAAAGAGGAATGACAGAGGACCAGTTGCTTTTTGACTCGATGCCTCTTTTGCAGGTTACCATACTTGAGCATGTGCGTAGAATGGATCGGCCTCAGGCCTAATTAAAATTTTGCTAGATTCTCAATATATCTATTGCTAATTTATCTAGTCTCCATGAGTAATCTTTTTCCAGTAGTTTGTTCAGTATCATTTGAAACCCTAATTTTGCCAAATTTTTGACCCAATCTTGAAATTATTACCATGACGGCATGGTCGATTTTGTTGGTTTTTTAGACCAAAAAATAAAACTCACAAATTTCTCAATACTTCTATATCTCAAACTATTGCTAATTTACCTAGTCCGCTCAATTAAACTGTCTTCAGTAGTCTGTTCTGTATCATTTGAAACCATAAAGTTGTCAAAAAATTATGAAATTTTGACCGTGCTGGCATGGTCGATTTTGTTGGTTTTTCAGACCAAAAAATAAAACTCACAAATTTCTCAATATATCTCAAACTTCTGCACCTTTACCCAAGTGTGCAGAAAAAGATCAAAATGAGAAAAGACTATACACTATTAATTTAACATCTTTTTATTTAAAGAAGCACTAAGAAAAGATTTACCTCATTCATATCTGTGAGTATACTCATCAAAATTGAAAGATATTCACCAGACTCAAAGTCAACCTTTCTTTTTACATTTATAAGTCTCCATTATGAGGTATTATTGTTCAATTTCAAAACACAAGACCACACTGGACTTGTCCGGTCATTAGTTTACTGGCCAGCTCAAATATCACTGGTCTCGGGCCAGCGGCCCACTGTAAATTTGAATTTAGGTTCTGTCGTAGTTTGTCAATTGTTATTTAAATACTGATATTCCACCACATGCGAAATTCCAAACCAACTACAGAAGTACTCATTTTTAACAAAGATGGATCTCAACACTGTGATATGGCAGCTCATTTGATCCGGTAGCTATCAAATGGTGCAATGAGTGGCTGGAGCGATGGGCCGTCGTGTGGCTGACTCTGATCCTGTATGTAATAGTTTTACTAAATATATGTTTGTGTTTAAATATGTAAAAGTATTTTTTGTACTTGTCCTTTTTGTTACATGTCGGCTGAATTGTTTATTTAAACTGCTATTTTTCAAGGCCATTTTAATTTCCTTTGAGGGATAACAAGGTTTGAATCTAATCTATTCTAATCTTTACCTCCCCCAGGGTGATTTGGTCTCGGCCAACATCGTACATGACCTGCAGACCAAGTACAGCACCCTCCTGTGAATCCACCGACCACCGACCCTGCAGAGACAGGTCAGACACCAAACACCCAGGGGCAGGTCCTTCTGGCGTTGATCAGCGCACCCTTTGCCAAGGTTGAGGCCAGCATTGCTGAGTTTGTACTCAAGATGGAGCAGTTGGTAGTGCCGACACAGTGGTGGAAAGTGGACATGATCCAAGAAGCTAAAGGCTTGCAGGTAAAGATTTAAATGTAAAGAACTTTACTAAAAAGTGGAAAACCCCTTCCTAAAAAGGAGGCCTGCAACCACGCAATTAAGTCTGTGTGTTTACAGTTACTTTTGTAAATGTGTAACAAAATTCAGAGTTTAAAGAATATTGGTTGATAAAAAACATTGCTTCTTCATCACAGCAATTTGACTTCGAACAATTCAGCCCCCCCCCCCCTCTTCAATAAAAACACCAACAAAACAAAAAGACACCAACAAAAGAAAAAGGTTTAGCTACTCTTGAGCTATCCAGTGGTGTTTTCTCTTCTTTCTTTCTTTCTAGCCTGTTTCACTGCAGGAGGAAAGCCTCTTCACCAATTCTCCATGTCACTCTATCCTGAGCATCTGTTGCCTTCTGATGCCCTTACATGTTTCTAGTTCATCCCTCCATCTTCTGTTTTTATCCCCCTCTTTTTCAGGTTTGGTTTCTGGAGTCCATTTGGTTGTTTAGCATGTCCAGCTGTTGTCATACCTCCTTGCTTGGTGACCTGCCCCTCTCCACTTCTTTTATTTAATGGTCTTAATAATATTCTGCACTCTTGATTTCATTCTTAAGTCCCCATTTGTCACCCTGTCTTTCATTGTTACTTCTATCATTATTATAGCCCTCTCTGTCACCCTTAGTTTTTAGTGGTATTTTACAGACAGTCAAATTGACCCAATTCACCAGACGTCATCATAATAATCATCTTGCTTGTGCCATTTTGGGTGTCCCTGTGTGTTATACAGTGTAGTGTGCATTTAAGGCACACTTACTACAATTTGGACGTGCATTTTGACTCCCAAAATAGTGAGCTTGGCCGACAGTAGCTGCAGGTGACATTGGTGCAAGGGGTCAGTAGAGAATGTTTACAGGGTTCGTCCTTTGTCTCTCATCACATCACACTGCCAAGAGTTGTTGTCTGGCCTGAAGGCGCCCACTTCTGTGAATTAGCTCTGTTTATAGTTTTTTATTTCAATTCTGCGCAGCCCAGCGCCCTTTTAGTTCAGCAACTGAAAGATCACTCCGCTGTGTCAAGTTGTTGACCCAAATGGTTTGAGGGCAACCTGGTCCTCTCCTTGTATGCGCTGGAAACCTGCAATCGCTGTAGCTGAAAGACCAGCACTGCCCATGGCATGACCACACCAGTTTACTGTGCGCTCTGGCCTCTGGTCTAATTGTAAATCATAAGCTTTTTTGAGATACGGTGGACACATTACTAGGGCACCATTTGGTTTGGATGGATCTGTCTGCTTACACCCAAACAAAACAGTGCACTCGTAAAGTGACTGCCATATCTAAAAAGGGCTAATGGCACTCCTCTCGATAGATTTTTGTGCTTGCAACCAAAAGAAATAAGCATTTTACAGTGCACTGTAAGGGCACAAATTTGTGACCGGCTCTGCAAAAATGGCCCTTATGTCGCAAAAAATCATTTTGGAGTTAGATACATGGATGGAAAGGTCTTTCTCTCAGCTTTAATTTGGTGTATTTTAGAAGTCTGTAGCATTTTGCAATCCAGAGTTATACTCTAATTTGCATACAAATAATTGCCAATTTTGTCAAAATAGGTTATGGAGAAACAGCCTTTTAAACTTTACAGTGTATTTTAAAGTATTTTAATACAAAGTTCTTGCGAAAGTCCCTAGCAACGAGTACGTTCCCGTTAGACTATTCGTCTGAAAATTTCACCAAGTGTTTGTTATGACTTTTAAAGTACAAAATATTTTGCGTTTCATTTAATGCACTATATCGCTATTTTGAAAAATTAATTTGCATATACTGTGCTATTTCTTATCATTTTTTGCAAATTTTAAAATAACAAAGGCACACTTGAGAATTATTTTGAAGAGTTTAGACCTTTTTTGGTGAATTTAGCTTTTTCTTAAAGTAAAACAGATGAACACTGGCTATTTAAACCCTATGAATTAAAATTATGTATTTTTTGTGAAAACAAGAGCTTTTTGGGAAAAAAAATTATTTCATTTTTTTTGTTTTTAACTATCAGCTTGACTTGTTTAATAAAACTCTTAAATCAGCCCGTTTTTCAAGATTAAAACTTTTTTGGGCTAAAAAATTAAAGTTTTTGTAAAGAAAAAAAAATACAAATGTAATATTTCCTTCTTTTAAATCTAACACAGTCAACATGGTTTGCCTTCTACTAAGATCGAACTAGAGTTAATTAATAAATTTTGAAATCATCTTTGGGTTAACATTTTGCTGTCAGGGTCGATCTTCATTGTTATCTCCTGCTGAAAATGGCGCTGTGGAATCAGATTCCGAATCGTTTTCTGATTCAACATCGTCATTTTCACATCGGAAGTTAACAAAGTAATCTTCCGTTCCACGAAACCAATCGTGTTTCTCTCCTCACGGAGATCATTCAAAGCTTCAGCCAGACTGACACTTATTCTTCAAACCCATAGTCAAGCAAATAATTAACGAAACAGTATAGATAACCTGTTGCTTTAAACAAGATATGTTGGCTGAAATAGTAAATAATTATGACAATATTTACGCTCGGAGCAAGAGAAGTCAGTTGAGTTGAACAGAATTGACAGGTATTGTGCCGTGTTTTCGCTTGGCACGCACTCTATAAACAGTCACATGGCAGTCACCTGACAATGAATAAACAACCAATCCCATTCACAGCGCATGCGCGCGCTCGACCGTGCGCCCATTGTCCAATCGTTACACTACACTGTTTACACGTGACCGAAAAGATCCACGCTCCTAGTAACAAGCGCCCTTTGCATATGTGTCAGAAATTAACCTGCCTTGGTTTTGCATTTGACCTTTAACCTTTTCTATGTCCACATACAGAAAGGCAACGTCCTCAGCTTTCAGATGATACCAAATTTATAATAGGGGGGTTCAAAATAATGTGCTGCCAGATGTGTAAAATGACGCAACTTTCGACCGAAACCGCGGACACCGATCGCGCAAACCACCAATAACACGTACACAAAACACATTTTTTTCCATCTTTATTGGTCAAAATAAACATTCAATCTTACAAATTCTGAAAGTGTGGATATCAACGATGTCAAAAATGGGATAATAAAAAAATCACACCAACGACAAATTTATCACCCTTTCAACATTGACGAGCCCATTACGTGAAAAGGCATAGCGCGACTTACCGGCCTTTTTTGCAGAGCGGGTCACATTTGTGGTAAAGTGACACCATAAAATCTGTTCCTGAGCATCTTTAAAAGCTGTCGACTCTCCATGATTCTGCAGGAAGTTCCCTGAAAATAAACCAATCTTTCTATGTTGTGATGAACAATTTTGAAATTCTCCCTGATCATAAAAAACTTTGTCCCTATTATGTTGAATGTAATTCCAAATATCTCTTTGATTCATGTACAAAATCTCCCTGATTGCAACATGCAAATATTGGCAGCTTCGCATCTGCAATAAGCTTAAAAGTTGACATTGATGCTCAGCCAGATTGTTGGTTGGAAGCTAGAAAGATTTATATTTTCAAGAGGTCTTTTTCCCCTTCAGGATGTCAAGATGACAGAGCAGCTGTCCAGACAGCTCTCGTATCGACAATACCGGCATGGTCAAAATTCCAAGATTTGGGCCCAAATTTGTTTGCCATATTTATGGTTTTAAATGATACAGAACGGACTCCTGAAGACAGTTTACTGGTGCAGACTGGAAAAATACTTCATGGAATGAGATGTACCGGGAATTTTGTGAGTTAAGTTTTGGGTCCGAAGAACAAAAATATTGACAAGACCGGCAATGGTCAAAAATTCAAGATTGTAAAAATAATTCATAGTTTGAGATGTATCAGGAATTTTGTGAGTTTAGTTATGGGTCCGAAAAACCAAAAAATCGACCATGCCGGCATGGTCAAAATGTCAAGATTCGGGGTAAATTTTTTGTTTGAATTGTTATGGTTTCAAATGATAGAGCACGGACTCCTGAAAACAGTTTTCTGGTGCAGACTATAAAAATGATGCATAGTTTGTCAGATATTGAATTTTGTGAGTTAAGTTATGCGTCCAAAAAAACATAAAATCGACCATGCCTGCATGGTCAAAATTTCAAGATTTGGGTCGAAATTTCTTTGGCAATTTTATGGTTTTAAATGATACAGAACGGACTCCTGAAGACAGGTTACTGGTGCAGACTTGAAAAATAAATCATAGAATGGGATGTATCGGGAATTTTGTGAGTTAAGCTTTGGGTCCGAAGAACAAAAATATCGACCATGCCGGCATGGTCAAAATTTCAAGATTTGTGTCAATTTTTTAGGCAATTTTATGGTTTCAAATGATAGAGCACGGACTCCAGAAGACAGTTTACTGATGCAGACTATAAAAATGATGCATAGTTTGTCAGATATTGAATTTTGTGAGTTAAGTTATGGGTTCGAAAAACCAAAAAATCGACCATGCCGGCATGGTCAAAATTTCAAGATTCAGGGTCATATTTTTGTTTGAATTTTTATGGTTTCAAATGATAGAGCACGGACTCCAGAAGACAGTTTACTGGTGCAGACTATAAAAATGATGCATAGTTTGTCAGATATTGAGAATTTTGTGAATTTAGTTTGGGGTCTAAAAAAACAAAAAAATCGACCATGCTGGCATGGTCAAAATTTCAAGATTTGGGTCAAGTTTTTTCTGGCAATTTTTATGATTTTAAATGATATAGAACAGACTCCTGAAGACAGTTTACTGGTGCAGACTATAAAAATGATGCATAGTTTGTCAGATATTGAGAATTTTGTGAGTTTAGTTATGGGTCCGAAAAACCAAAAAATCGACCATGCCGGCATGGTCAAAATGTCAAGATTCGGGGTAAATTTTTTGTTTGAATTTTTATGGTTTCAAATGATAGAGCACGGACTCCTGAAAACAGTTTTCTGGTGCAGACTATAAAAATGATGCATAGTTTGTCAGATATTGAATTTTGTGAGTTAAGTTATGCGTCCAAAAAACCATAAAATCGACCATGCCTGCATGGTCAAAATTTTAAGATTTGGGTCAAAAATCTGTTGGCAATTTTATGGTTTCAAATGATAGAGCACAGACTCCTGAAGACAGTTTATTGGTGATGACTGGAAAATTGATGCATAGTTTGTCAGATAATGAGAATTTTGTGAGTTTAGTTATGGGTGCGAAAAACCAAAAAATCGACCATGCCGGCATGGTCAAAATTTCAAGAGTTTGGGTCAAAATTCTTTTGGCAATTTTATGGTTTCAAATGATAGAGCACGGACTCCAGAAGACAGTTTACTGTTGCAGACTATAAAAATGATGCATAGTTTGTCAGATATTTAGAATTTTGTGAGTTTAGTTATGGGTCCGAAAAACCAAAAAATCAACCATGCCGGCATGGTCAAAATTTCAAGATTTGGGTCAAGTTTTTTGGGGCAATTTTATGGTTTTAAATGATCTAGAACGGACTCCTGAAGACAGTTTACTGGTGCAGACTGGAAAAATACTTTATAGTATGAGATGTATCAGGAATTTTGTAAGTTTAGTTATAGGTACGAAAAAACAAAAAAATGACCATGTCGGCATGGTCAAAATTTCAAGATTTTGGGTGAAAAAACTTTGGGCAATTTTATGGTTTCAAATGATCGAGCACGGACTCCTGAAGACAGTTTACTGGTGCAGACTGGAAAAATAACTCAAAGTATGAGATGTATCAGGAATTTTGTGAGTTTAGTTATAATGATGCATAGATTTTCAGATATCAAGAATTTTGTGAGTTTAGTTATGGGCCCGAAAAACCAAAAAATCGACCATGCCAGCATGGTCAAATTTTCAAGATTTTGGATCTAATTTGTTTTTGCAATTTTAGGGTTTCAAATGATAGAGCACGAACTCCTGAAGACAGTTTACTGGTGCAGACTATAACAATGATCCATAATTTGCAGATATTGAGAATTTTGTGAGTTTAGTTATGGGTTCGAAAAACCAAAAAATCGACCATGCCGGCATGGTCAAAAATTCAAGATTTTGTGTCAAAAATCTGTTGGCAATTTTATGGTTTCAAATGATAGAGCACGGACTCCTGAAGACCGTTTACTGGTGCAGACTGGAAAAATGATGCATAGTTTGTCAGATAATGAGAATTTTGTGAGTTTAGTTATGGGTGCGAAAAACCAAAAAATCGACCATGCCGGCATGGTCAAAATTTCAAGATTTGGGTCAATTTTTTTGGGGCAATTTTATGGTTTTAAATGATCTAGAACGGACTCCTGAAGACAGTTTACTGTCTGAAACTACGCTAGTAGATTATGTCTGGTACAGGAATAGCAAACTGTATGAAACCGTGCTTGTAGATTGTGTTGGATACAGGAATGGACAAGTGTGTTAAACTACGCTAGTTGATTGTATCGTGTACAAGAGTAGCGAAGAGTCTTAAAATATGCTTGAAAAATGTGTCCGGTACAGGATTAGCAAACTGTCTTAAAATACCCTTGTAATAAATGTCAGGTACAGGAATAGCAAACTGTCTTAAACTATGCTATAGATTATATCTGGTACAGGATTAGCAAACTGTCTGAAACTATGGTAGTAGATTGTGTCAGGTACAGGAAGACCAAACTGTCTTCAAAGATGTTTGTAGTTTGTGTCAGGTACTTGTAAAATGTGACGGCTACAGGATTAGCAAACTGTCTTAAAACTCACTTGTAAAATGTGTCGGGTACAGGATTAGATAACTGTCTTAAAATACGCTTGTAAAGTATGTCTGGTACAGGAATTGCAAATAGTCTTTACCTATGCTAGTAGATTTATGTCCGGTACGAAAAAATGATTTGGGAGTTAAAAAAGAAGGCTTAAACTATGAGAGTAGATTGTGTCGGGTAAAGGATTAATAAAGTTTCTTAAACCAAGCGTGAAAAAAAGAATGATTCGGGTACAGGAATAGCAAACTGTCTTAAAAGATGTGGCAAGATTGTATCGAGTACAGTTGTAGCAAACTGTCTACAAATATGCTTGTAAAATGTGCTGGGTACGAAAATAGAAATCTGTTTTTTATTATGTGTTAAGACTGTATCAGGACAGGAATAGCAAAATGCCTTAAACTATGCTTGTAGTTCTGTTTGGGTAGAAGAATAGCAAAGACTTTTAAACCAAGCACGAAGAATGATTCGGGTACTGAAATGACAACAGGAATAGCAAACTGTCTTAAACCAAGCGTGAAGATTGATTCTGGTAAGTGAATAGCAACTGGTCTTAAACTATGCTAGTAGATCTGTTTGGGTAGAGGAATAGCAAAGACTTTTAAACCAAGCACGAAGAATGATCCAGGTGTTGGAATAACAACAAGAATAGCAAACTGTCTTAAGCTAAGTTAATAGATTGTCTCAGGTACAGGAATAGCAAACTGTCTTAAACCAAGTGCGAAAAATGATTTGGATACATGAATAGCAAACCTTCTTAAACTATGCTAGTTAATTGTGTCTGGTGCAGGAATAGCAAAGTCATAAACTATGCTAGAAGAGTTTGTCTGGTACATAAAAAGCAAAGTGTCAAAAACTAAGCAAATAGATTGTGTCGGGTACAGAGATAGCAAACAGACTTAAACTATGCTAGTCGATAATGTCTGGTGCATGAATTGATTGTTAATAGATTGTTTCCCCATTTGATTGTAGAACAGCTAGATTTATCTTCTTTCCAAGGTACATAAACCAGATAACCCAGGGAGACCCGTCATATCTGGCAATGGTTCCCCAACTGAGAATATATATTTTGTTGACAGTTTTCTCAAGCCTTTAGTGCCGCAGATTCCATCATATATTCATGACACTCCTGATTTCCTCCGTAAAATCTCAGGTATTCAGAACCAGGTCCCCAACACAGCTATCATCGGTACTTTTGATGTGTCCTCTTTGTACACTAACATTCCCCAAGATGAAGGGATTGCTGCCTGCTCTTTGGCTTTGGCTTAGAGCGGTCACTCCTCACCGCCCATTTCTGATAAAGTATCCCTCATGAATCATGTTCTAACTAAAAACATTTTTTCGTTCATGGGTAAGAATTTCCTACAGGTACATGGCACCGCAATGGGTACACGGATGGCATCATCAATGGCCTGCCTATTCATGAGCCAACTTGAACAGCACATGTTGGTGTCAGCCCCGTGCCGTCCCTGGGTCTGGTGGCGCTATATTGATGACATCTTTTTCATCTGGACCAGTGATGAATCTAACCTCACAGCATTCTTTACTCACATCAATTCCTTCCATAGGACCTTCAAATTCACAACTGAATACTCAACCAAGGATACCCACTTTCTGGATGTCAAGCTTCTAAAGATGGATGATGGTTTGATCACAGATCTCTTTGTTAAACCCACAGATAAACACCAATATCTCCAGTCAACCAGCTGTCATCCCTGACACTGCAAAACCAGCATAGCCTACAGTCAGGTAGTTCTTGATGTGTTGTAGGGTTAATTGGTGATCAAGGGTGACTCCAAGATCTCTAACTGTCTTTGATGGGATGATGTTGTCGTGGACTACGGAGATGAGTGCAATAGGTTGTGATGTTCGGAACTGTGAGGTGACTTGGAGTACTTCAGTCTTAGATGAATTAAGCTGCAGACCTTTGTGGCTTGACCATGTCTGAATATCAGCAACACAGTCTGATAGCTGCTTCATAGACTCAGTGTGCTCACTCTGCTTGAGTATGACGTAAAGCTGTGTATCGTCAGCGTATACTGTGTGATGAACACCTTGATGTGCTTTGATGATGCCACCTAAAGGGCCAGTGTAAAGGATGAATTCCAGCGGTCCCATGACCGATCCTTGTGGATCTCCAGACGATAGTGGAGATGGTCTTGAGAAGGAGTCATTCACCTTTACAACTTGAGTCCATCCTTCAAAATACGAGCTGAGTAGCTGGAGAGCCAGACCATCTATGCCGTATGACCGCTTGAGCCTCTCCAAGGCAACTGTGTGATTAATAGTGTCGAATGCCGATGAGTAGTCTAAAAGGACAACAATAGCTTCGAAGCCTCTATCAATTGCGAGAAGGAGGTCGTTGCAGACTCGAACAAGTGCTGTTTCCGTAGAGTGAAATTTACGATAGGCTGATTGCATTTCTGGTAGGAGTCCATGTTGTTCAAGATAAACTCGCAGTTGGGCAGAGACAATTTTCTCGAGAACCTTCCCCAGAAACGAGATGTTAGAAATCGGCCTATAGTCGAGAAAATATTGCGATCAAGGTGAGGTTTCTTCAGCACAGGAATCACGTGTGATAATTTTAAGGATCCTGGAAAAGAGCCAGATGACAGTGACAAGTTCATGATGTGTGTGATTGTAGGAAGGAGTTCGTCGAGACAAGCCTTCAAGAGCCAGGTTGGGATGGGGTCAAGGTTGCATGACTTTGATGCACACTGTCCGATAACTTTCCTCAATTAAGCGCTCTAATGATTTTCAACTCTTAAATTGTTCACAACACAATGTTTTGCCATCTTTTCAGTTTTTTTCAAACCCTATTTGTCCAGTCCCTCATAACTTAGCATCTTATTGATAGTTCAACTCTCAAAATATTCACAAGCTGATGTTGTACTGTCTTTGTTAATTTTTTTAGGCCCTTGTTATGTAGTCCCTCCAAATATAAGAGATGCAAATATATTTCAACTCTAAATTGTCCACGAGCCAATATTGTGCTGTCTCATCTCATTTTCTCTGAACCTAATTTTGTTCAGTCTCTCATAACTTGCAACCTAAATGATTGTTGAACTTAAATTACTTTTTGATCAATGATATGCTGTCTTTGGTTTTCTTTGAGGCTCTAGTTCCTCAAAAATTAAGCACTCCAATGATTTTCAACTATTAAATTGTTCATGAGCCAGTGTTGTGCCGTCTCAGCATTGTCAAACATGATGACATTTGATAAACGTTTACGACAGTCTGCCTTTTTCTGTGTGCAATTTGCTCACTGATGATATTTCAAATCTCAAATTGAAGAGAAGTATCCAAGATGGATTGTCATCAGAAGTTGCTTCTATGTAAGTTTGCTTGGAATGTCATTTTGTGGATGGCTATTCATTGCCCCTTTCTCTTTGAAGGTATGTAGAAAAATGTAAATTCTCCTTTAATAGTTTTGTAACCCTGTGCAATGTTTTTCAACTCTCTAATTGTTTACAAAATAATATTGTGACATCTCTTCCATTTCTCGAAACCTCAAGGTGTCCAGTTCCTCATAGTTTGGCACCTTAATGATTATTCAACTCTCAAATTATTCCAGAGCTGATGTTGTGCTGTCTTTGGTTTTCTTTGAGGCTCCTGTTGTCTAGTCTCTCAAAAACTTAACAATCTTGTGGTATTTCAAATTTCAAATTGTTCCCCCACTGTGATGATTATTGATAACATGTTTAAGAACATATGTATTATTTTGTTTGCAAAAAATATACCAGTCATAATCTTTAAATTTCCGAACAGCTGATGTTGTGCAGTCTTTTCAATTTCCCCAAAAATATCTCTCCAGTCCATCAAAACTTGTTACTCTAATATTTATCAGCTCTCAAATTATTTCAGAGCTTATGCTGTGCTGTATTTGGTTTTCTTATTGTCTATTTGGCAAAGTAATGTTTTTCAACCTTCAAATTGTTCATGTGCCAGTGTTGTACTGCTACTTAAGTTTTGCCCAAGCACAATTTTAGATGAAGTGTGTAGGACAGAGTGTCTTATTTCTTTTTGCAGATTATTCACTAAATCAAGAGAAGTATCCAGCATTGACAAAGCCTCTTTCATCAGAAGATGTTCCTATCAAGGTCACCTTGGAATTTTAATTTGTTTGATGACTTTGCATCACTCCCTCATTTTCTGAGGTGAGTTGAAAAATGTCATTTCTATTTAGTTCTTTATCCCTGCACACTGATTTTCAACTCTTCAATTGTTCGTTGTGACGTCTCTTCTAATTCTCGGAGCCTCATGTTGTCGTGTCCCTCACAATTTGGCACTTTTGTGATTTTTCAACTCTCAAATTATT
Organism: Pisaster brevispinus; assembly: GCA_023634235.1. Lineage (NCBI taxonomy): Eukaryota > Metazoa > Echinodermata > Asteroidea > Forcipulatida > Asteriidae > Pisaster > Pisaster brevispinus. The sequence continues at coordinate 223,557 of JAMKCF010000068.1, read as the reverse complement.
CACAAGCCAATGTTGGGCTATCCTTGGTTTTATTTAGACTCTTATTGTGTAACCCCTCCAAATATAAGAAATGTAAAGATATTTCAACTCTAAATTGTTCACGAGCCAATCTTGTGCCAATTCGTTTCATTTTCTCTGAACCTCATTTTGTTTGGTCCTTATAACATGCCACCTAAATGATTGTTGAACTTTAAAATTACTTTTGAGTCGATGTACTGTCTTTAGTTTTTTCAGGCTGTTGTTGTGTAGTCCCTCAAAATGTTTTAAAATTATGATATTTGAACTCTAAAATTGTTCATGAGCAAATGTTGTGCTGTTTCATCATTTCTTCTGCACCTCATGTTGTCCTGTCCCTTGTAACTTACCTCCTAAATGATTGTTAAACTTTTAAATTATTGACCAGCTGATGTTTAGCTGTCTTTGGTTTTCTTTGAGGCTCTTATTGTGTAGTCCCTCAAAATCTTAGAGATGTAGTGACATTTTTACTCGTCATTTGTTCACGAGCCAATATTGAGTCGTCTCATCATTTTTCTCTGAATCGCATGTTGTCCTGTCTCTCATAACTTGGCACCTAAATGATTATTAAACTTTCAAATTATTCACGAGCCAATAATTTTTTCTGACTTTGATTTTCTTTGAGGCTCCTTTTGTCAAGTCCCTAAAAAATAAACCGATGTGAAGATATTTCAACTCTGAAGATGTTGAAAAGCCATTGTTGTGACGTCTCTTCAATCTTTCAGCTCCTCATATTGCCGTCTTGTCATTTTCTTCAAAAACAATTTAATAAATGTTTACAACAGAGTGTGTGTTATTTTGTTTGCAGATTATTCATTGAGTCCAAAGAAGTAACCATCATTGACAAAGCTTCTTTCAAAGAGAAGATGTTCCTATCCAGGTCAACTGAGAACATCATTTTTGGATGACTATGCATCACTCCCTCTTTTCCTGAGGTATGTTGATTTTGTTATTTCTTCGTAGTTCTTTATAGCTGTGCATGGATTTTCATCTCTTTAATTGTCTGCGAAACAATGATGTGCTGTCTTTTTAACTTCTTGGAACCCCATGTTGTCCAGTCCCTCGTAACTTAGCATCTTTGAGGGTTTTCCATCAAGTCCATCAAATATTAACCGATGTGATGATTGGTCATTTATAAAATTATAAAATAAATAATGTTTCTTCATTTTCTCTGACCATTATGTTGTCCTGTCCCTCACAACTTGTCCAGTCCTTCATAACTTGTTGCTCTTGTATTTATCAGCTCTCAAATTACTCACATGCCATTGTTGTACTGCTTCTTAAATTTTGCCCAAGCACAATTTTAGATAGTGTTTATGACAGTGTGTCTGTTTTTTGGAGATTATTCACTGGTTGAAGAGAGGGCTGCATTCATCATGAGCAAAGAAATGCTTCTATCAAGGCCAAGTTGGAGTGTCATGTTTGGGATGACTATGCACCACTGCCTCCTCTTCTAAGGTGCGTTAAGAAATGTCAATTCTTTTAAGTTTAAGCAACCCTCATTGCTGTGTCTACATGAAATTTTTTTATGAGGCAATGATGTGTCGTCTCATCATTTTCTCTGAACCTCGTGTTTTCCTGTCCCTCATAACTTGCCCTCTTAATAATGGTCATTTCTCCTCAGTTGTTTAGCCCTGTGCATTGATTTTAAACTCTTAAATTGCCAACTAAACAATGGAACGCCATGTTGTCTAGTCCCTCATAACTTAGCACCTTAATCATTGTTCAACTTTTAAATTATACACAAGCCAATGTTGTGCTGTCTTTGGATTTTTTAAAGCTTTTGTTGTGTAGTACCTCAAAATCTTAGAGATGTAAGTATATTTCAACTCTAAATTAGTTCCGGAGCCAACGTTGTGCCATCTTATCATTTTCTCTGAATCTGCTGCTGTCGTGTCCCTCACAACTTGCACCTTATTGATGGTCATTTCTTATTAGTTGTCTAGCTCTGTGAATTGATTTTCAACTCATGAAACAATGTTGTGACGATTCTTTAATTTCTTCAAGCAGTGTGACATTTGATAAATATTTACAAAAGTGTGTTTTATTTTGTTTGCAGATTATTCAGTGATTCAAAAGTAGTGTCCAAGGTTCTTTCTTCAGAAGATGCTTTTGTCAAGGTCAACTGGGAATGCTATTTTGGGGATTACTATGCATCACTCCTTCCTTCTCTGAGGTATAATGAAACATTTCATTTCTCCTTAGTTCTTAAACCAAGCGCAATGATTTTCATCTCTTAAATTGTTCAAGAGCCAATGTCATTCCATCTCATCATTTTCTCTGAAGATATGTGATGATATTTCAACTCTTACATTGTTTGCGAGCCAATATTGTGTCATCTTATCATTTTTTTTCTAAATCGTATGTCGCTTGTCGCTCATAAATTTCTACCGAAATGATAATTGAACTTTCAAATTATTCACGAGTCGTTGTTGTGCTCTCTTGGATTTTCTTTGAGACTCACATTGTTCAGTCCCTCAAAATGTAAATGCTCTAGTGTTTTTCTAATTCTAAAATTTGTTCTGGAGCCACTGTTGTGATGTTTCATCATTTTTTTCAAGCATAATGACATTTGAAGAAACCTTAACAACTATAATAATAATAAAAATACAAGGCATTTATATGGCGCTCTACAAAGAACACAGCGCCTCATAATCAACATCAAATTAAATTCAAAAACATAAAGAAAATGCATTAAAACAAACATATCATAAGCTGGGAAATAGGTGAGTTTTAAGTTGGCGCTTGAAGGTCGTAGTAGATGCCACTTCCCTGAAAGCACACGGCAGCTCGTTCCACAATCTGGGGGCAACAACAGAGAATGAATTGTCTCCAGCCTTCCTTTTGGAGCGCGGAACAACTGTGAATCTTATTTTGTTTGCAGATAATTTACTGATTCAAGATAAGTATCCATCATAGACAAAGCTTCTTTCATCAGAAGATGCTTCTATGTAGGTCAACTTGGAATGTCATGTTTTAGATGGCTATGCATCATTCCCTCCTTCTCTTAGGTATAAAGACAAATTTCATTTCTCCTTAGTTCTTAAACCGTGCTAATTCTTAAAATGTTTATGAGCAAGTGATGTGCCGTCTCTTCATTTTTTCTGAACCTCATGTTGTCCTGTCCCTCACAATATCTCACCTTAATGATTGTTCAACTTTCAAATTATTCACAAGCCGTTATTTTTAGGTGTTCGGGCATTCAGCCCGGAACACCTCTTATTTTTTTCGTTTTTTCTTCTTCTTAATACTTCTTCTTCTTCTTCTTCTCAGCGTCCCTTGTCCGCTAACAAAAACACCCTTTCCGAGCTCATATGAACCTGAAACTTCACATATAGTTAGATATTTATTAGGAAATGAAACCGCTTCAGTTACGTCATGATGACGTCATCAGGTGTTGAGTTACGTTAAATCAAAGTTTAATATTTGAAAAAATCATAACTCCAAAACTACACAATGGATTTTTAAAATCTATACATCATCGGATAGGCCTGGTATGACTCTAAAAACGCTACACTGAACGCGACCTCATTTGACCTTGACTTCCGGTTCAAACCGGAAGTTGAATATCATCACAATTTTTACATCAAATTGTAGATCTGTGATCCTTCCGAAACTTTTGCACAGAAATGATGCCAATATGACCTTAACTTCTAGTCCTAAATGGGTGTTACAGCCAAAGTGAGTATTAACCACAGTTAATTTGTGTATGGAGAAAAGCGCTGTAACTGACTGTCCGCTCCATTATTCATAAGGTTCAAAGTCCACGAAGCCTGTGCGTATAGTCCCACACAACGGAAATGTATCATTGCGTTGCTTATTCTTGTACGTTGTAACAACACGTGTCCCGCACATAAAAAACTCAAACTCATTCAAAGTTCAGTGTGAATTTAGTTCCGTTGTGCTCGTCTGATGGCTTAATGGAAAACAAGGAATAAAAGAGGAGGTTTTACTGAGATGTCCACCTGCTTTAGGGATTTGTATGACTTTGACTAAATGACAAAAACTTCAACTGAAAAAGAAAGACATTGGTTTGTTTCTCATCAAACACAGAGACCCACGTCACGTCGATCGACATGACCATGCCTGCCAACGGCGCTCTAGGCCCTCTGAGTATGCCCTTCAGACACGGTGATTAAAATGGTAAGCTTTATTTCAAAATCACCGTTAAACAGAGGGGGCATTCCTTTTTTTTCTACAATAATGTTGATATGTTTCATCCATGAACTTGCCTAGTTTTGTTTTGTTTTGTTTTTTTACTTTCAAAAATCATTATTTTGTCATGGTTTAATTTTCAACTTTCTGATTGAATTGATGCTAATCCCCGCTCAGGTATATTATGAACATGTACTGTGTATGGAAAAAAACATAACTCGTGAACCAAAAAGTGTGCAACTTTTTTGGAGTTGATTTTAACGATGTTGTAGTCTGATAAGGGTCTGGTTAAAACAAAATAAGATTTAAGAGCGCCATCTGGCGGCAGGTTAAAACAGTTCAAAATACAGTTTTAATAGAAGCCTTTTGCAGAGTTTTTATAGTTGTTTCAACATGGGCTACACATACTTCACAAAAATGAATATGTTGGTGACCTTGTCTTGACCTTTTAACCTGTCTAATCTGGAAGTTCTGTAAAACGCTTTAAAAACATTATTTAATAGCTATTCATTCTGTTTTCACAATAACAAACAGCTCAGCTCACGATCACTCCAGTAAGCTTTACTTGAATCCGAACACCTCAAATTTGTTATCAAACAAATTCTTATGTCTAGTCTATTTTTGGTTTTCTTTTAGGCTATTATATTGTTTATTCACTTCAAAATCATAGAGATTTAATGAAAATTCAACTCTTAATTTGTTCTTGAGCCAATGTTGTGCCATCTCATCATTTTTTTTCAATCATAATGACATTTGATTTGATTATTTTTTGTGCAGATTGTTCACTGATTCAAGAGAAGAAGATGCTTCTATCTAGGTCAATTTTGAATGTCATGTTTTTGGATGGCTATGCTTGGCTCCCTCCTTTTCTGAGGTTTGTTGACAAATTTCATTTCTCCTTAGTTCTGTAACCATATGCAATGATTTTAAATTCTTTAATTGTTCACAAAATAATCATCATCATTCGGCATAGACTTGCGTCCGTGGCCGCCTCGTCCTCAGGTTGTAATGGGGTTGCACTCCTGGTGTTGCCGCCATCACCTGGTGTCTGTCAATCGCTGCTCGTCTCAGTTCTTTGACGCTTCTTCCTCTCCACTTTGTGACGTTATCTATCCAGCGCAGCCTAGGGCGGCCTCTGCCTCGAGTTGTACCTGTAGGCAGACCATCTATAGCTGCGCTGGGTAGGCCTCCCTGTCTCATCGCATGAGCGCACCATTTCGCCTTCTGCTCTAAGACCTCGTCACTCGTGAGACACCACCGACCACCGATCAGTTCAGCCAGCCTTTCATTTGTGATGAAGTCTGACCACTTTATACCCAGCATGGTTCGCCAAATCGTTCTGCCAAAAGCGTCGAAGCGCTTTAGGTCAGCTGCTTTGAAGGTGAGTGTGGTGGAGTTATACAGTACTTTGGCAATCACCAAAGACTGTACTAGCTGTAACTTTGTGTCAAGGGAAACACGCGAAGATGCCAAGTATTTGCACTTCCGTAGTGCAGCCTTTCCGATCCCTATTCTTATCCGGACCTCTTCGCTGTCATTGAGATTGTGAGTTATTGTTGTGCCAAGATAGCGAAACTTGCTGACACGTGGTATAATAGCTCCATGAAAGGTGATTGTTGCATCTGTTAATACCTTCTGGATGACGAGGTATTCTGTCTTACCCGGATGAATTACAAGGCCATACTCCTCTGAGACATCTCCAAGAATGGCAAGCATGTCCTCGGCATGCTTTCTGGAGAGAGCCATCAGAACCAGATTGTCAGCATATCTCAGCTCTTTGATGTTGAGACCACTCACATCGGGGGCTCTGAGATGTGCTGTACAGAAGTACCACTCCCTCATCAAGCATTCTGTATAGAGGCTGAAAAGTGTTGGAGAGTGTGGGCAGCCTTGTCTCACACCAGCTGGGGTGTCAAAAACCTGTGTGAGTTGACCCTTCCATCGGAGTTGACCATTTGCATTCAGGTACAGGTCTTCAATGAGCCGCAGTACATCGCCCTCGACACCGAGTCTGTGAGTTTTGCAAATATGAGCTCGTGGTTAACCGAGTCAAAGGCTTTTTTGTAATCCACAAAGACCAGATGGAGTGGAGTTTTGGCCGTGTAGTAGGCTTCCGATACTGATTTGAGAAGATATGCGGCATCTGTTGTACCCTTTCCTTCACTGAAACCGCACTGTGTTTGGTTGACATGAACCTGTGCGATTTTCTTGAGTCTTGCCTGGATGAGGTTGAGTACAATTTTACTTGCATGACTGATGAGTGCTAGTATTCTATAATTGCTGCAATCCTGTCTATCTTTCTTCTTGTGTAGGGCTATGTATATCGAATTTGTCATGGTCGTGGGCCATTTCCCTTCCTTCCATATGATGCATACTGCTTCATGCAGGATATCTAAGATCTGTGGCTCTTGTGCGGCGATCTTAATGCTCTCAGATGTGACATTGTCGCATCCAGTCGCCTTGTTGTTGTTGAGATCTGCAATGGCTTTTGTTGTCTCCTCAATGGTTGGAAGGGTGTATTCCCCATTGTTTGGCTGAATTTGGGGGCGTGGTCTGTCAGAGACAAACAGCTTCTTTGAATACTCTTCCCATCTGCTTATCTGTTCTTCCACGGTTTGCAGCAGCACACCATTTGCATCCTTGATGTTCACCTCTGAAGGTTTTAGTTTTTTTTAGGCTCGTATTGTTGAGTCCATCAAAATTTAACCGATGTAATGATTTGTCGGACAAATTATTCACAAGCCAATGTTATGTCGTCTTTGGTTTGTATAGTCTCTCAAAAATAGCAATCTAATGATATTTCAAATCTTACATTCTTCACGTGGCGATGTTGTACTGTTTCTTGTGTCTCCCCTCGCATGATGACGATTGATAAAATGTTTACGAGTATGCGTGTTATTTTGTTTGTTATTCTTAATTCAATGTCCTGTCTTTGTTTTCTTTTAGGCTCTTATTTGGTAGTCCCTCAAAATCTTTGAGATTTAATGACATTTCAACTCTTAATTTGTTTACGAGGCAATGATGTGTCGTCTCATCATTTTCTCTGAACCTCATGTTTTCCTGTCCCTCTTAACTTGCCATCTCAATAATGGTCATTTCTCCTCAGTTTTCTAGCCCTGTGCATTGATTTTCAACTCTTTAATTGTTCATGAATCAATTTTGTTACCGTTGTTCAACTTCTGGAAACCTTATGTTTTCCAGTCTCTCATAACTTGGCACCTAAATGATTATTGAGCTTTCAAATTATACATGATCTGAAGTTTCTCTGTCTTGGGTTTTCTTTGAGGCTCTTGTTGTCAAGTCCTTAAAAATGAATCCATATGATGATACTTCAACTCTTAAATTGTTCATGAGCCAATCTTGTGCCGTCTCATTTCATTTTTTCTGAACCTCAGTCTATCATAACTTGCCACCTTCAAAATAGTTCCACTCTCAAATTTTTCACAAGCAGATGTTCTTTGAGGCTCATGTTGTCTAGTCCCTCAAAATGTAAACGCTCTTATGATTTTTCAACTCTTACATTTTTTATGGAGCAATGTTGTGCCGTCTCTTCATTTTCTTCGAGCATGATGATATTTTATGAAAAGTATACAGCAGCATTTTTGTTTGCAGATTATTCACTGATTCAAGAGAAGTATCCACTATGGACAAAGCTTCTTTCATCAGAAGATGCTTCTATCTTGGTCGTTGAGGTTTTTTTAAGGCTCTTGTTGTGTAGTCTCTTATAATCTTAGAGATGTAATGATATTTCAACTCTAAAATTGTTCTTGAGCCAGTGTTTTGTGCAGTTTTATATGAGTTTATTTTGTCCTTTACCAAATGACTTGCCACTAAACGATTGTTGAACTTTCAAATTGTTCCTGATCCGATGTTGTGCTGTTTTCAGGGTTCCTGTTGTCGAGTCCTTTAAAAATTAACCAATGTGTTGATATTTCAGATCCTAAATTGATCAAGGGCCAATGTTGTGACGTCTCTTCAATTTTTACCAACCTTATGTTGTCCTGTCCTTCATAATTGCCACTTAAATGGTTGTTGGACTTGCAAACTATTCATGAGCTGTCTTTGGTTTTCTTTGTGGTCCCTGATGTCTAGTCTCTCAAAATTTAAGCGATATAATGATGTCTAACTTTTGGTTTGTATAACAGCCAGTGTTGTGCTGACTCTCCCTTTTCTCCAAGCATGATGACATTTGATAATTGTTCATGATAGTGTCTTATTTAGTTTGTAGATTATTCACTGAATCAAAAGATAAGTATCCATCATGAACAGAGCTTCTTTCATCAGAGATGTTCCTATCAAGGTCAACTGGAAATGTCATTTTTTGGATGGCCATGCATCTCTCCCTCCTTTTTTAAGGTATGTTTGAAATTGACATTTCTTCTTAGTTTTTTATCCCCGCACAATGATTTTCAACTCTTAAATTTTATGCGAAACAATAATGTGCTGTCTCTTTAGTTTCTCGAAACAACATGGTGTTCAGTCCCTCATAACCTCATAACCTTAGTTAATGGCCAACTCTAAATTATACACAATCTGATGTTGTGCTGCCTTTGTTTTTTAAATCTCTTGTCGTTTATTCCTTCAAAATCTGAGTGATGTAATGACATTTCAACTCATGATTTGTTCATGAGCTAATGATGTGCCGTCTCATCATTTTTTCTCAACTTCATGTTTTCCTGTCCCTCAGATCTTGCCATTGTAATGATGGTCATTTCTGCTTGGTTGTGAAGCCCTATGCATTGATTTTCATTTTTATAATTGTCTGCGAAACAATGATGTGCCATCTCTTCAGTTTCTCGAAACTCCATGTTGTCCAGTCCCTCAAACTTAGCACCTTGATTAGTGTTCGAATCTTAATTTACTCACTAGCCGTTTTTGTGCTATTTTGGGTTTCCTTTTTGGCTATGATTATGTGATCCCTCAAAATCTTACAGATCTAATGACTTTTGACTCCAAATATGTTCACTTCCCAATCTTTTGCCGTCTCATCATTTTCTCTGAGCCTTGTGTTGTCCTGTCCCTCATAACTTGCCACTTAATTGATTGTTCAACTTATCTTGAACAAATTATTCCGCTTCTATCTTGGTCAACTTGTAATGTCATGTTTTGAATTGCTGTGCATCGCTCCCACCTTTTCCGAGGTATGTTGAAATATGTTGTTTCTCCGTAGTTCTGAAACCCTGCACAATGATTTACATCTCTTTAATTGCTCACGAAACATTGTTGTGACATCTCTTTTAGTTTTAGAAACCTCATGCTGTCCTGTCCCTCCTAAATTTGCAGCTTAATGATTGTTTAGCTCTAAAAATATTCACACGCCGATGTTGTTCAGCCTTTGTTTTTTTGTTAATAAGAGATGTAATGTTATTTCACCTCTAATATTGTTCACTAGCGAAAGTTGTGCCGTCTCATCACTTCTCTGAATAACGTGTTGTCCTATCCTTTATAAGTTGCCACCTAAATGATTATTGAACTTTCAAACTAATCACAAGACGATGGTTACTGTTTTCTTTGACGCTTTTGTTGCCCTCAAAAATAAACCGATGTGAATATATTTCAACTCTAAAGATGTTGAAGAGCCATTGTTGTGACATCTCTTCAATCTCCATAGCCTCATATTGTCCAGTCCCTCATAACTTTGCACCTTAATGATTGTTCAACCCTCAAATTATTCACAAGTCAATGTTAAGCTGTCTTTAGTTTTATAAAGGCTTTTATTATGTAGTCTCTAAAAATTTTAGATATGTGATGATATTTCAACTCTTAAACTGATGGAGAGATAATGATGTGCCATCTCATCATTTCTTTTAATTTCTTGGTGTCCTGTCCCTCATAACTTGCCACCTAAATGATTGTTCATCTCTTAATTTTTGTTTAAGCCAATGTTAGGCTGTCTTTTGGTTTTTTTAAGGCTCTTTTTGTGTACTCCCTCAAAATCTAAGAGGTGTAAAGATTTTTTAAATTAACCAGTGTGATGATATTTCAACTTTTTAAGGGCCAATGTCATGACGTCTCTTCCATTTCTTGGAACCTCCTGTTGTCCAGTCCCTCATAGCTTGTCACATTAATGATTGTTCAACTCTCAAATCATTCAAGAGCTGATCTTGTGCTGTTTTTGGTTGACAGTGAGACTCATGTTGTCTAGTCTCCCAAATAATAGCAATCTAATGATATTTCAAATCACAAATTGTTTACAATCTCAAATTGTTTACAATCTCAAATTGTTTACAATCTCAAATTGTTTACAATCTCAAATTGTTTACAATCTCAAATTGTTTACAATCTCAAATAGTTCCCTCCTTTGTGATTACTATTGATAAAATGTTTACGAATATATTAAAACTTATTTTGTTTGCAGAAATTTACAAGTCATATGTTTTTAACTTTAAATAGCTGATGTTGTGCAGTCTTTTCAATTTCCCTAAAATATCTTGTCCAGTCCTTCAAAAATTGTGACTCTAATAATTATCAGCTCTCAAAGTATTCCAGAGCTGATGCTGTGCTGTATTCGGATTTGTTGTTGTTTATTTGGCAAACTAATGTTTTCAATGTTCTAAATACTCATACACCGGTGTTGTACTGCTTCTTAAATTTTGCCCAAACACATTTTTACATTAAAATGTTTGTGACAGTGTGTCTTATTTGGTTTTGCAGATTATTCACTGGTTGAAGAGAGCATTCATCATGAGCAAAGACTTCATTCATCAGGAGATGCTTCTATCAAGGTCAAGTTGGAGTGTCATGTTTGGGATTGCTGTGCATCACTCACTTCTTTTCTGAGGTAAGTTGAAAAATGTATATTCTCCCAAGCTCTTTATCAACTCTTTAATTGTCACAAATGAATGTTGTGAAATCTCTTCAATTTCTCAGAACCTCATGTCAATCTGTTTCTCATAACTTGCCTTGTTAATATTGGTTGTTTCTCCTGAGTTGCTTAGCCCAGTGCATTGATTTTCAACTTTTTAATTGCTCATTAATCAATGTTTTGAGGTCCCTTCAATTTCTAGAAACCTCTTGTTGTCCAATCCCTTATAACTTGACACCTTAATGATTGTTCAACTCTCAAATTAATCATGAGCCAATGTTGTACTGTCTTAGGTTTTTTTTCAGGGCCTTTGTTGTATAGTACCTCAAAATGTAAGAGATCTATCTCAATTTTATAATGTTCACAAGCCAATATTTTGCCGTCTCATCATTTTCTCTGAACATTATGTTGTCTCGTACTTTAAAACTTCCCACCTTCAAAATTGTTTCACTCCCAAATTTTCATGAGTCGATGTTGTGCTGTCTGTAGGTTTTCTTGAGGCTCATGTTGTGTAGTCCCTCAAACTTTTAAGTGCTCTGATGATTTCCAACTCTTTCAATGTTCATGAGCAACTGCTGTGCTGTCTCTTCATTTTTATTCAAGTTTGATGACAAAGCTTCTTTCATCAGAAAATGCTTCTATCTGTCCAACTTGGAATGTCGTGTTTTGATTGGCTGTGCATCGCTCCCTCCTTTTCAAAGGTATGTTGAAAAATGTAATTTCTCCTTAATTGTTTTTCTCTGCACAATGATTTTCAGCTCTTTAATTGTTTATCAATCAATGCTGTGAGCTCTGTTAAATTTCTGGAAATCTCATGTTGTCCAGTCTCTCATAACTTGGCACCTAAATGATTATTAAACTTTCAAATTGTACATGATCTGAAGTTTCTCTGTCTTTGGTCTTCTTTGAGGCTCTTGCTGTCAAGTCCTCAAAAATTAATCCATGTGATGATATTTCAATTCTTAAATTGTTCAAGAGCCCATCTTGTGCCGTCTCGTTTCATTTTTTTCTGAACCTCAGTCCATCATAACTTGCCACCATCAAATTAGTTCCACTCTCAAATTATTCACAAGCAGATGTTGTGATATCTTTGGTTTTCTTTGAGGCTCATGTTGTCTAGTCCTTCAAAATGTAAATGCTCTAATGATTTATCAACTCTTAAATTTTTAATGAAGCAATGTTGTGCAGTCTCTAGATTTGTTTGCAGATTATTCACTGATTCAAGAGAAGTATCCACTATGGACAAAGCTTCTTTCATCAGAAGATGCTTCTATCTTGTGTCTTTGAGGTTTTTTAAGTCCCCTGTTGTGTAGTCTCTTATCATCTTTGAGATAAAATGATATTTCAACTCTAAAATTGTTCTTGAGCCAATGTGTTGTGCCATTTTATATGAGTTTATTTTGTCCTTTACCAAATGACTTGCCACTAAATGATTGTTGAACTTTCAAATTGTTCCGGATCTGATGTCGTCCTTTTTTCAGGGCTCCTGTTGTAGAGTCCTTTAAAAATTAACCAATGTGTTGATGTTTCAGATCCTAAATTGATCAAGGGCCAATGCTGTGACGTCTCTTTAATTTTTATCAACCTTATGTTGTCCACTGTCTCAAAAATAAGCACCTAAATGATTTTTCAACTCTATAATTATTCACAAGCCGATGTTGTACTGTATCATCGTTTTCATTTGACCGTATGTCGTTCTGTCCCTCATAATTTGCCTCTTAAATGATTGCAAACTCTTCATGAGCTGTCTTTGGTTTTCTTTGAGGTTCCTGATGTCTAGTCTCTCAAAATTTAAGTGATAGAATGTCGTCTAACTTTTGATTTGTAAAACAGCCAGTGTTGTGCCGACTTTCCCTTTTCTCCAAGCATGATGACATTTGATAATTGTTTATGATAGTGTCTTATTTAGTTTGCAGATTATTCACTGAATCAAAAGATAAGTATCCATCATGGACAGAGCTTCTTTCATCAGAAGATGCTTCTATCTTGTGTCTTTGAGGTTTTTTAAGTCCCCTGTTGTGTAGTCTCTTATCATCTTTGAGATAAATAATGATATTTCAACTCTAAAATTGTTCTTGAGCCAATGTGTTGTGCCATTTTATATGAGTTTATTTTGTCCTTTACCAAATGACTTGCCACTAAATGATTGTTGAACTTTCAAATTGTTCCGGATCTGATGTCGTCCTTTTTTCAGGGCTCCTGTTGTAGAGTCCTTTAAAAATTAACCAATGTGTTGATGTTTCAGATCCTAAATTGATCAAGGGCCAATGCTGTGACGTCTCTTTAATTTTTATCAACCTTATGTTGTCCACTGTCTCAAAAATAAGCACCTAAATGATTTTTCAACTCTATAATTATTCACAAGCCGATGTTGTACTGTATCATCGTTTTCATTTGACCGTATGTAGTTCTGTCCCTCATAATTTGCCTCTTAAATGATTGCAAACTCTTCATGAGCTGTCTTTGGTTTTCTTTGAGGTTCCTGATGTCTAGTCTCTCAAAATTTAAGTGATAGAATGTCGTCTAACTTTTGATTTGTAAAACAGCCAGTGTTGTGCCGACTTTCCCTTTTCTCCAAGCAGGATGACATTTGATAATTGTTTATGATAGTGTCTTATTTAGTTTGCAGATTATTCACTGAATCAAAAGATAAGTATCCATCATGGACAGAGCTTCTTTCATCAGAGATGTTCCTATCAAGGTCAACTGGAAATGTCACTTTTTGGATGGCTATGCATCTCTCCCTCCTTTTCTAAGGTATGTTTGAAAATTGACATTTCTTCTTAGTTTTTTATCCCCGCCCAATGATTTTCAACTCTTAAATTGTATGCCAAACAAAAAATGTGCCGTCTCTTCAATTTCTCGAAACCCCATGTTGTCCAGTCCCTCAAAACTTGGCATCTTAATGAATGGCAAACTCTCAAATTATACACAATCTGATGTTGAGCTGCCTTTGTTTTTTTAAATCTCTTGTTGTTTATTTCTTCAAAATCTAAGTGATGTAATGACATTTCAACCCTTGATTTTGTTCATGAGCTAATGATGTGCCGTCTAATCATTTTTCTGAATTTGAAGCCATACGCATTGATTTTCATCTCTTTAATATCATGTGGGACAATAATGTGCCATCTCTTCAATTTCTCGAAACTCCACGTTGTCCAGTCCCTGGAACTTAGCACCTTGATTAATGTTCAAATCACAAGTCGTTTTTGTGCTATTTTGGGTTTTCTTTTAGGCTATGATTATATGACTCTCAAAATGTTATAGATCTAATGACCTTCGACTCCTAATATGTTCACTCCCCAATCTTTTGCCGTCTCATCATTTTCTCTGAGCCTTGTAATTTCCTGTCCCTCAAAACTTGCCACTTAATTAATTGTTTAACTTATTTTTAACAAATTATTCACGCTTTTTTGGGGGGGTCAACTTTGTATGTCATGTTTTTAATTGCTGTGCATCGCTCCCTCCTGTTCCGAGGTATGTTAAAATATGTTGTTTCTCCATAGATCTGAAACCCTGCACAATGATTTACATCTCTTTAATTGCTCACGAAACATTGTTGTGACACCTCTTTTCTTTTTCGAAACCTCATGCTGTCCTGTCCCTCCTAAATTTGCATCTTAATGATTGTTTAACTCTAAAAATATTTTCACGCTGATGTTGTTCAGCCTTTGTTTTTTTTTTAATAAGAGATTTTATGTTATTTCACCTCTAAAACTGTTCACTAGTGAAAGTTGTGCCGTCTTATCACTTCTCTGAATCTCATATTGTCCTATCCTTTATAAGTTTCCACCTAAATGATTATTGGACTTTCAAACTAATCACAAGGAGATGGTTTTGAGTCTTAGGTTTTCTTTGACGCTTCTGTTGCCCTAAAAAAAAACGATGTGAATATATATCAACTCTAATGATCTTGATGAGCCATTGTTGTGACGTCTCTTCAATCTCCATAGCCTCATATTGTCCAGTCCCTCATAACTTTGCACCTTAATGATTGTTCAACCCTCAAATTATTCACAAGTCAATGTTAAGCTGTCTTTAGTTTTTTAAAGGCTTTTGTTGCGTAGTCTCTCAAAATTTTAGAGATTTTAGAAATTTAGAGAAATTGGTCAAAAGATAATGATGTGCCATCTGATCCTTTTCTTTGAATTTCTTGGTGTCTTGTCCCTCATAACTTACCACCTAAATGATTGTTCATCTCTTAATTTTTTTATAAGCCAATGTTGTGCTGTCTTCGGGTTTTTTAAGGCTTTTTTTGTGTAGTCCTTCAAAAGGTGTAAAGATATTTAAAATTTACCAATGTGATGATATTTCAATTCTTTATTTGATCAAGGGCCAATGTCGTGATGTCTCTTTCATATCTTGGAACCTCCTTTTGTCCAGTCCCTTATAGCTTGTCACCTTAATGATTATTCATTTCTCAAATCATTCCAGAGCTGATCTAATGATATTTCAAGTCTCAAATTGTTTACAATCTCAAATTGTTCCCTCCTTTGTGATTACTATTGATAAAATGTTTACGAATATATTAAAACTTATTTTGTTTGTAGAAACTTACAAGTCATATTTTTTAAACTTTAAATAGCTGATGTTTTGCAGTCTTTTCAATTTCCTTAAAATATCTTGTCCAGTCCTTCAAAAATTGTGACTCTCAAAGTATTCCAGAGCTGATGCTGTGCTGTATTCGGATTTCTTGTTGTCTATATGGCAAACTGATGTTTTCAATGTTCAAAATACTCAAACACCGGTGTTGTACTGCTTCTTAGATTTTGCCCAAACAAATTTTTACATTAAAGTGTTTATGACATTGTGTCTTATTTGGTTTTGCAGATTATTCACTGGTTGAAGAAAGCATTCATCAAGAACAAAGAGATGCTGCTATTAAGGTCAAGTTGGAGTGTCATGTTTCGGATTTCTATGCATCACTCACTCCTTTTCTGAGGTAAGTTGAAAAATGTCATTTCTCCCAAGTTCTTTATCAACTCTTTAATTGTCACAAATGAATGTTGTGAAATCTCTTCAATTTCTCAGAACCTCATGTCAATCTGTTTCTCATAACTTGCTTTGGTAATATTGGTTGTTTCTCCTGAGTTGCTTAGCCCAGTGCATTGATTTTCAACTTTTTAATTGCTCATTAATCAATGTTTTGAGGTCCCTTCAATTTCTAGAAACCTC
The DNA here is from genome assembly GCA_023634235.1 of Pisaster brevispinus. NCBI lineage: Eukaryota > Metazoa > Echinodermata > Asteroidea > Forcipulatida > Asteriidae > Pisaster > Pisaster brevispinus. Next base: position 207,407 of record JAMKCF010000068.1, on the reverse strand, counting down.
TTGTTGTCCAATCCCTTATAACTTAACACCTTAATGATTGTTCAACTCTCAAATTATTCATGAGCCAATGTTGTACTGTCTTAGGTTTTTTTTCAGTGCCTTTGTTGTGTAGTACCTCAAAATGTAAGCGATCTATCCCAATTCTATAAGGTTCACAAGCCAATTTTTTGCCGTCTCATCATTTTCTCTGAACTTTATGCTGTCCCGTACCTCATAACTTACCACCTTCAAAATTGTTCCACTCTCAAAATAGTCAATGCTGTGCTGTCTTTGATTTTTTTTTAGGCTCATGTTGTCTAGTCACTCAAACATTTCAGTGCTCTTGTGATTTTCAACTCTTTCAATGTTCATGAGCAACTTTTGTGCTGTCCTTAACGATGAATGATTGTTCAACTCTCTGATTATTCACTAGGCAGTGTTGTGCTTTTTTTTTCATAACGCTCTTGTTGTATAGTATCTCAAAACCTAGGAGATGTCATAATATTTCTACTTTAAAGTTGTTCACAAGCCACTGTTTTGCCGTCTCTTCATCTTCTTCAAACATCTTGCCATTTGATAAATGGTTATATTAGTGTGCCTTCTTTTGTTTGGAGATTGTTCACTGATCCAAGAGAAGCATCCATCATTGATAAAGTTTCTTTCATCAGAAGATGTTCCTATCAAGGTCGACATTCCTTTATGACTGCATCACTCCCTCTTTTTCTGAGGTTTGTGTCAATTTTCTTTAGTTTGTCATCTCTGTTGTGCTGTCTTTGATTTTCTTTGAGGCTCCTTGTGTCTATTCTCTCAAAATTGTAAGGCTCTAGTGAATTCCAACTCCTAATTTGTTCGCCAGACACTGTTGTGCCATCGGTTCATTTTTTTCAAACATGAATCTGATAAATGTAATGACATTTCAACTCTTAAATTGTTCGCCAGCCAATGTTGTGCCCTCTCATCATTTTTTTCTCAACCTTTGGTTGTCCTGTACCTCATAACTTGCCACTTAAATGATCTTTGATCTTTAAAATTATTCATGAGTCAATGTTGTTCTGTCTTTGGATTTCTTGAGGCTCATGTTGTTTAGTCTCTCTAAAAATTTAAGTGCTTTAAGGACTCTCTACTTTTATTTTGTTTTACAGCCAGTGTGTTGTGCCATCTCTTCATTTTCTTCAAACATCTTCTCATTTGATAAATAGTTACATCAGTGTGTCTTATTTTGCTTACAGATTATTCACTGAATCAAGAGAAGTATCCATCATCGACAAAGCTTGTTTCATCACAAGACGTTCTTATCGAGGTCAATTGGGAATATATATAGTTTTTTGAATCTATGCATCACTCCCTTGTTTTCTGAGGTAGGTTGAAAAAAGTCATTTCGCCGTAGTTCTTGATCTCTGCGCAATGAATGGCACCTTCTAATTTGTTCGCGAACCACTGTTGTACTGTCTGTTCATTTTTTATAACATGATGTCCTTTGATAGATGTTAACGACAGTATGTCTATGTTTGGTTTTCTTTGAGGCTCTTATTGCGTAGTCCCTCAAAATCTAAGGGATGTGATGATATTTCAAATCTAAAATTTTTCAAGAGCCAATGTTGTGACTTTTCTTCATTTTTTCTGATTGTCGTGTTGTCCAGTCCCTCACAATTTAGCACCTTAATGATTTTTCAATTCTCAAATTTTACACATACTGATGACGGGCTATCTTTTGGTTTCTTTAAGGCTCTTATTGCGTAGTCCCTCTAATTCTTAGAGATGAGATGATGTTTCAACTCTAAAAAAATTCACAAGCCAATGTTGTGCCGTCTCATATTTATTTGTGAATTGGACATTGTCCAGTCCCTCATAACTTGGCACCTCAATGATTGTTCAACTCTCAAATTGTTCACGAGCCAATGTTGTGCCCTCTCATCATTTTTTTCTGAATCTTTGGTTTCCTGTACCTCATAACTTGCCACTTAAATGATTGTTGAACTTTCAAATTATTCACGAGTTGATATTTTGCTGCCATTGGTTTTCTTTGAAGCCCCTATTGTCGAGAACCTCAAAAATTAATACGATATGATGATATATCAACTCTGAAATTGTTCAAGAGCCAATAATTTGCCTTCTCTTAAATTTTTGTAAGATTCATGTAGTGCGGTTCATCTTACCTTGCCACATTAATTTTTGTACACTTCTCAAATTATTCACAAGCTGATGTTGTACTCTCATTGATTTGTTAAGGCTCTTGTTGTCAAGTCCTCAAAATTAAATAATATAATGATATTTTAACTATTAAATTGATGATGGGGCCAATCTTGTGCCGTCTCAATTCATTTTTTTTAACCTCCTGTCCCTCATAACTTGCCATCTTAATTTGGGCAAAACTCCTCAGTTGTGTAGGCCTGTGCTTTGATTTTCAACTCTTTAATTGTTCACGAAACAATGTGGTTACTTTTTTAAGGCCCTTGTCGTGTAGTCCCTCCAAATATAAGAGATGTAAAAATATTTCAACTCTAAAATGTTCATGAGCCAATCTTGTGCCGTCTCGTTTCATTTTTTGTGAACCTCATTTTGTTCAGTCCCTCATAACTTGCCATATAAATGATTGTTGAACTTTCAAATTTCTCATGAGCTGATGTTGTTCTGCCTTGGTTTTCTTTGAAGCTGTTGTCTAGATTCTCAAAATTTCAGCGCTCTAATGATTTCCAACTACTAATTTGATCATGTGCAACTGTTGTGCCGTCTCTTCATTTTTTTCAAACATAATGACATTTGATGAGATGTTTATGACAGTGTTTCATTTCGGTGCAGATTATTTACTGAATCAAGAGAAGAATCCATCATGGACAAAGCTTCTTTCATCCAAAGATGTTCTCATTAAGGCCACAAGGGGAATGTCAAACTTGGATTACTGTGCATCACTCGCTCCTTTTCTGAGGTATGTTGAAAAATGTAATTTTTCCTTTGTAGTTCTTTAATTCTACGCAATGATTTTAGACTTTTTCATTTACCATGAAACAATGTTGTGCCGTCTCTTTAATTTTCGAAACCACATGTTGTCCAGTCCCTCAAAACTTAGCACCTTAATTATTCTTCGAACTCTTAAATGAAGATGCTTCTATCAAGGTCAAGTTGGAGTGTCATGTTTGGGATGACTATGCATCACTGCCTCCGCTTCTGAGGTATGTTAAGAAATGTCAGTTCTTTAAAGTGTAAGCAACCCTCAAGGCTGTGTCTACAAAGATTGAAAGTCATACTCACAATGAAGATTGTTCACGAGGCAATGATGAGTCGTCTCATCATTTTCTCTGAACCTCATGTTTTCCTGTCCCTCATTACTTGCCATTTTAATAATGGTTATTTCTCATTAATTGTTTAGCCCTCTGCATTGATTTTAGACTCTTAGATTGTCAACAAAACAACGGAACCCCATGTTGTCCAGTCCCTCATAACTTAGCACCTTAATTATTGTTCAACTTTCAAATTACACACACAAGCTAATGTTTTTTATAGCTTTTGTTGTGTAGCACCTCAAAATCTTAGAGATGTTATTACATTTCACCTCTAAAATAGTTCTGGAGCCAATGTTGTGCCATTTTATCATTTTCTCTGATCCTCATGTTGTCATGTCCTTCACAACTTGCCACCTTATTGATGGTAATTTCCTCTTAGTTGTCTAGCTCTGTGAATTACTTTTCAACTCTTTAATTGTTCATGAAACAATGTTGTGACGATTCTTCAATTTCTCCAAGCATGATGACATTTGATAAATATTAACAAAAGTGTGATTTATTTTGTTTGCAGATTATTCATTGCTTCAATAGTAGTGTCCAAGGTTCTTTCTTCAGAAGATGCTTTTGTCAAGGTCAACAGGGAATGCTATATTTGGGATTGCTATGCATCACTCCCTCCTTCTCTATAGTATAATGAAACATTTCATTTCTCCTTAGTTCTTAAACCAAGCGCAATGATTTTCAACTCTTAAATTGTTCAAGAGCCAATGTCGTTCCATCTCATCATTTTCTCTGAAGGTATGTGATGATATTTCAACTCTCACATTGTTTGCGAGCCAATGTTGTGTCGTCTCATTTTTTTTCTGAGTCTTATGTTGCCTGTCACTCATAACTTGCCACCTAAATGATTATTGAACTTTCAAATTTGTTGTTGTGCTCTCTTGGATTTTCTTTGAGACTCACATTGTTCAGTCCCTCAAAATTTAAACGCTCTAGTGTTTTTCAATTCTTCAATTTGTTCTGGAGCCACTGTTGTGACGTCTCATCTTTTTTTCAAGCATAATGACATTTGAAGAAACTTTTACAACTGTGAATCTTATTTTGTTTGCAGATAATTTACTGTTTCAAGAGAAGTATCCATCATAGACAAAGCTTCTTTCATCAGAAGATGCTTCTATCTAGGTCAACTTTGAATATGATGTTTGAGATGGCTATGCATCACTTCCTCTTCTTCTAAGGTATGTTAAGAAATGTCAATTGTTTTAAGTGCAAGCATTCCTCAAGGCTGTGTCTACATGAAGATTGTTTACGAGGCAGTGATGATTCGTCTCATCATTTTCTCTGAACCTCATGTTTTCCTGTCCCTTATAACTTGCCATCTTATTAATGGTAATTTCTCCTCAGTTGTTTAGCCCTGTGCATTGATTTTAGACTCTGAAATTGTCAACAAAACATGTTGTGCTTTTTTCCTTTTTCGGAACCCCATGTTGTCCGATCCCTCATTACGTAACACCTGAATTGTTGTTCAACTTTCAAATTACACACAAGCTAATGTTGTGCTATCTTTGGTTTTTTATAGCTTTTGTTGTGTAGTACCTCAAAATCTTAGAGATGTAATTATACTTGAACTCTAAAATAGTTCCGGAGCCAATGTAGGCCGTCTTATCATTTTCTCTTAAGCTCATGTTGTCATGTCCCTCACAACTGGCTATCTTATTGATGGTCATTTCTATTTAGTTGTCTAGCTCTGTGAATTGATTTTCAACTCTTTAATTGTTCATGAAACAATTCTTCAATTTCTCCAACCATGACATTTGATAAATATTTACAAAAGTGTGTCTTATTTTGTTTGCAGATTATTGATTGATTGAAAAGTAGTGTCCAAGGTTCTTTCTTCAGAAGATGCTTTTGTCAAGGTCAACTGGGAATGCCATTTTTGGGGATTACTATGCATCACGCCCTCATTCTCTAAGGTATAATGAACAATTTCATTTTTCTTTAGATCCTAAACCAAGCGCAATGATTTTCATCTCTTAAATTATTCAAGAGCCATTGTCGTTCCATATCATCCTTTTCTCTGAAGATATGTGATGATATTTCATCTCTTACATTGTTTGCAATCCAATGTTGTGTCAACTTTTCATTTTTTCTGAACCTTGTGTTGCCTGTCGCTCATGACTTGCCACCTAAATGATTATTGAACTTTCAAATTATTCACAAGTCGTTTTTGTGTTCTCTTGGATTTTCTTTGAGACTCACATTATTTGGTCCCTCAAAATTTAAAAGCTCTAGTGTTTTTCCAATTCTTAAATTTGTTCTGGAGCCACTGTTGTGACATCTCATCATTTTCTTCAAGCATGATGACATTTGATTTGATTATTTTTTGTGCAGATTGTTTACTGATTCAAGAGAAGTATCCATCATTGACAAAGCTTGTTGCATCAGAAGATGCTTCTATCTAGGTTGACTTGGAATGTCATGTTTTTGGATGGCTATGCTTGGCTCCCTCCTTTTCTGAGGTTTGTTGACAAATTTAATTTCTCCTTAGTTCTGTAACCCTACACAATGATTTTAAATTCTTTAATTGTTCACAAAAAAAATGTTGCTCAGTTGGTAGAGCACCGGCACGTTAATCCAGAGGTCTTTGGTTCAAGTCCCACTCCTGTCAATTTTTCTTTGTTTAAAAAAACACAAATTATTAAAAATTTACCAAGTCAGTTTCCTATGTGGTTTATTACTTGATATGATAAATAATGTTGCAGCATCTCTTCATTTTCTCTGAACCTCATTTCGTCCAGTCCCTCATAACTTGCCTCATAACTTGTTCCTCAGTAACTTCATGATTGTTCAACTCTCAATTTATTAGAATCCAAAGGTGTACTTAAAAAAAACACATTTTTTTAGGCTCGATTTGTCGAGTCCATCCAAAACTAACCGATGTGATAATTTGTCAACTCTAAAGCTGTTAACGAGCCAATGTTGTGCTGTCTCATCATTTTCTCTAAATCTTATGTTGCCCCATTCGTCATAAGTTGCCACCTAAATAATTGTTGGACAAAATATTCACGAGCCAATGTTGTGTTGTCTTTGGTTTGTATAGTCTCTCAAAAAATAGCAATCTAATGATATTTCAAATCTTACATTCTTCACGTGGCGATGTTGTACTGTTTCTTGTGTCTCCCCCCGCATGATGACGATTGACAAAATGTTTACGAGTATGTGTGTTATTTTGTTTGTTATTCTTAAGCCAATGTCCTGTCTTTGTTTTCCTTTGGGCTCTTATTGGGTAGTCCCTCGAAATCTTTGAGATGTAATGACATTTCAACTCTTAATTTGTTTACGAGGCAATGATGCGTCGTCTAATCATTTAAAAAATTTTCCTTAATATTTTTTCTCTGCGCATTGATTTTCAATTCTTTAATTTATCATGAATCAATGTAGTTCTGTTCAATTTCTGGAAACCTCATTTTGTCCAGTCTCTCATACCTAATGGCACCTAAATGATTATTGAACTTTCAAATTATATATGATCCGATGTTTTTCTGTCTTTGGTTTTCTTTGAGGTTCTTGTTGTCAAGTCCTTAAAAATTAATCCACGTGATGATATTTCAACTCTTAAATTGTTCACGAGCCAATCTTTTGCCGTCTCATTTCATTTCCTCTGAACCTCAGTCCATCATAACTTGCCACTTCAAACTAGTTCCACTCTCACGTTATTCTCAAGCAGATGTTGTGATGTCTTAGGTTTTCTTTGAGGCTCATATTGTCTAGTCCTTCAAAATTTCAACGCTCTAATTATTTTACTCTTACATTTTTTATGGAGCAATGTTGTGCCGTCTCTTCATTTTCTTCGAGTATGATGATATTTCATGAAAAGTATACAGCAGCACTTTTGTTTGCAGATCATTCACTGATTCAAGAGAAGTATCCACTATGGACCAAGCTTCTTTCATCAGAAGATGCTTCTATCTTGGTGTTTGAGTTTTTTTTAAAGTCTGTTGTTGTCTAGTCTTTTATAATCTTAGAGATGTAATAATATTTCAACTCTAAAATTGTTCTTGAGCCAATGTGTTGTGCCATTTGAGATGAGTTTATTTTGTCCTTTACCAAAAGATTGTTGAACTTTCAAATTGTTCCTGATCCAATGTCGTGCTGTTTTCAGGGCTTCTGTTCTGGAGTCCTTTAAAAATTAACCAATGTGTTGATATTTCAGATCCTAAATTGATCAAGGGCCAATGTTATGACGTCTCTTCAATTTCTATCAACCTTATGTTGTCCTGCCCCTCATAATTTGCCACTTTTAAGTGGCAAATTATTCAACTTCACAACTCTACAATTTATTTCTTTAAATTTATCTTTATTCAGATAACAGCAATCTAATGATATTACAAATCTCAAATTGTTCCTCCAGCGTGATGAGTATTGATAAAATGTTTAACCCTAAAATTGTTCCTAACCACTGTTCTGCCGTCTCTTCAATTTCTTCAAGCATGATGACATTTGATGAAATGTTTACGACAGTGTGTCTTATTTTGTTTGCAGATTATTCACATAATGACTGTTAATAAAATGTTTGAGACCATGTGTGTTAGTTTGTTTGCAGAATCTTACAACTCATACGTTTTTAATTCTGAATAGCTGATGGTGTGCAGTCTTTTCACTTTCCCTAAAATATCTTGTCCAGTCCTTCAAAACTTATGAATCTAATATTTATCTGCTCTCAAATAACTCAAATTATCTGTGCAACGATTTTCAGCTCTTTAATTGTTTTATCAATTAATGTTGTGCCCTCTCTTTAATTTCTGGAAACCTCACGTTGTCCAGTCTCTCATAACTTGGCACCTAAATGATTATTGAGCTGATCTTGTGCTGTTTTTGGTTGACATTGAGACTCATGTTATCTAGTCTCTCAAAACATAGAAATATAATGCTATTTTAAATCCCAAACAGTTTACAATCTCAAATTGTTCCCTCCTTTGGGATTACTAGTGATAAAATGTCTAGGAACATATTTAGACTTTTTTTGTTTGCAGAAAATTACAAGTCATATGTTTTTAACTTTAAATAGCTGATGTTGTGCAGTCTTTTCAATTTTTCGAAAATATCTTGTCCAGTCCTTCAAAAATTGTGACTCTAATAATCATCAGCTCTCAAAGTATTTCAGAGCTGATGCTGCGCTGTATTTGGATTTCTTGCTGTCTATTTGGCAAACTCAATGTTCAAAATACTCATACGCTGGTGTTGTGCTGCTTCTTAAATTTTGCCCAAGCACAAGTTTAGATAAAGTGTTTATGACAGTGTGTCTTATTTGGTTTTGCAGACTATTCACTGGTTGAAGAGAGCATTCATCAAGAGCCAATGTTGTGCTGTCTTTATGGGTTTTGTTTTCAGGGCTCTTATTGTGTAGTACCTCAAAATCTAAGAGATCTATCTCAGTTCTAAATTTTTCACAAGCCAATGTTTTGCCGTCTCATAATTTTCTCTGAACTTAATGTTGTCTCATACCTCAAAACTTACCACCTTCAAAATTGTTCCACTCTCAAAATATTTCCGAGTCAATGTTGTGCTGTCTTTAGTTTTTTCTTGAGGCTCATGTTGTCTAGTCCCTAAACAATTTCAGTGCTCTTATGATTTGCTTCACTGTTGGGGCGTCTGTTCATTTTTTTCAAACATAATGTCCTTCGATAATTGTCAAAGACAGTGTGTTTATCTTTGGTTTCCTATATTGTAATCCCTTCAAATGTGATAGATGTAATGACATCTCAACTCTTAAATTGTTCAGTAGCCAAATTTGTGCCTTCTCATTATTTCTTCTGAACCTTTGATTGTCCTGTGTCCAGTGTACCTCATAACTTGCCACTTAAATGATATGTGATCTTTTAAATTATTAATGAGTCAATGTTGTCCTGTCTTTGGTTTACTTTGAGGCTTATGTTGTCTAGTTTCTCAAATTTCAACATTCTAAGGTCTTCCTACTCTTAATTTGTTTTACAGCCAGTGTTGTGCCATCTCTTCATTTTCTTCAAGCAACTTGTCATTTGATAAATGATTACATTAGTGTGTCTTATTTTGTTTAAAGGTTATTCACTGAATCAAGAGAAGTATCCATCACCGACAAAGCTTGTTTCATCACAAGATGATCCTATCTAAGTCAACTGGGAATTTAGTTTTTTGAATCTACGCATCACGCCCTCGTTTTCTGAGGTAGGTTGAAAAATGTAATTTCTCTGTTCATTCCTTGAAACATGATGTCCTTTGATAAATGTTTGGAGTTCTTTAAGGCTCTTATTGTGTTGTCTCTCAAAATCTAAGGGATGCGATGATATTTCAACCTTGAAATTTGCCCCGGAGCCAATGTTGTGACATCGCTTCATTTTCTCTGCTTGTCTTGTTGTCCAGTCCGGCTTAACTTGCAACCTTAATGATTGTTCAACTCTCAAATTATTCACATACTGATGTCAGGCTACCTTGTTTGCTCCTAGGCTCTTGTTGTGTAGCCCCTTAAATTCTGAGAGATGTAGTGATGTTTGTGAGGCTCTTTATCTTCTGTGAATTTGACTTTGTCCAGTCCCTCATAACTTAGCACCTCAATAAATGTTCAACTTTTAAATAGTTCAGGAGCAAATGTTGTGCCCTGTCATCATTTTGTCTGAACCTTGGGTTGTCCTGTACCTCATAACTTGCCACTTAAGAGATTGTGGAACTTTCAAATTATTCATAAGTTGATGTTCTGCTGTCTTTGGTTTTCTTTGAGGCTCCTTTTGTCTAGTTTTTCAAAATGTCAGCACTTTAATGATTTTCCATGTATTTAATCATGAGCCACTGTTGTGTCGCCTTTTCATTTTATTTGATTATGATGTCATTTGATTAGTGTTTACATTAGTGTGTCTTATTTTGTAAACAGATTATTCACTGAATCAAAAGAAGTATCCATCATTGACAAAGCTTGTTTACAAACGAAGATTGTGTAGTACCCCAAATTCTGAGAGATGTAGTGACATTTCAACTCTTAATTTGTTCACGATGCAATGTTGTGCCATCTCCTCAATTTTTTTGAACCTCATGTTGTCCTGTCCCTCACAATGTGGCACCTTAATGATTGTTCAACTCTCAAATTATTCTCAAACCTCTAAATCTAAGATATTTAATGATATTTCAACTCTTAAGTTGTTAACAAGCCTCTGTTGTGCTGTCTCTTCATCTTCTTCAAACGTCTTGTCATTTGATAAATGTTTACGACAGTATGCCTTTTTTTGTTTGCAGATTATTCACATAATGACTATTAATACAATGTTTAAGACAACGTGTGTTATCTTGTTTGCAGATTAGTCATTGATTCCAAAGAAGTAACCATCATTGACAAAGCTTCTTTCAAAGAGAAGATGTTCCTATCCAGGTCAACTGAGAACATCATTTTTGGATGACTATGCATCACTCCCTCTTTTCCTGAGGTATGTTGATTTTGTTATTTCTTCGTAGTTCTTTATAGCTGCGCATGGATTTTCATCTTTTTAATTGTCTGTGAAACAATGATGTGCCTTCTCTTCAACTTCTTGGAACCCCATGTTGTCCAGTCCCTCGTAACGTAGCATCTTTGAGGGTTTTCCGTAAAGTTCATCAAATAATAACCGATGTGATGATTGGTCATTTATAAAATTGTTCACAAGCTAATTTGATGATGTTTCTTCATTTTCTCAGAACATTTCGTTGTCCTGTCCCTCACAACTTGTCCTTCAAAACTTGTGACTCTAATATTTATCAGCTCTCAAATTACTTACATGTTAGTGTTGTACTGCTTCTTAAATTTTGCCCAAGCACACTTTTAGAAAAAGTGTTTATGATAGTGTGTCTGATTTCTTTTTGGAGATCAGTCACTGGTTGAAGAGAGCATTCATCATGAGCAAGATGCTGCTGCTATCAAGGTCAAGTTGGAGTGTCATGTTTAGGATGGCTATGCATCTCTCACTCCTTTTCTGAGGTATGTTAAGAAATGTCAATTCTTTTATGTGTAATCAACCCTCTACATGAAGATTGTTCACGAGGCAATGAAGTGTCGTCTCATCATTTTCTCTGAACCTCATGTTGTCCAAAAATAAACCGATATGAAGATATTTCAACTCTGAAGATGTTGAAAAGCCATTGTTGTGACGTCTCTTCAATCTTTCAGATCCGTCTTGTCATTTTCTTCAAATACGATGTCATTTGATAAATGTTTACAACAGAGTGTGTGTTATCTTGTTTGCAGATTACTCATTGATTCCAAAGAAGTAACCATCATTGACAAAGCTTCTTTCAAAGAGAAGATGTTCCTATCCAGGTCAACTGAGAACGTCATTTTTGGATGACTATGCATCACTCCCTCTTTTCCTGAGGTATGTTGATTTTAAACCTTATATTGTCCTGTACCACATAACTCTTAAAACATTCTTAAGCTGATGTTGTGCAGTCTTTGGATTTCTTTTAGGCTCTTATTGTGTAGTCCCTCAAAATACAAGAGGTATGATTATATTTCAAATCTGAAATTGTTCTCGAACCAATGTTATGCTGTTTCAAGAGCCAAGTGTGGCATCTTTTCATTTTCTGTGAAGTTGATGTTGTCCAGTCCCTCGTAACTTAGCATCTTTGAGGGTTTTCCGTCAAGTTCATCAAATATTAACCGATGTGATGATTGGTCATTTATAAAATTGTTCACAAGCTAATTTGATGCTGTTTCTTCATTTTCTCTGAACATTGTGTTGTCCTGTCCCTCACAAGTTGTCCAGTCCATCAAAACTTGTGACTCTAATATTTATCAGCTCTCAAATTACTTAGTGTTGTACTGCTTCTTAAATTTTGCCCAAGCACAATTTTAGAAAAAGTGTTTATGACAGTGTGTCTTATTTCTTTTTGGAGATCATTCACTGGTTGAAGAGAGCATTCATCATGAGCAAAGAGATGCTGCTGCTATCAAGGTCAAGTTGGAGTGTCATGTTTGGGATGGCTATGCATCATTTCCTCCTCTTCTAAGGTATGTTAAGAAATGTAAATTCTTTTAAGTGTAAGCAACCCTCAAGGCTGTGTCTACATCAAATTTCTTTAACGATGCAATGATGCGTCGTCTCATCATTTTCTCTGAACCTCGTGTTTTCCTGTCCCTCATAACTTGCCATCTTAAACATGGTCCTTTCTCCTCAGTTGTTTAGCCCTGTGCGTTGATTTTAGACTCTTAAATTGTCAACAAAACAATGTCGTGCCTTCTCTTCACTTTCTCTGACTCGCATGTTGTCCTGTCTCTCATAACTTGGCACCTGAATGATTATTGAACTTTCAAATTTTACATGATCCGATGTTGTTCTGTTTTTGTTTGTTTTTTAGGCTCTTGTTGTCTTCAACTTTAACATTTTTCATGAGCCGGAGTTTTGCTGTCTTTAGACAGTGCTGTCTCATTATTTCTTCTGCAACAAGTGTTGTCTTGTCTCTCATAACTTGCCGCTTGAATGATTGTTGGACCTTTAAACTATTCACCACCTGTCCTTGGTTTACTTTGAGGCTCCCGTGTTGCGTGCCTCAAAAATTAACAAAAATTTGTTTGCAGATTATTCATTGAATTAGGAGCAGTTTCTATCATGTTAAACTATTTACAAGCTAACTTTGTGCTGTCTTTGGTTTTCTGTTAGGCTCCTGTTGCCTAGTCTCTCCAACCTTAAGCGCTGTAATGTTTTCCTACTTTTAATATTTGATCAATGTTTAAGACAGTGTGTCTTATTTCTTTTTGCAGATTCTCTGATTGAAGATAGCATTCATGTTGGAATAGACTTAATTTATCCGGAGACATTTCTATGAAATTAAAGATGGATGATGGTGACATCAGCAGAGAAAGAAGTTGGGAGATGAGTGTTAGTCTGCTTGAACACGATAAAGATGTGAAATTAGCAATCCGAGTAAATAACAACTTTCTTGAATGTTTATGTTGTAGAAGATGGAAACGGTCTGAAACTGCATGGGTGGAAGATGTCGGGTACGTGAATAGTTAACTGTTTAGAACTGTATGGGTGGAAAATGCTGGGAATAGCAAACTGTCTTAAACTGTATGGGTGGAATACGTTGTTTGAGGAAGTAGTAAACTGTGTCAAGAAGCATAGGAAGAATATATTGAAAAAGGAATAAAAGAAAAATAAACTGGTCTGAAAAATATTGTGTAATGTGTTGGTTGTGTTCTATACATTTTTGGGTACGTGAATAGGAAACTGTACAGAAGGAATAAATCGGGCACGTGAATAGCAAACTGTCTTAAACTATACGGGAGGTGTATATCGGGTACGTGAATAGCAAACTGTCTTAAACTGTACGGAAGGAATATATCGGGTACGTGAATAGAAAACTGCCTTAAACTGTACGGAAGGAATATATCGGGTACATGAATAGCAAACTGCCTTAAACTGTACGGGAGGTATATATCGGGTACGTGAATAGCAAAATGCCTTAAACTGTACGGAAGGTATATATCGGGTACATGAATAGCAAACTGTCTTAAACTGTACGGGAGGTATATATATCGGGTACGTGAATAGCAAACTGTGTGAAACTGTACAGAAGGTATATATCGGGTCCGTGAATAGCAAACTGTGTGAAACTGTACAGAAGGTATATATTGGGTACGTGAATAGCAAACTGTCTTAAACTGTACATATCGGGTACGTGAATAGCAAACTGTTAAACTATACGGAAGGAATATACAGGGTACGTGAATAGCAAACAGTGTTAAACTATACGGAAGGAATGTACAGGGTACGTGAATAGCAAACTGTCTTAAACTGTACGGAAGGTATATATCGGGTACGTGAATAGCAAACTGTAATAATATGTAATGGGAATATTAGCAGTATAGGAATGATGAGGGCGTTGGGTGGAGCTTAACAGGATGTGGATGGAGGTAGTGTAGGGTGTAGGGCAGGGGGTCAGGGGGCGTAGCCCCCTGTGGGCGCGGGGCGAAGCGTCGCAGGATGCGGCCGAAGGCCGCGGCGATTTTTAGGGGTATTGTTACTATGTTTCGTCTTTGTTTTATTTTTCTTTAATTTTCATTTTTATTTTATTTTATTTTATTTTATTTTATTTTATTTTATGTATGTATATATATTATATTATATTATATTATATAGAGAAAAAAAAAATATTTATCCGAAGTAGTTCCTCCAAATCAGTAAGTAACTATTAAAAGTTACTTGCTGATTTGGAGGAACTACTTCGGATATTAGTGAAATAATGCGCTGGGAGTGGGTAACAACAGAGAAGTTTAATGAGGTTTCAAAAAGTACATTTTGTAACAAAGTTTCAGAGAGTAACAAAATTTAAGTAAACAATTTGTAACAACATTTTTAAGGAAAAGATTGGCAACAAAATTTAAGCAAAACATTTGTAACAAAATTTAGGAAAAACATTTGTAACAAAAATAAAGGAAAAAATCTTCACCCAAATTTAAAGAAAAAATTTGTCATAAAACTTTTACAAAGATTAATACAAAGTTTTAAGCAAATGTTATATGGAACTTTAAGGAAATTTTTTTATATGAAACTTTAAGAAAATTTTACAAGAAAATTAGAGGAAAATTTAAGGAAAGTTTGATGCCATTTCAAGCAAAGTTTGACGCCATTACTAACAAAGTTTAAACAAAATTTAAGCAAAATTTCTAGCAAAGTTTGACGCCAATACTAGCAAAGTTTGACGCAACGTTCAGCAAAATACAACAAATTATGGAAAATCGTAAGAACATATTTATTACCAAAACATTGTACAAAAATGTTAACCAAAATTGACGCAAGTACTAGCAAAGTTTGATACCATAGCAAGTAAGATGTTGTGCTTAACAAAGTTTGACGCAATGTTCTGCAAAGTTGGACACAATTTTAGGCAAAATTTCAAGCAAAGTTTGACGCCATTACCAGCAAAGTTTGAACAAATTTTGAGCAAAGTTTGATCCAATTTTTAGCAAAGTTTAATGCAATGTTCTGCAAAGTTTGATACCATTACTAGCAAAGTTGAACACAATTTTAGACAAAATTTTGAGCAAAGTTTGACGCCATTACTAGCAAAGTTTGAAAAAAAAATTCAGCAAAACTTCTAGCAAAGTTTGATGCAGTTTAAAGCAAGGTTTGGCACCATTACTAGCAAAATTTGACAACATTTTAAGCAAAATTTCTAGCAAAGTTTAATGCAATTTCAAGCAAAATTTGATGCCAATACTAGCAAAAAAAGATGCCCTGCTTAGCAAAGTTTGATGCAATGTTCTTCAAAGTTTGACACCATTTAATACTAGCAAACATTTTAAGCAAAATACAACAAATTATGGAAAATTTTAAGAACATATTTATTACAAAAACATCGTACAAAAATTATAACCAAAATTGATGCAAGTACTAGCAAAGTGTGATACCATAGCAAGTAAGATGTTGTGCTTAACAAAGTTTGACGCAATGTTCTGCAAAGTTGGACACAATTTTAGGCAAAATTTCAAGCCATTACTAGCAAAAATTGAAAAATTTAAAGCAAAATTTCTAGCAAAGTTTGACGCAATGTTCTGCAAAGTTTGATACCATTACTAGCAAAGTTGGACACAATTTTAGGCAACATTTCATGCAAAGTTTGACAAAACTTAAGCAAAATTTCTAGCAAAATTTGATGCCAATACTAGCAAAGTAAGATGCTGTGCTTAGCAAGGTTTGACGCAATGTTTAGCAAAGTTTGACACCATTACTAGCAAAGTTTGAAAACATTTTAAGCAAAATACAACAAATTAGGCCTATGGAAAAATTTAAGAACATAATTATTAACAAAATTTTCAACTAAATTTGATGCAAGTACTAGCAAAAATAGAAACTATTTTCAGTAAAGTTAGATGCCATTTCAAAGTTTGGAAAAATTTAAGCAAATTTTCAAGCAAAGTTTGATGCAATTTCAAGCAAAGTTTGATGCAATTTCAAGCAAAGTTTGATGCAATTTCAAGCAAAGTTTGATGCAATTTCAAGCAAAGTTTGAGGCAATTTCTAGCAAAGTTTGAGGCAATTTCTAGCAAAGTTTGAGGCAATTTCTAGCAAAGTAAGATGCAGTGCTTAGCAAAGTTTGACGCAATGTTCAGCAAAGTTTGACACCATTACTAGCAAAATTTGAAAAAAATTTATGCAAAATACAACAAATTAGGCCTATGGAAAATTTTAAGAACATAATTATTACAAAAACATTGTACAAAATTTTCAACCAAATTTGATGCATATTAAAAACAAATTGAGAACAATTTGACGCGAGTAGTAGCAAAATTAGATGCCATTTTCAGTAAAGTCTTATGCAATTTTCAACAAAGTTGGACAAAGTTTTAAGCACAATTTCTAGCAAAGTTTGACGCCAAGTTTTATGCAATTTAAAGCAAAGTTTGATGCAATTTTAAGCAAAGTTAAAAGCAATTTGTTAGCAAAGTTTGATGCAATTACTAGCAAAGTTTGAAAACATTTTAAGTTCAGTTAAAAATTTTACCAATATAACAAAATGGAATCTTAACGTTCTGTCGACAGCAAATGTTGTATATCTCTTCTAGAACCAGTTCTTGATGGCTTGGGTTGACATAGAACCAGAATCATAGCACAGTGGAGCATCAGCGTTGTTCAATATCAACTGTAGTAGAAAATAAAAAGCATTTAGAATAAAACAAACAGTCTGTAATGTAAAATCTGTACACTGTTTAACTATTGCTTAGTCAAAAGTTGGGGGGGGGGGGTTTACCAAGTTTGACGCCCCTAGTATAACCGATTTCTGGAATGTTACAGAGATGCAATTTGCAGTAAAGTTCAAGCAATGCCAACCAAACAGATGCAGTTTGCAGCAATTTTCAACCAGATACTTATATATGCAATTTGTAACAGAGTTTCTAAGCACTTTCAACCAAATATAAATGCAACTTGTAGCAAAGCAGTTTCTACTAGATACAAATACAACTTAAATAGCAGCAAAAGCAGTTTTAACCAGATATTAATGTAACTTGGTCCAAACTTTAAACGCAATCTGTAGTAAAGTTTCAAAGCAATTTCAACCCAATATAAATGCAGTTTGCAACAAGAGCAATTTCAGCCAAATATAAATGCAGTTTGCAAGAAGAGCAATTTCAGCCAAATATAAATGCAGTTTGCAACAAGAGCAATTTCAGCCAAACATAAATGCAGTTTGCAACGAGAGCAATTTTAGCCAAACATGAATGCAGTTTGCAACGAGAGCAATTCTAGCCAAACATAAATGCAGTTTGCAGCAAGAGCAATTTCAGCCAAACATCAATGCAGTTTGCAGCAAGAGCAATTTCAGCCAAACATCAATGCAGTTTGCAGCAAGAGCAATTTCAGCCAAACATCAATGCAGTTTGCAGCAAGAGCAATTTCAGCCAAACATCAATGCAGTTTGCAGCAAGAGCAATTTCAGCCAAACATCAATGCAGTTTGCAGCAAGAGCAATTTCAGCCAAACATAAATGCAGTTTGCAACAAGAGCAATTTCAGCCAAACAGAAATGCAGTTTGCAACAAGAGCAATTTCAGCCAAACATATATGCAGTTTGCAACAAGAGCAATTTCAGCCAAACATATATGCAGTTTGCAGCAAGAGCAATTTCAGCCAAACATAAATGCAGTTTGCAACAAGAGCAATTTCAGCCAAACATAAATGCAGTTTGCAACAAGAGCAATTTCAGCCAAACATAAATGCAGTTTGCAACAAGAGCAATTTCAGCCAAACATAAATGCAGTTTGCAACAAGAGCAATTTCAGCCAAACATAAATGCAGTTTGCAACAAGAGCAATTTCAGCCAAACATAAATGCAGTTTGCAACAAGAGCAATTTCAGCCAAACATAAATGCAGTTTGCAACAAGAGCAATTTCAGCCAAACATAAATGCAGTTTGCAACAAGAGCAATTTCAGCCAAATATAAATGCAGTTTGCAACAAGAGCAGTTTCAGCCAAATATAAATGCAGTTTGCAACAAGAGCAGTTTCAGCCAAATATAAATGCAGTTTGCAACAAGAGCAATTTCAGCCAAACATAAATGCAGTTTGCAACAAGAGCAATTTCAGCCAAACAGAAATGCAGTTTGCAACAAGAGCAGTTTCAGCCAAATATAAATGCAGTTTGCAACAAGAGCAATTTCAAGCAAACATAAACACAGTTTGCAACAAGAGCAATTTCAGCCAACATAAATGCAGTTTGCAACAAAAGCAATTTCTACTAGATACAAATGCAACTTTCAGTTAGGTTTAAAGCAATCTCAAGCAACTGCAATTTAAATAGCAGCAGTAGCAGTTTCAACCAGATATTATTGTCAAACTGTAATGCATTTTGTAGTAACATTTCAAAGCAATTTAAAACAAAATATAAATGCAAATGGCAACGAAATCAGTTCCAAGGTACAAACATGTACAGTCCAGTTAGAATTGAAAGCAATTTCAGCTAAATATAAAATTTCAATGTAATATATAAATGCATTTTGTAGTTATGTTTCAAAGAAATTTTAAACAAACGTAAATGAGGTTTGCAGCAAAAGCAAATTCAGCTAAACTATAAATGATATTTGTCGCAAAGTTTCAAAAATGACAAACTTAAATGCAACATATAGTTACGTTTCAAGGCAATTTCAATCATGTATAAAGACAGAATGCAGCAAAAGTAATTTCAACAAGATATAACTGTAATCTGTGGCAAGTTACAGATTATAACTGCAATGTGCTGTAGACTTCAAATCAATTTCAAAAAATTAAGATACAAGTGAAGCTAGGAATTAAGCAATTTGAAAACAAATTTTTGTGTGAATTTTTAACAGGATTGTACGAGAGGTCAAGAATATTTAAAAAAAATAGTTTGAAATGTAATGCAAAGAGGGCAAGCTGAAATTTGAATCACACTCTCAGATTTCTAGTGTAAACAGAAATAAAACTTACAATGTTTTGGGATTGAATGGGGCAGGCTGCATGCATCCTTCAGGGCTGACATCCTTCAGGGCCGACATGGGCAAGTAGTGGGCTGAAATTGAACAAGAAAATACATGGTGAATTTAATACATTGGTACAATCTTGCCAAAGCATAGTCGAAGCATAGCAAATTGTTTTTCCAGCAAAGAAAATACAGTTGAGTATGGCATGAGTTAACATCATCGAGCTCAGAAAATTACACAGCGAGTGCCGTTGCAAATAACAAACCAGGATAAACTTGAACAATCTTACTTGAGCATTGCAGATAAACGGAAATTTACGAGCTGAAAGCAGAGAGAAATAATACTAATGTTACAAAATGGTACATGAGTAGAGCAAGGCACAAGGAGAGACACTTACATGTTGGTGTAGTTTGGGTTTCAATGGTACAGATTGAGACCACCAGAGATCCAAGAGTTGGCACCGTTCACCACACCAGCATCAGAACAGCAATGAAGTAACGGCCCAAGGACCTGGGTTTTTATTCGCCCTCCGCACGGTGGCACGCGCTCGTCTACACAAAAGCCACCTTTTCACCAGCAGTCTGCAATACAAATTAAATAGGTTAACTTCATTTGAAACTCTTGCTATTTTGAGAGTAACTTCAATAGGATTTAAGGCGTTAATGGTTGCTGCTCTTGTTCAACCTATTCACCGAGCGCCAGCCCTATCCAAACACCTGCTCTTTTTACTGCACACAATCCAGGCGTGTCATATTTAAATAAATTAGTAGCGTATTACGTCATATCAGGTCGCACTGAATTATTCAGAGTATCCTGTTCTTTAAACTGATTGGTTAGATCTGCGAGATGTTGGACCATCCAGCGGACGACACGGGAATTAGTTCGTGAATAATTTGAAGTTCTCAGTCAATGTTCGGCGCGGCGAGTTACATGGGTTCGGAGAAGGCGTTGGATTGGAGCGGTGGAATCCTTCAACGATGAGGTCATATTAATGTGCTAAAACAAGTTATCAATTATCGAGATGTATTGCCAAAACAAATAGTACACAACTTGAAACATTAAATAAATAATTCATGGCAAAATAAACAATTACAACCCATGTAGAACCGGGGAAGCCCCCTTTCTTTGGGATTAAATTAAAACATGGTCTCCGTTTTTACACTTTATATCTATTTATCTTTTTGGGCAGCTGCTGCTACCCATTCCAAAAATACTAAAACATAATTTCCTGTAGCAATAAATAAATAATGTATCGTATACTGGGAATTGGGAATGAGGTAAACAATAAACGTTCCACCACTTCAACTACTAGCCTTGCTCCTTTATTTATGCGGCGGCCGGAAAGCAAATAGTAACAACCCAAAAGATACATTTTGATACAATTTTTAGTTCACAAGTTCACATCAAAGACCTGCCTGCCGCCCATTAACCGCAAAATGTAATTGTGTTACATGCGTAACCGTTAACAACGTACTCTGGTATTTCATTTATACATTGTAACAGCTTGCATTGACATGATGACGTCAGTTGCTTTGCTCGGTTTGTTTACAAAAATAGCGCCCTCCGCGGCAAGGAACTAACGATACCAAACAGTATATTAACCTCAACTTCGATAAAAATAATTCATAATAAACAAAAACATCATGCCTGGTCGAGGCAATTTCACAAAAACCATTGGCCACCGCTAAACAACAGCCCTTTTCCAGCGTTCTTTCAAGTCCACGAAACCAAAATGAGGTAACTTTTTTAGAGTTTTAGATTGAAATTTACTGCTATTGATTGAATCTAGGTGACAACTGCAGATGATTAAGCCCCTAGCCCTGGTAGAACGTCAGTGTATGTTGCAACGGAGGAGTACAACCTGGGCTAATCATGTCCCTAATTTCAATCGATTGGAGTGAATTTCAGTCTAAAACTGAACGTGAGAAATTTGGAGTTTGGTCTGATCCCAGTTTATGGTGAAATGATAAATTGCTGTTACTCTCATTACTACCCTAGTCAGACAGACCAGTTATTTTGGGAGGTAAATGTGAACATTTTAATAAAAACATGACATTTTAAAAAACTTTTAAAAGGTAATTTTTAGGTGCTGATGATGGACATGATAGAATAAAATCTGGAAGTCAGAAAACTATGAAGTTAATAATTAGGTTGGGGATTTAGTGGGCAGGCACAGCAGGGCTAGTTGGAAAGTGCTATTTGATATGAATTCAGATTATTAAAATTACATATTTTCATTATTAGTGAGGTTTCCCCAAAAAGTGCACAAGGAAAACAGGTATAATTTGTAGAACACTTACAAATATAAATAATAACATTAGGTAACAACAGTGTGGGGAGCTGGTCTTCAATGCATGGTAATGACCAGGTTTTGGCTGCCTGCTGTTAATGGAACAAGCCAAAGATGAGGTCCATTATCAGTTCCCCACAATGTTATTCCCGCCAACATATACCTTCAACGAAGAAAAACAATCTTAATTATTAGAATCTTTTACATTTAATTGCCGATAGTTAAAGAAATGTTCCACACGTGTGGGCTGTTCAACTTTTCATTGGCACCTAGTCACAAAATTAACTATTTGTGCATATCGTCAGCGTTTTCACGAAGTAGCACGCTGCTATACCAGCAAAAAAAAAAAACAATCAGAGAAAACGGCCTCTGAAGTTGAACATTTTTTAGAAACCCACTTTCCTTCAAAACTTCAAAGTATTTCCATTTAAATTTCTCAATGTAGATACTTGATGACTTGAACTTAAAAAATAATCTTATTTTGACTCATTGCATAATAAATAAAGAAACTAGACACGAGAGAAGTTCCGTGCTACTTCGTGAAACCAAAAAAGTGCGAAATATGTATTTTTGCGTTTTCACAAAGTAGCACGCGCCTATACTTCAACACAGCATTTTGTGTTACTTCATGAAACTAGGTCAGCGCGCGCGCGCTCACACAAGTTGCGTGCTACTTCGTGAAAACGTTTTTACCTCACTTTGACTTGAGTGCGTGCCGTGCATTACAATGGTAAACAGAAGTTGGGTGCTACTTCGTGAAAACAAAAAATGCCACAATTGTGCAAAAGTTGAAAACACTCATTAGCTTAATTAAAAAAGTAAAGCTGTCTGAACTTTGAAACTTCATGGAATTGTAGGTCTTCATGCATTATCAACAGAAATGTAAAAAAAATTAATATGTAAAAAACAGATCCTTAAGCACATAACGTGCTACTTCGTGAAAACGCTTACGATATTTTGCAGAACCAGACTATGCACTTTGAAAATTAACAGCACCACTAAAAGAAATACTATGGTTGGTGTTCGCTTTTGTCTTGGTTTTATGCGCACATTAGTTACCTTAAATTGATACATTGTCTTCGCATTCATGCCCATCTTTCCTCACCAAAAATAAAATAAATAAGAATTCGCGCAAACAATTCCACACAACAAGCGCAGTACATACAGAACTTTGTAACAACAGTGTGCTTGTTGAGGGGTCATTAATTTGCTAGTTTACAGAACCGGTGTTTATATAATTTGTTCATACACCCTCACTGACCAGTCTTCAATCAATCAGAGTGCATAAGCTCCCTGATGTGCTTATTAACCTGTTATTTACTCAAACAAGTATCTCAACCAATTGCTTCAGACTCAACCGTTGTTAAGTAGCGACTAGGGACACAGTCATTTAAAAATAGTCAACCACAAGATCATTATTATTTACAAGTTTCAACTGCAACCCTTTAGCAAAAATTTTCAATAATTCCAACACTAATTCTCATGAATTTGTTTGATGTATTTAGCTGCAATGGCTATAAAGAATATGACGTTAGTTTTCACCCTACATGTGATCAGCACTGTACACCCAGTGATTGACATCAACATACTGTATGAACACACTTTAACCAACGAACTGTTTCGTGGAGTATGTTTTTATACAAATATTTGATGCATATGAGTAAAATAGAGCAGACGATAATCACAAAGTGAATTCAGGACTGCTCCATTTCACTAAACAAGTCCAGATTTCAACGACTGATTAGATTCTGCTATATTGTACAAATGAAATCCATCCTATATTTGATCCCATTTGATTTTCTTCATAGAATAATAATTTATTTCAACAATAAACAATAAAATGTTTTGAACATATTGTTATTCATTCCAATGGTAAGGTATATATGTATTACAGCTGATGTAGACATAGGTGGAGCTGTTTAAGACTAGGTGGCTGAGGCGCACTCAACTTTAATAGCCGTATGCAAGTTGAAGCACAAGTGTACGCTACTAATGCATAATGTAACAAACACAGAGGCTACTCAATATATATTCTATCAATACAGGACTATTTACTAACTTTTGGAGTGTCAGAACAGTTGACATGGCGAAATACAACATGACACATGACGCGTGATCCTTTAATCAAATAACAAGATCTATGTGTTTGGTAAATAATAACTTATCATATTTTTAGTAGCTGAACACAATCACTTTCAAATGGTCTAAACCTTCAGATTAAGACCACTAAGACCCAATAAAACAATTCTCAACAATTGCAAGCCATCAAGCCATCCTGAAGCATTCAGGACATGAGTGATTTCAGTTAGCAGATTTGCACATAACTTACAAGCTATAAAGATGGTCATTGGGGAAAACTTCCCTTGAAACTTTTGTGACGGCATTGCTTTACTTTTTGAGAAATGAATCAAAGTCATTTGTTTTGATCTTGCGAGACGTTCCATGTTCTAAAACAGTGAAGATAAATACCCTTTTCCCCCAACTTTTTTCTTGTAATTCCAACAGGACATATTCATGATGCAATATTTCAGGTTGGTGCAAAAAGGGAATCTGGGTGAAAAACAAGTCTACGCAACACCAACAACCATCCTTGTGCACTTATATTTGAAGCAAAGCAATAAATGACTATAACACCTGTTATAGTTCACAGAAACAGCTTGATTTTCTTTTCAGCAAACTCAGTTTCCCAAGATGGGATACATTTTTCAGATGGCGCTTGTGCAACTGGCCATACAGGCTTTTGATGGATTGAGCCCAAATGTTCACAGGTTTGTTACTTCATGTAAACATTGTGTCACATAAAGTATGAATACTGGTCTTTGACAATTTCCTAAGTTTTTCTTGTGCTCTAATGCTACTTGAACCACCTGATTTTGGCATGAGATGTCACAGTTGTTTTCTTTAAAAATTGTATTGGGTAAAAAAAAAAGATATAGATACAACCTCATTAATAAGGCAAGACTTACCTGTTGTACGGAAAGTTGGTTTCACTCAGAGAGGCAGCTCAATATCTCCTTCATGATGTAGCATCACTAAACGGCAACACTCAAAAAGGTTTTTGAACAGGATGCCTGCAAAATATGAAACATGAAAAGCTCTTCAGGATTGATTACAGATGAATGACATGTTTTGTGAACTGGCTGAATTCAATCAATATATCATGATGCAACTTTGGCTTGTAAATTTTGATGCACTGCAAGGTGGAGTGTTGTGCTTTTTGGTTTACGTTTTCGCCGAGTACTGTCCACTCTCTTCAAGTACAACATATTTCTGATACAAACTAATCCTATAAATTGATGCACTGCTGCAGAATAAATTTGTTGTTTGCAGAGAGGAGGAGTGATCATCATAACTATACAATCCCTGAGTGAGATAAGAGAGTTTTTGAAAAAGCCTGCCCTGCTAACAACTCCTGTCTAATGCCATGGAGTAGATTCATCAGTCTCCTAACGATGACTAGAGCGGCGAGTCAAAGTGTTGAGACCAAACTTATCTCACTCAGAGCTAGTGAAAATGATTACAAAAAATAGATAAAGCACATGGAAATGGGGGAAAACTGAAAAGTCTCTGACCTCACGTTAAAACAGTGTAAAATGTCACTGTAATTGAAACCCCATAAGTGCAATTTTTTTAAATCCAAAAATAGTTCAATGGCATCACATTTCAAAGTTTGGTCTGTATATTTTTGTACAGAGAATTTTTAGTTCAATCCTGGATGTTGATGATATTCAATCAAAAGAGCATTCGATTTTACCTTCTGACTGGAAAAAAACCTCTCTGTTTTGCAAACCCATTTGTTTTTTAAGTGCGATGACATCATGTTTAAATTTCGCTGTGAAAGAATATTAGACAAAATGACATTTTACAACATTTGAACACGAGATTAGAGTCAGGTAAATTTTTCCAGACTTTCATGAGGACCTCTACCTAATGAAAATTGAATGGATCACAAAACAGAATTTGACCTTGGAGTCCCTCTTTGGGATGTCACAACACATTGATATCATGGCTGATGTTTTAAATGTCTCAATCTTAATGCCATTTCACTATTATTGAGAACGGCCTGATTTTAGCGTTGGGCGCGAGTCACATCTATTTTGTGAATAACTCTAGATGAAGAAGAAAAATATCAATGGAGAGAGATACAGTTTCAATGCATGGGACATGAGATAGAATATCAGCTCAAAATGCAAGACTTACTCGTTGTATGGAAAGATGACTTCACTCAGAAAGGCAGCTCAATATCTCATTCAATATCAGTGAATGGCAACAGTCAAACAACTTCTTGAATAGGATGTCTGCAAAATATGACACATGAAAAGCTGTTAACAAATGAAACATGGCTCATAAAAAGACTGTTTTCATTCAATATTTAGTTCCTGTGTAATTTTGGCTGAGTGGTCTGTTACAATGGACTCGTGTTCTAATATTTTCAGAGTGTGGGTTCCAATCCGAAACATGACACTTCTTCCCTTGTTCAATTCCATTCAATTCACATTTGTTTCCAAACTAAATGAAAAAAAATGAATCAAGAAGAAAACACATAAGGAACTAACTGGAACTATCAACAAGATGTAAGAAATGAAAATAATGTTGGTAGGAAGGCATCTTTCAGAGGCCTAGGCTCCTGCCAAAATGCCTTGGGGGACTGGTACAGAACAGAACCCAGAAGAAGAACAAACAGACAGTTGGATCTAGACAGAACCTAATCATGACAACTGACAGATATGCTACAAGGTATGCATGGACAGAAGAAGAAAAACCTTTGCTGAAAAACAAAATGAAAAGCAAGCTACATATGTCTCAAAGTGGAAATTTATTTGTTTAACACAACAGATGAGAGTTACCTAGCAGATTCTTTACTGGCATTGCAGACAGGATGCCTGTATAAACAAAGTTGTTTTAAATGATTGTGATCGGTGAGTGTATGGTACATAAAGATGTGCTTTGTTATGTGAGCTGGCAGGACACCTATTATTGTCATGAGTTGATGTCACTGCCCCGCCCCAAAACAAAGTCAAACCAAGATAGTTTGTGGTCAATAACAGTGCCTGAAATTTTTTGGAGAGAGCCTGGGTGATGTAAAGATTATTAATGTGAAGAATAGATCTTTGTGCTGTTGGTGTGGAGGGCATAAATACAGTTTTATTGTAAAGTTGCACTCGTTTCTCACAAACAAACAAATATTGTTTTCTGAAAAACATTTTGACAGATGGTGCCTTTAAAAAAAAGAAAAAAAAGAGAGAAAACATAAACAAACTTCCGCAGATGCCACAAACAATGCACAAAAGTACATGTAACAAGCAAATAATTTGTACTTGGCTGATTGGCATGAAATAATGTCAGGATTTATTTGTAGTTTTTAATTAACTAGGGGATTTGTCATGCAATGCCATGACAGCTTAGGGGCCTACAACTTTCTATATAAAACTGCTATTCTTAGTTTACATTAATAAATTTGACCCAGAATTTCAAGAGAATGTTTGTTGGCTTTCAAACAGGAAAGAGATACCTTGGTGAGTGGGGCATTCATGACCTTTTTAATAGAGAAGATTCTTTGTAGAGTCAGAGAAAGTAACAGTTACCACTTCAGCAAATAGTGTGAAAAACAACTTGACCACAACTGCTTCATTAAAGATGAACTGGAACGAAATCACTTAAACTAGTTCAAATTCCTTGCATATTTTCTTGTTTAGTTATTATTTGGTAAAAAGTTTTCCTCCCTGTAATTAAACAAAAAAATTGATCAGAAAAACCAGCCACCCCCCAACTTCGAATTTTGAAGTAGTGTTTTTTTTTTCCCGCGCCAATTGTAACACCCTCCATGGTTCCTAGCAAAGGTCAAAAAAATGAAAAGTGTATTCAACAATAAAGTACCAGGTCCTCAGAAAACCAGCATAAAACCAGTCAGCATTATGACGTGGTCAGTGTTATGTCAGTGTTATGACATGAACTGAATGAAGGTTGTTTATCTTCGTTGCTATTAATTTACCATTGCCTTGTTTTGATCGAGTCTGTAGTGTGACAACACAGTGCTGTTTTGATTCCTAGGCGCTTAGGAGCTTTTCTTGATATGCAGCATTTTTGTCCGCGATGACACTGATAAAAAAATATATAAATTTGTAAACGTTATAAAACAATTTTTTTTTTTAATTTAACTCATTTATATGTAATCATTTCCTTCAGATGGGATGTTAAATTTAGGTTTTGCTTTTCATGCAAAGTATAACTAAGTACCAGTATCTAGTTTAAAACACCAGAAGAACAGTTATTTAGGAGAACATTCTAATGTCTTTAATAGACATGAACAATTATGAAAATTGTTGCTTTGGATTTTGAGAAATCAGCTTGAAATGGTTGTTTTGTGATGCATGTTGAGTAAATCATCAACAGCAAAAATAAGAGAGATCAACGTCAACTTTTTTTGTCAAAGATGACGGCATTTCAGACAAAAGTATTACTCAACTTGTTTACAAATTTTAGTTTTATGCTGAACTTTGGTAATCATTAAAGCTAAAAAAAAAGGAGTGTTTTGTGTTGCTTGTTAACATTATCATGTACATCATTAATACTAGAGAACCGAACTCAGTTTTATTTCTCAAAGATGAAAGCCTTTCAGACAGAATATTACTGAAATGTTTTATAAACGGACGCTAAAAGCTAAACTTTTGGTGACCTAAATTTAAGCTCACTTACTGTAAGATCATGGTAAGTCAAGCTTGACCAATATTCTTGGAAACCTTTTCGGATTTCTCATAAATGTCTTAAACTCCACTACAATTTTTGAATACAAGGATGCCTGGAAAATGTGTTTAACCTACAGGCCAGCTATCAACATTTTAGAAATTTAACAAAATTTTGACAGAAAAAAAGATTGTCAACAGATTCTTACCCTTTTGCAGTGGGAACTAAATTCTGCTCACTCTGGAAGACTGCTCAACAATTACTTCAGGAAAGTGAAGGAGAAAATGGATCGGATCTGGACAAGAGGTTTGGAAAACATAAAT
Source organism: Pisaster brevispinus (assembly GCA_023634235.1). Classification (NCBI taxonomy): domain Eukaryota; kingdom Metazoa; phylum Echinodermata; class Asteroidea; order Forcipulatida; family Asteriidae; genus Pisaster; species Pisaster brevispinus. The sequence continues at coordinate 178,974 of JAMKCF010000068.1, read as the reverse complement.
AATACAGAGTTTCCAAATTTTTCTGGAATATATACGTAAAGATCAATTCTTTATGTAGACCTTATGCATTGACGTCAATATGCCGTCTTCATAGAGGTAAAACCATGAGTAAACAATGGAAATGCATGGGCAGTATACAAGATTGGCCATCAAACAACCTCCCTTTGATATCTAGGCAAGAGCACCTCTTATACTCAAATGATGTCATCTGCATAAGGTCTAAGCAAGAACTCAACACAATGACAAGCGAGAGTGTAGTCTCGCGATTATCTCATCCGGGTCTAGAATCCAGTCGAATCCCGCCTGATTAGGCTGTGGATTTTCTTCAGCAGGACTTGGAAAGCACTGAGCATGCACTGCTGATCTTGCAATGTTGGAAGGGTAAAAATAGAATACATTCTTTACTGTCAATGCAACCATTCCCCAAATAGCACAGTGCACTATTGCTAAAAATATTAGCCAAGTACCAGATCAAATTTCACTAAAAAGCCTCATTACAAAAAATTCTTAAAATGCATACATGTCTTTGTTTTATATTCACTCGCATGTGTGACACACTACTAGCGCAGTTTGGTGCCTCGATGATGTTGTAATCATGTAAGTGTTGGAATGTTTGTCTGACAGCTGGGTATTTTAAGTAAAAGTGATGTACTAAGTGTGGAGTGCTTTTATAGTATTCAAACTGGCCTCTTTTCACAGAAAGTACAGTGGTTTAGCGGTAAGACATCGTCTCTAGATAGTGAGGGGTGTAGGTTCAAATCCAACCAGAATAACCAGTGAATGTGCACATGACTCACACATCATTGAGTATGAAATGTTCATCAAATCCTGGTCTATACCTAAGATACAAATAGTAACACTAGTTGTTCAGGATTTTTGAAATAAACAAGAAATGGTTAAATGCAATTTTATTTTACACTGAAACAAAGTTGATTCAACTGAAGGATTACAGTATTACAGACAAGTACCAACAAAACAAACTATTGAATTAACAAGTATCTTTTGGTAATCAGCCATACTCTCCGACAATCTTGAAGCAGTTAACATTTTTTACCTCATTTAGGAGAAAACTTAAAATCTTGAAAAAAAAATGAAAAAAAAAGATTTACAAATTCCTAAAACACAGATAAAAGCGTAAGATTTTAAAAGATTTTAAAAGCATTTTCAAGACAGAGGCAGCAAGTATTTATAAAACACGATTTTTAAAACTTCAAATAACTTAACAAGGACGTGCTTCTTACCCCTGTCACAAAAATGCTAGTCAGCACAACCTGTGCTGTCACACGGATGACCTGCTATGGTTGGAGTGTAGCAATGAGTTTACCAATCAGCACAACCGGTGCCGTCACAAGGATGACCTTCAGTGATTGGAGTGCAGTGAGTTTATTAACGAGCACAAACTGTGCCGTCACATGGCATATCGTTGCCGAGCAGATAAGAGCACTGGACTCAAGCTCTGGTATTTCTGATGAGCAGAGTTTGGGTTCGATTCCCGACCGTAACACTTTGTCCTTTAGCAAGACACTTAACCATGAATGCTTCATCCTTCGGATGGAATGTAAAGTCGTTTGTCCCGTGTGTTGTGTAAGGCACGTAAAAGAATCCAGTGCATTTGTGAAAAAAGAGACTGGAGGGCCCTGGTGTTCCTGGTTTGATTGGCTGCATATTGTGCCACAGCACCTTGTAAACCATTACATGGTGCTATGTAAAGGAGTAGGTCTGATAATTCAATAATAACTTGTGATTAGAGGGCAGTGAGACTGCCTGTGTCACATTGACCTGCAAAGGTTAGTTTAACATTGAGTTTTACTAGCTTGACAACCAGTGCCGTCACATGGATGACCAGCAGTGGTTGGAGTGTAGCAGTGAGTTTATTAATCAGCACAACCTGTGCCGTCACATGGATGACCTGCAGTGAGTTTTGTTTACTCCAGAATAAAACTGATTCAACTGCAAGATTACAGTATTACAGACTGGTATTAACAAAAAATTGTTTTTATAAAAAATGGCTAGCAAGAGTCTATTCGTCATCAGCCAAGCTCTGCAATAAATTTGGAGCAATAAAACGTTGTGACCTCATGTGGGAGACAACCGATAATCTTGAAAACTTAGAATATACATATGCAACACCACTAAACATTATGTTCTTAAAAGCATATTGATTTTTCAAGACATAGGTAGCCACTGATTAATTTTAAAACACAAATTCAAAGTTTTAAGATAACAAACTAGAACGTGCTTCTTACCCTCATCACAAAAATGTTGATCTACACTCAGGAAGGCTGCTTAAAATGTTCTTCATGATGAAATGACAGTCAATGAGAATTGAAAGCAGGATCAAGATGAGAGGGCTGTAAGATATAAACAAGAAAGAAAAAGCACCTTTCATGATTAATAATGCCAAAGCCAATTCTTTTTCATACAATAAATCATCACAACAGTACAGCAACTTGTGCCGTCACATTGTTGCAAGCAGTCATTGGAGTGAAGCAGTGAGTTTACTAATCAGCACAGCCTGCACTGTCACAAGGATGACCTAAGTAGTAAGTGTAGCAGTGAGGTTCTTACACACCAGAACACAGTTGATTCAACTGAACAGGCACAGTATAACTGACTGGTTTAGACAAAAAACGTTTAAATTTAAAATAAAAGGGTCGAGATAAGAGAGCTGTGAGATTGGAACAAGAAAGAGAAACCGTATTAATCATTTAAATTGCCAAGATTCATTATTGTCCAAGCAATAAACCTACACACAATTACAACAACCTGTGCCGTCACAAGGATGACCTGCAGCAATTGGAGTGCAGTGAGTTTTCTCATCAGCACAGCCTGTGCTGTCACACGAATGACCAGCAGTGGTTGGAGTGTGGCAGTGAGTTTACTTTTTAGCCCAAGCTATGCCATTATATGGATCACCTGAGTGGTAGGAGTGAGATTACTAAACAGCACAACTTGTGCTGTCACATAGATGACCTGCAGTGGTTGGAGTGCATTTGGTTTACTAATCAGCACAATCTGTGCCGTTACATGGCTGACCTGCAGTTGTAGGAGTACATTGAGTTTACTAGTCAGCACAATCCTTGCTTTCACATAATTGACCTGCTGTGCTTGGAGTGCAGTGAGTTTACTCATCAGCACAATCTGTGCCGTCACATGGATGTCCTGCAATGGTTGGAGTGCAGTGAGTTGCTTTTACAACAGAACGAAATTGATTCGACTGAATGATTACAGTGCTACAGACTGGTAACATCAACAAAATGTTTGAACTTGAAATGGCAAACAAAGGTCTTTTGGTACTCAGCAAATTCTGCTACAAATTTGAAATGGTAAAATTCTGTAGACTCATGTGAGAGACTAGTATTCCCTGAAACAAAACTTAAGAGTAAATGCTACCCCACTATAACATATCATTTTAAAGGCATCTTGCATTTTTAAAACACAGGCAGCAAATTTTTAGAAACTTAGTTTCACAAACTAAAGATAACAAACCAGGACTTGCTTCTTACCTGCATCACATTAAATATTGGTCTACACTCAGGGAGGCTGATGAAAAGGTTAAGCATGATGAAAAACCAGTGAAGGAAAAATGAAAACAGGATCCAGATAAAGAGAGCTGTAAGACATAAACAACAAAGAAAAAAACCCATTAAAGATTATAAATGCCAAGGTCAATTCCTTTCAATAAAATTAATCAACACAACAGTACCACAACCAGTGCTGTCACATGAATGACCTGCGGTGCCTGGGGTGTAGCAGTGAGTTTACTAATCAACACAACTCGGCCATCACATGGATGACCTGCAGTGGTTGCAGTGCAGCAGTAAGTTTACTTAAAAGCACAATTTGTGCCGTCACATTGATGACCCACAGTGGTAGGAGTGTAGCAGTGAGTTTACTAATCAGCACAACTTTTGCTGTCAAAAGGATCACCTCCAGTGGTTGGAGAGCAGTGGGCTAACTAATCAGCACAATCTGCGCCGCCACATGGAGGACCTGCAGAAGTTGGAGTGCAGCAGTAAGTTTACTAATCAGCACAATCTGTGCCGTCACAAGGATGACTTGCAGTGGTTGGAGTGCGGCAGTTAGTTTACTAATCCGCACAACCTGTGATGTCACATGGAGGACCTGCAGTGGCTGGAGTGTAGCAGTGAATTTACTAATCAGCATAATCTGTGCCGTCACATGGATGACCTGCAGTGGTTGGACTGCAGTGAGTTTACTAATCACCACAATCTGTGCCATCCCACGAATGACCGGCATTGGGTGGAGTTTGGCAGTGAGTTTAGTTTTTAGCACAACCTGTGTCGTCACATGGAGGACCTACAGTGGTTGGAGTACACTGAGTTCACTAATCAGCACAATTTGTGCCGTCAATTGGCTGACCTGCACTGGTAGGAGTGCAATGAGTATACTAATAAGCATAGACTGTGCAGTCACATGGCTGACCTGCAGTGGTTCGAGTGTACCGCTGAGTTTACTTATCAGCACAACCTGTGTAGTCACATGGATGACCTTCAGTGGTTGGAGTGCAGTGAGTTTACTAACCAGCACAAACTGTGCCGTCACATAGCATATCGTTGCCGAGCGGTTAAGAGCACTGGACTCAAGCTCTGGTGTTTCTGATGAGCAGAATTTGGGTTCGATTCCCGACCGCAACACTTATGTCTTCAAGCAAGACACTTAACCATGAATGCTTCATTCTTTGGATGGAATGTAAAGTCGTTTGTCCATTGTGTGTTGTGTAAGGCACGTAAAAGAACCAAGTGCATTTATGAAAAAGAGAAGGGGTCTGCCCCGGTGTTCCTGGTTTGATTGGCAGCATATTGTGCCACAGCACCTTGTAAACCATTACAATGTGCTATGTAAAGGAGTTGGTCTGATAATTCAAACGTAACCCAAAAAATAACTTGCAGGAAAATACTTAATGTTGAAGCGCCTTGAGCGTCACTGAGTGATCGATATGAGTGCTATATAAGAAGCCACTACTATTATTGATATGACCTGCAGTGGTTGGAGTGTAGAGGTGAGTTTACTAATCAGCACAACCTGTGCCGTCACTGTGCTGATAAGTAAACTCACTGTTGCACTCCAGCCACTGCAGGTCATCCATGTGACAGCAAAGGTTGTGCTGATTAGTAAACTCACTGCTACACTCCAACCGCTGCAGGTCATCCATGTGACGGCACAGGTTGTGCTGATTAGTAAACTCACTGCTACACTCCAACCACTGCAGGTCATCCATGTGACGGCACAGGTTGTGCTGATTAATAAACTCACTGCTGCACTCCAACAACTGCAGGTCATCCATGTGACGGCACAGGTTGTGCTGATTAATAAACTCACTGCTACACTCCAATCACTGCTGGTCATCCATGTGACGGCACAGGTTGTGCTGATTAATAAACTCACTGCTGCACTCCAACAACTGCAGGTCATCCATGTGACGGCACAGGTTGTGCTGATTAATAAACTCACTGCTACACTCCAATCACTGCTGGTCATTCGTGTGACGGCACTTAACCATAATTGCTTCATAACAAGTTGGGAATGTAGTGCATTCAGCTCTACCAGCCAGGCTCCTAGTGGATGATACCCATGCCTATATCCTTACGGACTGTGAATGGGGTAACCCTGTTTCAGCCCCAGAAGTAGGTGGCAACGTGTCTCTGATGACAGTTGATCTGGGTTGAAAGCCCAAATCAGTTAAGTGTAGCCCTCACCTTGAAGTTGCCTTCCAGCCTTGTGAGTTGGGCGATATCTCATTAAAAATGACTGTGGGCAAGAAAACTTAACTTGAATTGCTTCTCATCACCCAGGATTAAATGGGTACTTGTGAGGTGGGTAGAGAGGCAATGATATTCTCAAAAATTATTCCGAAAAATTAATCCTGTCCCTGTGCACACAAACATTTTACGAACCCTGATGCTTTGTTTGTTAAAGTGCATGGATTTACATGTATATAATACAAGGCACTGTTACGGTTAAGCTGCTCTATGACATCGGGGTTCTGGAATCCTGTTTAGTACGTTTGCTTTAATTTTTGCTGATATATTTTTGCCCACCAGGCTCAGGAAGTCAAACATCTTATATTAAGTCAGCCAACTGCCATCAAGGCTGTCTCGACTCCAAGCCTTTGTGCTTAGAAGCAGTTTGAATCCTATGAAGCAGCGGGTAATGGGTCAGAGACAATCAAAGCATACTGATCCAAACGGCAACTTATTTTATACATGCTGTCACCACAAACTTCACCTTACTTTATGAAATTTTTCTTGAAAACTGGAGGATTGGAATGAATGGACTCCAATGAAACCAATGATTTACTTTACCGTTAAGTTAAATTCCTCTTTCTCTTTTGTTTTCGAATCTATTTTTTACAGAGAAGACAAGTGGAGACAATACTTGAAGACAAGAGAGGTCTGAAACTCAACAGAGATTTCTCGTGACCAGCACCAATCATCTTCTCTTGTCTTTGTAAACTTTTTGTAACCCTATTTAAGTAGCGCTACTATATCTTCCAAATATCACATGAGCAAGATGTTCCATGAACAAAAATCTAACATTCTAGCTTGGAGCAAATTTGGGTGCTAAATCTTCAGTTGTTTTGAATTTTAAAACATGGCAGATAAAACAGTGTAAGCCTACACATGTATCTGTCCATTGTTTTTTCTTAAATTTCCCTGCATAACTTGCAATTACAAACTATGGGCTTACTAATTGGCATTTTGGCAAAATTCTACAATTTTTCTGTTGAACCATGGAGTACTGAAGGAGATCATTCTTGAAATCACAAATGTTTACAAAGCGTTATCCGCTTTTAATATCAAACAACCTTTATTTGCCACCTTGAAACAGTGACATAGCCTTGCAAATTTGACTAGAGAAACAGTGCTCCGGGACTAGGTTGACCCAGTTGGACAAGCTAGTCAAACCACATATTGATCAAGTGACATCTTGACTATGGTTAAGTCTATAAAACTCTATCCACCCATTCCAGCTTGCTCGGGTATGTACAGTATATTCAGGCTAATTTCAGAGAAATGATGGTGTTGTGTAAATATTTAGTGGTATAAAGTTTTAACATTGAATAAAAAAACTTCATAATTCCTACAGTTCCTGCAGCATGTTAAAGTGACCATTGATAGCATTAAAAACTAAATATTTTTAACCATGTACAAGTTTGCGCAAATCTATTGTACACATATGTTACATATGTAGTTATGCTGCATACACTAGTTTGTGTTGTTTTAGGTTTTTTTGTGCGGCAATTAAAATAAGGAACAGAGATTTGTTGGTTCTTCAAATGTCATTTCTTGAAATTTGACAGTGCATGCTCTTCAGATAGAAATATTTCTCTGGAGGATTGGTACTGGTTTGAACTTTAGAATCAGTGAGCTTTCAGATGGAATTATTTCTCTGGAGATTGGTACTGGTATGAACTTTAGAATCAGTGAGCTTCCAGCTGAAAATATTTCTCTGGAGGATTGGTACTGGTATGAACTTTAGAATCAGTGAGCTTTCTGATGGAAATATTTCTCTGGTGGATTGGCACTGGTATGAAGTTTAGAACCAGTGAGAATTCAGATGGAAATAATTCTCTAGAGGGTTGGTACTAATATGAATTTAAGAATCAGTGAGCTTTCAGATAGAAATGTTTTCTCTTGAGGGTTGGTTCTGGAATAAACTTTAGAATAAGTGAGCTTTCAGATGGAAATAATTCTCTGGAGGGTTGGTACTAGTATGAACTTTAGAATCAGTGAGCTCTCAGATGGAAATATTTCTCTTCAGGATTTGTGAGCTTTCAGATTGAACCAAATCAATTATTAAACAACAACTGGTACTTTGTCTTTGAAGGTTTGTAAATATGAGCGATACAAAATGTGTAATTTGAAAGAGTACAGTCATTCCAATCCTCTAGTTTTCAAACAAAATATCATCATTGGTTATTGAAGAGTATTTTCATTCAAATCCTCTAGTTTTCAAGAAACATATCATCAAGGTACATCATTGGATTTTGGAAGAGTACAGTCATTCCAATCCTCTAGTTTTCAAGAAACACATCTAACAGGGATGGTACATCATTGGTTATTGGAAGAGTACATTCATTCCAATCCTCTAGTTTCAAGAAACATATCATCAAGGTACATCAATGGTTTTTGGAAGGGTACATTCATTCCAATCCTCTAGTTTTCAAAAAACACATCGAAAAGATATGGTACATCATTGGTTTTTTGAAGAGTACATTCCTTCCAATCCTCTAGTTCTCAAGAAACACATCAGAAAAGGATGGTACATCATTGGTTATTGAAAGAGTACATTGATCCCAATCCTCTAAATTAGTTGTTTATCATAAAGGGCTGGTTCATCATTGGTTTTTGGAAGAGTACATTCATTCCAATCCTCTAGTTTTCAAGAAACACATCATAAAGGGCAGTACATCATTGGTTATTGGAAGAGTACATTCATTCCAATCTTTAAGTTTTCAATAAACACATCATTAAGGGACGGTACATCATTGGTTAGTGGAAGAGTACATTCATTCCAATCTTCCTTTTTTCAAGAAACATATCATAAAGGGATGGAAAATCATTGGTTATTGGAAGAGTAATATCATTCCAAACTTCTAGTTTTCAAGAAAATTATCATCAAGGTACATCATTAGTTTTAGGAAGAGTACATTCATTCAAATCCTCTAGTTTTCAAGAAACACATCATGAAGGGATGGTACATCATTGGTTATTGGAAGAGTACAATCATTCCAATCCTCTCGTTTTCAAGAAACATATCATCAAGGTGCATCTTTGGTTATTGGAAGAGTACATTCATCCCGATCCTCTAGTTTTCAAGAAACACATCATAAAGGGATGGTATATCTTTGGTTAATGGAAGATCACATTCATCCCATTCCTCTAGTTTTCAAGAAACACATCGAAAAGATACAAACATCATTGGTTTTTGAAGAGTACATTCCTTCCATTCCTCTAGTTCTCAAGAAACACATCAGAAAGGGATGGTACATCATTGGTTATTGGAAGAGTACATTCATCCCAATTCTCTAGTTTTCAAGAAACATATCATCAAGGTACAGCATTGGTTATTGGAAGAGTACATTCATTCCAATCCTCTAGTTTTCAAGAAACACATCATAAAGGGATAGTTCATCATTGGTTATTGGAAAAGTTCATTCAATCCAATCCTCTAGTTTTCAAGAAACACATCATAAACGGACGATACATCATTGGTTATTGGAAGAGTACATTCATTAAAATCGTCTAGTTTTCAAGAAACATACCATCATGGTACATCGTTGGTTTTTGGAAGAGTACATTCATTCCAACTCTCTAGTTTTCAAGAAACACATCATAAACGGACGATACAACATTGGTTATTGGAAGAGTACATTCATTCCAATCCTCTAGTTTTCAAGAAACACATCATAAAGAGATGGTATATCATTGGTTTTTGGAAGAGTACATTCTTTCCAATCCTCTTGTTTTCACGAAACAAATCATCAAGGGATGGTACATCATTGGTTATTGGAAGAGTACATTCATTCAAATCGTCTCGTTTTCAAGAAACATATCATAAAGGGATGGTACATCTTTGGTTATTGGAAGAGTTCATTCATTCCAATCCTCTAGTTTTCAAGAAACACATCATAAAGGGATAGTACATCAATGGTTATTGAAAGAGTACATTGATCCCAATCCTCTTAATTAGTTGTTTATCATAAAGGGCTGGTTCATCATTGGTTTTTGGAAGAGTACATTCATTCCAATCCTAAAGTTTTCAAGAAACACATCATAAAGGGATGGTACATCATTGGTTATTGGAAGAGTACATTCATCCCAATCCTCTAAATTAGTTGTTTAGCATAAAGGGCTGGTACATCTTTGGTTATTGCAAGAGTACATTCATTACAATCCTCTAGTTTTCAGGAAACACATCATAAGTGGGTGGTACATCTTTGGTTATTGCAAGAGTACATTCATTCCAATCCTCTAGTTTCAACAAAACACATCATAAAGGGATGGTACATCATTTGTTACTTGAAGACTACATTCATTTCAATCCTCTTTTTTTTAAGAAACATATCACTAATGGAATGGTACATCATTGGTTATTGGAAGAGAACATTCATCCAAATCCTCCAATTTTCAAGAAACATATCATCAAGTAACATCATTTGTTTTTTGAAGAGTACAATCATTCCAATCCTCAAGTTTTCAAGAAACACATCATAAAGGGATGGTACATCATTGGTTTTTGGAAGAGTACATTCATTCCATAAAGGGATGGTACATCATTGGAAATTCGAAGAGAACATTCATCCCAATCCTCTTAATTAGTTGTTTATCAAAAAAGGATAGTAAATCATTGGTTATTGGAAGAGTAATATCATTCCAGACTTCTAGTTTTCAAGAAAATTATCATCGAGGTACATCATTAGTTTTTGGAAGAGTACATTCATTCAAATCGTCTCGATTTCAAGAAACATACCATCATGGTACATCGTTGGTTTTTGGAAGAGTACATTCATTCCAATCCTGTAGTTTTCAAGAAACACATCATAAACGGACCATACATCATTGGTTTTTGGAAGAGTACATTCATTCCAATCCTCAAGTTTTCAAGAAACACATCATAAAGGGATGGTACATCTTCAGTTATTGGAAGAGTTCATTCATTCCAATCCTCAAGTTTTCAAGAAACACATCATAAAGGGATTGTACATCATTGGTTACTGGAAGAGTACATTCTTTCCAATCCTCTTGTTTCACGAAACATATCATCAAGGGATGGTACATCATTGGTTATTGGAAGAGTACATTCATTCAAATCGTCTCGTTTTCAAGAAACACATCATAAACGGACGATACATCATTGGTTATTGGAAGAGTACATTCATTCCAATCCTCAAGTTTTCAAGAAACACATCATAAAGGGATGGTACATCTTCGGTTATTGGAAGAGTTCATTCATACCAATCCTCTAGTTTTCACGAAACATATCATAAAGCGATGGTACATGATTTGTTACTTGAAGAGTACATTCGTTTCAATCCTCTTTTTTTCAAGAAACACATATCATTAAAGGAATGGTACATAATTGGTTATTGGAAGAAAACATTCATTTCAATCCTCTAATCTAGTTGTTTATCAAAAAAGGATGGTACATCAGTGGTTATTGGAAGAGTAAAATCATTCAAGACTTTAAGTTTTCAAGAAAACTATAATCAGGGTACATTATTGGTTTTTGGAAGAGTACATTCATTCCAATCCTAAAGTTTTCAAGAAACACATCATAAAGGGATAGTACATCAATGGTTTTTGGAAGGGTACATTCATTCCAATCCTCTAGTTTTCAAAAAACACATCAAAAAGATATGTTACATCATTGGTTTTTTGAAGAGTACATTCCTTCCAATCCTCTAGTTCTCAAGAAACACATCATAAAGGGATGGTACATCTTCAGTTATTGGAAGAGTTCATTCATTCCAATCCTCAAGTTTTCAAGAAACACATCATAAAGGGATTGTACATCATTGGTTACTGGAAGAGTACATTCTTTCCAATCCTCTTGTTTCACGAAACATATCATCAAGGGATGGTACATCATATGTTATTGGAAGAGTACATTCATTCAAATCGTCTCGTTTTCAAGAAACACATCATAAACGGACGATACATCATTGGTTATTGGAAGAGTACATTCATTCCAATCCTCAAGTTTTCAAGAAACACATCATAAAGGGATGGTACATCTTCGGTTATTGGAAGAGTTCATTCATACCAATCCTCTAGTTTTCACGAAACATATCATAAAGCGATGGTACATGATTTGTTACTTGAAGAGTACATTCGTTTCAATCCTCTTTTTTTCAAGAAACACATATCATTAAAGGAATGGTACATAATTGGTTATTGGAAGAAAACATTCATTTCAATCCTCTAATCTAGTTGTTTATCAAAAAAGGATGGTACATCAGTGGTTATTGGAAGAGTAAAATCATTCAAGACTTTAAGTTTTCAAGAAAACTATAATCAGGGTACATTATTGGTTTTTGGAAGAGTACATTCATTCCAATCCTAAAGTTTTCAAGAAACACATCATAAAGGGATAGTACATCAATGGTTTTTGGAAGGGTACATTCATTCCAATCCTCTAGTTTTCAAAAAACACATCAAAAAGATATGTTACATCATTGGTTTTTTGAAGAGTACATTCCTTCCAATCCTCTAGTTCTCAAGAAACACATCAGAAAGGGATGGTACATCATTGGTTATTGAAAGAGTACATTGATTCCAATCCTCTAAATTAGTTGTTTATCATAAAGGGCTGGTTCATCATTGGTTTTTGGAAGAGTACATTCATTCCAATCCTAAAGTTTTCAAGAAACACATCAGAAAGGGATGGTACATCATTGGTTATTGAAAGAGTACATTCATCCCAATCCTCTAAATTAGTTGTTTATCATAAAGGGCTGGTACATCTTTGGTTATTGCAAGAGTACATTCATTCCAATCCTCTAGTTTTCAGGAAACACATCATAAAGTGGGTGGTACATCTTTGGTTATTGGAAGAGTTCATTCATTCCAATCCTCAAGTTTTCAAGAAACACATCATAAAGGGATTGTACATCATTGGTTACTGGAAGAGTACATTCTTTCCAATCCTCTTGTTTCACGAAACATATCATCAAGGGATGGTACATCATTGGTTATTGGAAGAGTACATTCATTCAAATCGTCTCGTTTTCAAGAAACACATCATAAACGGACGATACATCATTGGTTATTGGAAGAGTACATTCATTCCAATCCTCAAGTTTTCAAGAAACACATCATAAAGGGATGGTACATCTTCGGTTATTGGAAGAGTTCATTCATACCAATCCTCTAGTTTTCACGAAACATATCATAAAGCGATGGTACATGATTTGTTACTTGAAGAGTACATTCGTTTCAATCCTCTTTTTTTCAAGAAACACATATCATTAAAGGAATGGTACATAATTGGTTATTGGAAGAAAACATTCATTTCAATCCTCTAATTAGTTGTTTATCAAAAAAGGATGGTACATCAGTGGTTATTGGAAGAGTAAAATCATTCAAGACTTTAAGTTTTCAAGAAAACTATAATCAGGGTACATTATTGGTTTTTGGAAGAGTACATTCATTCCAATCCTAAAGTTTTCAAGAAACACATCACACAGGGATGGTACATCATTGGTTATTGGAAGAGTAAATTCATTCCAATCCTCTTGTTTTTAAGAAACATACCATCAAGGGATGGTTCATCATTGTTTTTTGGAAGAGATTATTCATCCCAATCCTCTAGATTAGTTGTTTATTATAAAAGGATGGTACATCATTTGTTATTGAAAGAGTACATTCATCTCAACCCTCTATGTTTGAAGAAACCTATCATAAAGGGTTGGTACATTTTTGGTCAAACATAAATCTACCATCCAAGGAATCATGCACTTAGAATCACAAAGTTGCATGAATGTACAGGTCGGTAGAGGAAGTTGTGAAAATAAAAATACTTAATAAACAATTCACAAGGTTGATTTTGATAATTGCTGTTCATCATGGACAAGTAAAAACAAGTTTTAAATAAACATCACAAGCAAGTTTGTAAGCTTTTTAATGTGAGATGAACTTGTTTGAACAGTTTCACCTTTTAATCAGTTGAATTTGATGACCCCTGTTTGAATAGTTTCAAATGTTTGAAAATGTTGACCCCTGTTTTGTTCACTTAAGATTGCGTGTTAACTCTTGTACATTCGCTGGAAGGCAGTGCACTGGGATTGTTAAATTAGATTAACCCAAACCCTGTTGGACCTTAACATGACTGGTTTGCTGTGTTCCATTCACAGAAAAAAAAAAAAACTTAACGTGATATGTAACCGCAGAGGGGCGTTCAATCCTAACTTACATACTGACCTAGTTAATACACATGTTCGTAGAAAAAATATAAACATTTGAATCAATGAGAAGTTGGTTTCTGAAAAGTTATTAATTCTGGGTTTTTTTTCTCAAAAATGGTTCATTTTTTAACAAAAATAAAAAACTCAAATTTTTTTTTTTTACTCATTATGTTTTACACGTACATGAAATGAGTCCAGAAATAAGTCATACTTTGGGTACAGTACACCTATTCATCACTAAAATAATAGCAACAATAATAGAGGTATAACAAAATAAAAAATCATTAATGTAGTTACAAACATCTTTTTGAAAACAATAGTCAAATATGAACTGCAGCATTGGTTTATTAGAGAGTGCTAAATCAATGTCAACTGAATTGAATTGAACAAAGACAAAAAAAACTGAATTGCCAACTAATGTTTTCTCTGTCACAATATACGAAACATGAGGAAATCAGCTGAAGTTATACAACTGTACGATCATGCATGTGAATGCAAAATTTTGTCTGCTGATAATAATTAATACCAAATGACACCCGTTCATGGTAGCTCTATAAACGTTAAATTAAAAAAAATTAAACAAAGGTATGACAACAAACTGTTTATTTACATTTATCTAAACCAACTTATTCCTTGTTTTTACACTTTTGTTTATTGTTGCCCTCTGTACTATAAAAACTGCACACTATTTTGAGTTCTGGTGTTCTCAGGAAGCTGGGAGGAAGAAATTAAATTATGTTTTCTTTGTTCACTAATTGCATTTAAGCATCAAGTTTGAGGTGATTTGTTGCCTAAAAATACTAGCTCGTATTTCTGTAATTTTTTCAAAAGTTTTTTGCAAAAATTTACTCAAATTACCATTTGAAGCTTGATGGCTGTTGCAATATGTTTTTCGCAAACACATGCATGTACAGTGTTACATCCATCAAGCTTCAAATTACCATTTGAAGCTTGATGGCTGTTGCAATATGTTTTCGCAAACACATGCATGTACAGTGTTACATCCATCAAGCTTCAAATTACCATTTGAAGCTTGATGGCTGTTGCAATATGTTTTCGCAAACACATGCAGGCACAGTGTTACATCCTGCGAAGGTTTTTACTCGTAATTGTCTTTTACTCGTAATCGTCTTATAATAATAATAAAAATAGTGGCTTCTTATTTAGCGCTAAAGTAATGCTCAAGGCGCTTCAACATTCAGTATTTTTCTGTAGGTATGTGGGGCTACGATTCTTAAGTATGAGACCTTTTTCCTTTACATAGCACTATGTAATGGTTTACAATGTGCTGTGGTGCAATGTGCACCCAATCAAACCAGGACACCGGGGCGAACCCCTGTGTTTTTTTGATAAGTGCACTTCTAAGTGCATTACACAACACACGGGACCAACGGCTTTAAATCCCTTTCCAAAGGACAAAGTAATAATGGTGAAGTGTCTTGCTTAAGGACACGAGTGTCACGATCGGGACTCAAACCCACACTCTGCTGATCAGAATCACCAGAGCTTGAGTCCAGTGCTCTTATCTGCTTTGCCACGACACGCCACACCCATAACTCTGTTTTAGTTTAAGCTCTTCTTTGTCCATATCAGTTTTCATAGCATCTTTCAACTCTCTTAATCGTACCACACAACGGGGCCAAATTGATGTTATTATGAATCCTTTCATGTTGAGGCCCGACAAAATCAGAATGGGTGAACATGCAAGCCATCTTTATTTGTGAAAAACTACAGGTCAAAGCCAAGACTTTGAACAAAATCTTTGAATTTTCTTGATATTTTTACACTGAATATTTTTCGTATTCTTTCCAATGTTGTCAGCTGTACTATAAAAATAGCATGAGTTGACAGATGAGTTGGTCAGAAACTGGCAAATATAAGTGAAGGGGTCTGGAATTATGCAAGAATATTGGGATTTGTGGGAAAATAGGTGGGCTTCGACAAGAATAGTGGAATCTGCTTTTTACTTCTTTTGTTTAGAGAGGTGTTGGATTTCTGAAATGGATCTTGCACACGACACAACATCATCTTTTGAGAACTTATTTAAGACATCATAGAAGTTTGATTTCTTTGTCTTTCACCAAGGACAAAGTCTGTAATCGGAAGAGCATGCTCCTAAACCCTATAGTAGACTAACAAATTTCAAATCTGCTCAAATGACAAACTTAAGTCTGAAAGTTTTCCCATTTACATTTACAGATTGCAAGGTTTGAGTAATCATTATAAGATCTTGGGGCACTTCCAAAATGGCATTATGTTTTGTTCAGCAACCTTGGCAATAGCTAAAATCAAATCATCTGATCGCCACATTTCAGTAATGACAACAAAGCCAGAATTTTATCGTCAGTTCATCGAAGACTTCTGTGGGAGGCATATTTTGGAGAGTACCGGTATGTACATTATTAGTTTATCTTTTAATCTTTCCTGAACACCTTTGCCATTTGGTAATGGTTGCACAGAAAACAAAGTATTTAGTTGTTTCATCGTGTTTGAAAGGCATATAATGATGGGAAAGAGCCATCACCCTCCAATTATAGTGTTTTTCATAAAGAGCATTCTATCAACTGATGAAGATATGTCATGGCTATCTGCGTTTTCAAAGTCTGGAAATTATACTTGATTACCTTACAAATCTTGTACCATCAATGATTTCACTGCTACCCCTTCATTTGCTAGCAAATCCCATGCAAATTGTACTGTGTCATTCAAATCTTGTTTTCTTCTTTTTTGTTCAACCAGGTTCTTCCATACTCTTTCTTCACTTTCACATTTCTGTGATTACTTCTTCCTGCATTTAATCTCTGTATTGTGGTTTTGGCTCTCTTTACTGACCTTTATAGTGCTTTCGCAACTCGTTTGATTTCTTAAACATCACTTTCTGATTTGTCGTCCTATGCTGACTCTCACTTTTAAAATCATGCTCCATTTTGCATTTCAGCCCCCCCTAATTTCAGATCATTATACTGTATTTTCCATTTTTTCAAAACGTTTCCAAGCCTGTTTGTTTTCACTTTTATAAATGGCCTTAAACGCAGGATTCATTATGCTCTTTATGATCTGTCTCAAACCATAACAAGGAAATGCGCACATTACCACTCAGCCACAAAACGCTACTATTTTTACATAAGGTTAGAGACGAGTAATTTTGTTTCTCTCTTTCATAAGAACTAGCTCTTTCTACAGGAAAATTTGAACAATACACATCGAAATAGTGGAGCCCCTCTGAAATCTTTGTATACCTAAGGAAAATAACTTTGTCACGCGTACCACGAAGTGACCTATCTGTCAAAAATAATAGTTTTTTGCAAATCAAGTTTTATACAGATTATTAATACACTCATTACTATTAACATTTTCAGCAAGTTTGAGTACCTAATACGTAATAGTTTCGTAACTACACTAATTAGTAAAAACGAAGTGTCATTAGATCTGTCGTTTTGTATTTCCACGAAGTGACCTATCTTGATGCGCCACTTCACCAGTTCAGGCACGTGTGTGACGTTTTGCATTTTCAC
This sequence comes from Pisaster brevispinus, assembly GCA_023634235.1. NCBI lineage: Eukaryota > Metazoa > Echinodermata > Asteroidea > Forcipulatida > Asteriidae > Pisaster > Pisaster brevispinus. The sequence goes on along the minus strand of JAMKCF010000068.1, from coordinate 161,529 downwards.
GAAGTGACCCATCGTGATAGGTCTCAATACGCAATGTCTTTGTACACAGCGCTCTGTAGGCAATATCATTTGGCATTTTCACGAGGTGACGTATGTGTTTAGGAATTAATTACTAATTCAAACAATTGCAGGAATGAAACCACTCTGATAGTTATGATTGAATAAAATATTCAGCTTTATTTTTGTTTTAAAAAATAAAACAAATATAGTAAGCAATACTCCGAAACAGCAGTTTGAAAAATAGTGCAACTACAATCACGATTTTCTCCAAACACGTTTAGGGGGACTTTGAATGAGATAGGTCACTTTGTTGTACGCGTGACGACGTGCTTCTCCACTAAAAATTCACATGAAAGTATGAAATTTCTCATCCCAAGTTTCCAGATATACATTATTTGAATCAAACACCTGGTTCAGACAGGCACCCTAGAGTCACGCCGCACCAAATCATTTGATGTACATGAAGTACACGAAGTGCATAAAATGTCTGAAACAGTTAGGAGCAACGTGATGTGCTGGAAGTAAAAAAATCAACAATTGCAGTCATTCAGAAGGACTCTAGTGCGTCTTGCTTTCCTACATCGATTTTGTCATGTGAGCCAAACCTAAGAAATTTCACATTAAGTTTGCCTGTCTGAAACCAAAATGTATTTGGGTTGGCCTAGAGCCACTCCTAACCTTTTTGGTTCAGGGCGACTCTGGAGTGCCTGTCTGAACCAGGTGTTACTTCCTCAATTTGACATACATGTAGAAGCTTGGTAATTTGGTTCAAGATGATCTATTTGGGAAATACTCAAAATAGGCCGTGGGCCAAAACCTGTAACATGCATTTTCGTCTTAACTTTCGAGGGGCAACTTTAATTTTCGTTTATAAGTAGTTTGGAATGTATAATTTATTATTTTACCTGTTCCCATTTGATCTGCTTGCACAATAACGAGAAATTAAGCACGAAAAATCGCCTGTTTTGCAGCGCCGTTGCTATGCCGACGTTATGCCGCGGATGGCGCTGTTCTTCAACCTCGAACCATTATTACCATTGCGTACTACAGTAAATATTAATGTAACCTGGAATAGAGGTGTCAAATCAAGATGGTTGCGCCCGAGGAAATGTGTGTGTGTCATTTTATTGAGAGTCAAAGGGGACAAATAACCCAATTTACGGCAGTTAGTTGGCAGAAATTTCGTGACCGCAATAACAGATGGAAACGTCTTGATGGGAAACACCAAGAACTGGCTGAAACAAATACAAGTTTGGTGGAAAAACATGTGCCCAACGCCAGACTCGGCTGACAGCTACCCATCGGCTCTGTGTGACACTGTACCTATTCTTTCTAAAGTAAGTCTTAAGTTAAGTGTTAGTGTTTTGTTAAAATTAAAAGGGTAGGCACGTATTATATAAAAAATAACCGTACAACGTTACACCTGTGAAGTTTGATAGACTACAAAAACGGGCAACTTTTATAGTGTAGGCCTCAAAAGCAACCATTTTTAAGTTGTTAATTACTGACAATGTGTTTATATATTCTAAAAAGCTTTTTTAATACAATTAATAATAGTTTAGTAGGCCTGCACAAAGAAAATAAAGAGTGAGACAGTCTAAAATCAGACAAATCTTTTACAAAAGGTTTTAACAGAAGGCCCTGCCACTTAATGCTTTGGCATTAGTTGTTTCATTTTTATTATGGTGAGAGGGTGGGTTCTAGCATGGACACTTTTGTGATGTGAATTTGTAATCTCTTAACCTGCATTTAGTCTAACAAATAATCAGTTTTTACACAAATGAGGAAAACATTTTTGTTTTGTTTTTAGATTTCAAATTGTTTTCAAACTGAAGACTGTGTGTTAACCCTAACCATGCTAATAATAGACTTGAATCCTCCAATGTTGATATGGTTTTACACACAACCCTGGTGTCTTTCAAACTTGGCATGACTTGTGTTGATTATTATTATTTCATAATCTCACTTAATATTTTTAAGAGGATGTCATTCTATTCTGGGTAAAATACTTTAGCATGATGTCTTTCCACCCAGGGAAACAGTTCACAAAAATACCTATATAAAATATTTAAAGGTAATTGTTAAACAAGTTAAAACAATTTAAACAACGTTGTATAACAATCAGCAACCCACCCATATTTCCAGATAAGGTGCTGTAATTTTTGTCTCTTCTACAATATCTTCATGCTAGTAACATTGTCAATGTTGTTCCAATCTGTCCCAATATTCATTTAGATTTTATTGCAGAGTTGTTTACAGTGTAGTAGTTTTTCTACTGCTTGCCAGTATTGTGCATTAGTCAGTATCCCCCACTTAAGACCAACATACTTTTTGAAAATGTAATGTTTACAGGTTTTGAGATAAGACGCATTAGCAAGAGCTGAAAACATTTGGCTAAAAGGGCTACTGATGTTCAAAGCAGTTCCACTGCAGTTGAAGGGACACTGGAGTCAACCCTTGAACCATCAGGAAAATCTAGTCAGCTAGCATCAGCAGATTCACAGACACAGCAGTAGCGCAACCCACATGTCCTGCCATCCAGATGTATTATATGTTAAAAGAAACAAGAGGATAACCAACAAACAGTCACGGAAGCGGTCAAGGGAAAGACTGTCAAACTATGAACACCAGTCAGGTTGGTATACATTTTCTTATTTCACATTGCCTCTTAAGTTTTCCTTGGTTCTAAGTTAGTGAGGAACATGGTGTGCCTGTATTTTCCCATTGATTAAACTACATGTAAATATACCCCTTTTATTACAGGAGGTTTGCTGCTCAGAGCTACATGTACAGAGATTCTCGACGACGAACAGATTTTGATTGACATCAAAGAGAGAAGACATTGTCCTAATTGAAGTCAGATACCACTGAAGTTGTTACAAGGACTGCATTGAGTTCCATGCAAGGAGCAATCAATACAGATGATGATCACAGCCATCTAGGTTTTGTTCCACTTATTTTAGTTTTCAAAGTCTATTAAACAATTCTGGCATCTCAAAATGTAATGGTGCATCTGTAATAATCTGGTCCATCTGAAATAGTCTGGTCCTTTATAATTTTTCTCACATAACATTGTTATAATTAAAAGACACTCAAGACATGTGCACCCTTTAATCGAACAACAGAATATGCCTTTAAGGCTTTAAATTATGAGCAGTACATGTATTGTATTGTTTTTAAATTGTAAACTTTGTAGCAAGTTAGCCCCTGGGCTAAAAATGCATTGTTTTAATAAACCAGACATAACAGTACTGTATAACTATCTGTAGTCACTTGGTTTTATTGCCCTTAACTTGCGTCAGTTCAGCATATAAACTCTTTCGCATACATGCATATTTGCATAATTAATGACTAGCTGAAATTTTGCTAGTGCAACTTGTATTACATATTTATGTATTTTATTACTATTTTTAAATTATCGAAACCAATCGTACATGGCCAAGATCTTGAGATAAAAAGACTGAAAAATACAAATTTTTGAAAAATTTACCCCCAAAAAATGTTGTTTTGTTTTTACAAAAACTTGGTTTAGCACCATGGGGATTAATTTTGAAGACTGAGTAATGATCTATTGCATGTACAAAGACCTCGAAGCTATTTTTATCAAATTTGAAATCATTTGACTGGAAAAATGTAGAAGTTATACACAAAATACTGTTTTTGACCAAAAATGAGCAAAAATAGTCTGCATAGGCTTAACGTGCAATCTGAGCCCATGGGAACAGTCAGATTTGGAATCAGCACCATCGATCTAGTAAAATTGACTAAAATGCAAGTTGCCCCTAAAAAGTTAAGACGAACTTCAATTTCTGGGTCTTCTACAGATTTTGGCCCACGGCCTAAAAGGAGTATCTTGATTCAAGACTTAATAAAGAAGAATGCAGAGATAAATGTAACATTTGTACTACAGTGATGGTAAACATAAAGCTATGTCTCATTTATGTACAAAAAGTACAGCAAAATGAAACTTCATTGGGGGGGGGGGAGACAGAGGGCTTGGTAATCCCCATTAAATAAAATGTCAATTTTCTTGTTTTGGATAAAAACTAAAAATAGAAGTAACTCAAACATGCCAATATTGTTTCATTGCCAGGAAAACTGTTGCCAAAAGTGCAACTATTTACAAAATATTGCTGATAAGTTGTGATAAAACTTGTGTTACCCTAGCAACTAAATTTTTTCTGTACATTTTTAAAGCACTGAAACAAATGCATTTGAAAACAACATGATGCCAGAGCAGAAACACACGACAGTACCTGAAAACTCATCGCAAATAGTAATGAAGTCAATCAGTAAATGCTCAACCTTTACCGAATCCCAACAACCTGCCTAAAGTTTTTCTTGACATTTTTCTACAAAATAATTAGAGATATTTAATGAATAATTCAGTAGCTGATTTATGGACCCATCCTGTTGTGGCTCCTCTATAAGCAACAGCTGCGCCCACTTCACACAAACTGGCTCCAACAATTACCAAAAGCATTGAGCCAAGGTTTCTTGGAGGATTTACGTATGCAAAAAAGTGTTCTTGGACTTGCCTTCCTCCTAGCTTTTGCAGAGTCTCAAGTTCTTAAAAATTCTCCTCAGAATTATCAGTTTTTGTCATAAGAAAAGCCTATGACCTTTGAAATGAGTGATTTTTGTTTAACTACATTTACTCTCAAATGTAGGGTGTCATGGCCGAGCAATTTAGAGCATCGAATTCAAGTTCTGGTGCTTAATTAATTGGGTTGTGGGTTCCAATCCCGGTCATGACACTTGTGTCCTTGTGCAAGATGCTTTGCTTCTCTTCACCCAGGGTATAAATAGGTACCTGCGAGGGTACAGGTTAATATTGTGTTTGAAAAGCCTTCCGAGGGGCTAAATACTCCCCAGGAAGCCGAAAAAGATTAAAAAGAAACGTTATTGGCCCAATGACCAGGGTACTAATGTAAAGCGCACTGATACACGTACGTTATTGTAAAATGCGCTATGTAAGACCTTGTTACTATTATTATAACTGTTATTATATGTACTTCATACCAGCTTTGGAGCTGGAAGTAGAAACAGCCTATCGTCAATGCCTCCAAGGCTACAGCTGTAAGTATTGAAGCCACAAGGCCTTTTCCCAACTTGTCAGGAATGTTGAGTGTTTATCTATATTTCTTGTTTTTGTTACCCACGCAATCTATTTCATTATTTAATTTATAAAATTTGTTTATTGGGCGTTGGGTCGGTAAATTCGCTTGTGGCTTTGTGTACTACATGTAGTGTTTCTGTTGTACCACCAAAAAAAGTCATCCAGGATGCAAAGCACAACTTACTTAAAGCATGGAACTACATGGACATAGACTGACCCTGATGTGACCTTGCCATCAATCTTGTTAGCGCCATTTTGGGGTCGGTTTTGCATGCACATTATGGGAAAGCTCAAAAAAAAGAAAGAGGCTAGACTAAGGCATCCTTTTCATCTGACAAATAGCACCTGCTTTTTCCTTGTAATTCCTTTTCCAAACAGTACACTTTATTGAATCATGCATAAACCAGTAGGGCTGCTCATCCGTATGACCCAAGTAATTCAATATAAACACACCCACTGGTGACACGGACATGTTTCTGAGTTTTTGTGGTAAAAGTCAGAAAATCTTTAACCTGTAATGTAATGCTTTTTAGGCCACGTGCACACAATTCATTACAAGACCTGTGCCATATCTTTTTACTCCCAAAATAGCAGACCATAGCAGATTGAAGCCACTTGTTACATCAGTGCAACGCAAGGGGTCAATATCTTTATAGACCACGTCTAAACTTTGTTTACAAAAAGAACAACCTTATACAATTTAGGGCCTTTCTGGCAGGCCAGATACTGCACTGGTCTTAAGGGAAAACACACAAAACAACAGCTCAACAAGTTTTGCATAAGGAAAGTTTATAAAAGTTAGACAGTGCAATCGCCATGGTGTGATTCTATGTTTTCTTCGATCATGTATACAAATTGTGCCTGCAGGAAGTCCAAGCTCTGTGGCTCTTTTGTAAACATGTGATGTCACAAGTTTACATGCCTCAAGGGGGCTTCAAACTGATCTGTATTCTGTGGTCAAGCATTAGTCTGGAGCCAGTAAACACTGGCCATGCTCAATTATATTTTATCGGTAGCACCATGAACTGCTCCACAGCCATAAGTATGTGTTTGGAAAAAATCACGACTGAAGCTGAACTATTTTTCAAAACTGCTGTTTCGGAGACTGATCTAACAAAACATTTTAATACCAAACTAAAGCTAACTTCTTCATTATGCAGAACTGTCAATGTGTTTTCAATATTGTAACTGTTTTGATCAGTTATAAATTCCTAAACACATGTCACTTTGTGAAAACAAAAACAAGACATGCATGCAGAGCGCTGTGAACAAACCATTGATGCACAGTCACTTTGTGAAAGCGCATAAGTTCAAAAGGTCAGCAGATACACCACTTCGTGCAAATGCAGAAGTCATACTTTGAGTGTTTAGCACCGCCAGCACAATAAGTTTTATTGGATAAAGTGATGTATTGTGATATATTTCACTTCGTGGAAACACAGAATGGCAGATCTAGTGATACACCTGTCATGTTAATAAGTCTAATTACAAAAGTATTGTGTGATAGGCATGGTGAAACTACTTGAAAATGAGGATTATCACGTCAGAGCAAAAACATCATATCTTGATTTTGCAACAACATTGTATTTTTTAACAGATATTGACACTTGTATTTCATATCTCATTGTATCTCATACAAGAGTGCTCAGTGCCAGGACGTTGTATCTATGTACATACTTGCTTTGCGTGTACATCCAGGCAATTTTAAGTGTGATACAATTTCAGACCCGTGCATAACAAAAGTGCTATTTCTGGAGATTTTGCACTGAGATTTTGCACTGAGATTGTCTCAGTGCAATATCTCCAGAAATAGCACTTTTGTTACGTCATATAAACAATTTGTACAAAAACAGACTAACAAAATTTGTACATTTTAAACAATCTATCAGTTGGTGGCACACTGATGATTTAATCTGGTGTGCACACATCTTGTTCAAACTCAGTATTTCTCTCAGTTTCTGTATACCTATGATTAAAAAAATCTACATGAACCAGCAACTCAACCATGTTAGGCGGCTGGTGACAAACTCTTCTATAAACAACGTTCAGGTAAACTAATTTGAAGAATACTTGATGGCTGTCCTTGTCCAAACTTGCACCTTGCTGAACAATTGTATGTGTGCTCATAGTTTGTTGTTTGCATTCATCTACATTTGTTGAAGTTAAAGTACAGGAATTCGCAAACCTGACTTGCAGCCATTTCAAACATGCCCTTTATGGTTTGAGCTTCATACACATTCTTGTAGTCAAAATGGCACATCATTTTCAGACGTGTGACATATCCACAAAGTCAGTGCTGCACACTCTTGAAGTCACAGTGTCAAACCATTTCAGACATAAAACAAATCCATATGATAAGGTATACACTACCTTGCAGTCAAAGTGGCAAATCCTTTCAGACATTTGCACATTGTAGCGCAACACATTCTTGTAGTTAATGCAAGAATGTCAGATAGGCAAATTCCTTCAGCCGTTTGTACAGTTATCCATGCTAATCATTTAGTAGGCTACATGTACAGCGCATGATTGTAGACAGCAAATATCAGTTGGCACATCTTTCAGCTATTTAGACGTACTTTCTTGTACAGTGTGGCAGTGCAAGATGGTTATTTCAGCAAATAATTTCAGCCATCTCGAACAAAGATACTTGTTAGTACAGCATGTCCTTATGGTCAGCAAGATGGTCATTTTGGCAAATCCTTACAGACATTTGGACATATCCAGTAGGTCAGTATAACACAATTTTGTTGTCTATCTAATCTGTGTGTGGCAAAACATTCTTCTATAAGTGGTGTTTGAAGCTTGGCATGGTGTGAAAATAAGCCCTATAAATAGTGAACTTGCGGGTACAATCATGTATTAAATCTCATTGTGGGAGTGTTAGCACTGAAAAGAGCAGGTGTAGTCTCGACGTTTCGAGCAGTATACTCTTCTAAATGGTCAATGTATCAATTGGTCAGTTTGCCAAATCCAATAAGAAACTTGCACATTTCTCCTTGTTGTTTTATTACAGCACATTCTTGTCAGCTGGATGGTCAGCAGGGCATTTCCTCACAGACAAATCCATCAAGTCCATTTCACCTCGCTCAGGGAGGCATACCTCTATGGCAAGTGCATCTTGACAGGGCCATGAGCTGACTGTTCCAGGCTTCTGTTAACTGCCTCATCTTAGCTGACGATTCCGTACCCTTGTCTGACGCTGGACCCTTCCCACTCCGCTTCAAAGTATGCTCTTCGATGAACTTCAGCAGGATGTTTTAGTGGCCTGATTGGCAATGCTATTGCACACGGCTGTTAAGAAATACATAAAATCAAATGTCTATGATACACACTGTGAGAGAACTGGGCCCAATTTCATAGAGCTGCTAAAGTATACCTTTGGTTTTTGGAACCAATGGATTGTTTTAATCCTATATGAATGTAGATAGGCCTATATACAATAAAACTAACCTGTGGAAATTTCATTTCAAAAGGGAGTAGCGTTTTTGAGATATTGCCAAAAAATCTGGAGTGGTTTAATATGCCCAAGCAGGAAGAATGATCAGTAACTGGAACACACAACCTGAGAAATGTTTCTGCAACATATGTTTCTCAGATTGAACATCCTATTCTCTAAAAACCACTTTCCTTTGAAGGGAATTGTTTCTCAAAATGTTATACATTGTCAACAGCTGCAGTGTTTCTAACAAAGTAAGATTTTATGGCAAATAATTTAGGAGTAATTACCGGACACCCTTTCCTTTGAAGCAGAAACTATTGCTTATAAGTGTTATGTTGAGCAAAAATTAGCAAGAAACCAGTCACAAATGGTGCATGTGACATACAATTTTGGCTTGTAACCTTAATCTCGTAAGCTCAATTTTATTGTGCTTAGCTGCTTTTTGTGCTTAAAGGCAGGTTTACTGTTGGTGATGTCAAAGACCAGTATCCTCACTTTGTGTGTCACAGCACATGCACAAAATAACAAACATGCTGGAAACTTGGCCTTACTCGGTCATCAAAGTTGCAACAAAATAATGAAAGAAAAACACACCCTTGTAGCATAGAATTAAGTGCTTTAAGATGCCTGAGAAAAGCTTCATGCCTGAAGTCTTTCTCAGATGCATATTTTTGGTAAAAATTACCCCTTTCTCTAAAACTACATCACTTCAAAGGGTGTCGTTCCTGACAATGTTTGTTTTAAATATCAACAGCTGAGCTCTCCAGTGCTCTTTAGCAAGTAAGTTTTTATGGTTAATAATATTTGGAGTAATTACCAAAGCTAGACCCTTCCTTTAAGCTGCTCTATGAAAATTGGCCCTGCTCATGGCAGTGTACTCTAAGAGCAGTAGATTTGGACCATCTGTGACAAAAAATAGCAGAAACTGCCTAAGGCCCACTTTCCTTTTAGTTTAGGTCCAATGGAATTACGTGCTTTACAGGGTTCAGTAGGCCTAAGCGCAGAAATCCTCGATTAGCAAAATGGACCTAGAAGGTTAGCCATGCAGTCTAAAACTCTGAGTGGCCTTTTGCATACATGGTGTAACTTTATCCAATTTCATGGTTCTGCTTATACTTAAGTCACAATAAAAGCAGAGGCCGGGCAGCGTGTGCCATTTCTAGGCAGTGACCTTTGTGTAGAGGTCGGTGAAAGATCGCACTATAGGGTGGTCACAGTCACAATTAAAAGTGTCCCGCATGCTGCCCTGACTGAAATGAGGTCAAATTCTTGGCCCGTTTATCTGCCCATGTTTGGCACGCACTCGTCTAATGTCTGCCTAAATGTGATAAACTGTGTGTAAACTTGTAACCTTCTGTTGGCCCAGCGCCCACCTGATGTGTGCGTTTGCGATGCGAAGCACTGCACCTGGTTTTAAGTCTGAGCTACATGCAAAAGTAACTTGGTGCCCGCCCGATTAAAAAAAATGACCATGAGCAAATCCATTGCAAACTACTTGCTAACTCATCGTAGACTTATTGTGACTGGGGCATTACCGTAAGCAAACAATCACACTTACAAAAGCAGGGAATTCTGCAGACTTTATCAAGCTTATTAGTTTGTCTAATTAGCAGGGAACTTTTGGTTGTGCATGGCGCATACTCCACATAACTAGCCATACTTCACTTACACAGCTAGAGCAAAAAATCTACGCTAGCCCTAAGAGTGAAGACTGGTGATTGCAAGCAAAGAATTTGGCAGTGGCAGAGCCATGAAATTGGTTGTTGATCGTTCAGGGGTTAACAATAGTCAATATATTCATGAGCATCACACATGATCATTGATCCTTGGAGAAAAGAAGGAGAGTTTTTATTGAGTACTAGGGCTGTCCTACATACAAATGTACATGTACACATGGTGTAAGGTGAATAAGACTTTTCAGGCCTTTAAATAACATGTTTTTCCTCAGGATTCAATTTCAACATTTTCTTGTTGGTGGGGGAGGCCCCTAGGAGTTTCAAACTTGTTTTACAAATCTGGGCCCAATTTCATATGCTGCTTAATGGTAAGCAATATTTCGTGCTTACTATAGCAGAAAAATTTGCTTAAGCGTGAGCGTATTTCACAGGTTAGCAAGAAAATTAGGCAGCCATTTTGGGCGTTCTCTGTGGATTTGCAATGTTACACCATTTATTGTCATATCGGAAGGTTGGCATGCCTTTTGGTGTGCTTACAGTTAGCAGCGCTATGAAATGGAAATCGCACAGTAAGCACAAAATCGGCCGTATCATTATAAAGTGGCCATTCACATGAATTGTCACTCTCATAAGCATACAAATTGACACTTTTTCAGGAAACTCTCCCCCACCTAAGTGTATACAAGAAAGTTTTGAACTCCCTCACACTTGTTGGTGTTCGTTAGCATAGATGACATGATAAGCAGAGCCATCAAATGGGATTGGCTGAGGGAGGAAATTAATGGATATAACTTGATTTCAAATCTAGTTCTGCTATGGATTCATGCATTGGAAGCAAGGCTATGTGATGTGTGATATGATGGATGGAACGCAGGGATGGTTGGCACTCAATTAACCAGCAATGATTTGTACAAACCAACAAGCCCACTGTGAGCTGAGACATCACTTACTCTTATGATACAAAATCACAAAATCAACATTTCATATCATTTAGTAAAACGTGAAAGTGCTGCAGATCCCCTCACCCACTCCGCAGCGAATGGTTTGCACATTCATGAAAATGTTGATAAATGTGAATGACTCCTGAATGATTCACAGGTATGTGTGTTTAATATGTATTAACAAAACATATGAGAGAGCAAGGTCAAATTTATTTAGCAAAGGGCACTTCCATTGGAAAATCTGAATTGCTAAGGAAAACTTTTGGAGGGGCACCGAGGCTAAGAACAGGGGATCACAAGGGCCATTTGGCCTCCAAATAAGTCCAGGCATGATGATGACCAGGCACGCATGCACTTTCAATTTGTTGAATGCAAAATCTCTCTAATCTAAAGATTTCAAACTTTAGCCATCACTTATGACTAAGCAAGTCAGCCTAGACATACTGTACATTATTCAAATCTAACTCACAAATAGCCACAGAATAAGACAGATACGACAGAACAAGATCGAGACATACGCCCTGATTATTGTGAATAATGTGGGGGGGAGGTGTACGACTTAGAGCAATGTAGTGTTATGCCTTATAACAAGACGGCTCTCTTAGTGTATGTATAGACATTAGACAATATGTATTAGTAAATTAACCCTCCTACTATTAGCATGTTTCTCAAGACAACCAACCCTTACTCCATTATGCCACAACAGTGGCATTTTGAGGCATACGCATGCTAATGTTGAGAGTAGAGCCACTGCCAAAGGTGCTTCAAATGAGAGTGGTAAACTAGAGAAGAACTGCGCTCAATCTGAAATGGAATTTTGACCACTGTTGAAAGAGATTAGGTTCTCAATCTTGGTCAATTTCTGCAGTGGCAATCTGTGGCATTGATGGATCACAGAAACAGTTACAAAGACACAAAAGTATTGCAATATGGCTTACTTCATCATTGTGTCATTGCATAGGAGTTCATTAAGGCATCTTTGAGTGTGCCAACTTTGCCCCTCAAACGACGTGCAGCAAATTTACAGGACCCTATCCCATCCCCCATTTTTTAAAGTAAATATGTACACAAAGGAATTGACACCCAAAATGGTAGAAGTGCATGTTCTGGAGATGCAATCTGGGTAATGTCCGTCCATTTCTATAATCGATTTATCAGAAATTCAATATCGAGTAAACTACCTGGCAAACACTCTCACACAATACTTTAAATTTTTTTGTAAACATGGGACAAACACAAATTTTCCTCAGTTCTCCACATTTGGAAGGTAACATTTCACCATTTCTACTAGGAAACAAACACTAACTTGCCACAGAATCAAGAGTTTCAAATTCAGTTTTCCCGCGCAATTTGCAAGAGCCAAACCACCAAAATCACTGGACACTTATTATTATTATTATTATTTATTCAGCCATTTCAACAATACACAGATACATGACAATACAAAAATACTTCCAGATGGGCTAGGAGAAACAAAAGCAAGATAATTACTGTGGTCCGTAGACCTGCCTCCCCACATCTGGTTGTAAAACAAGTAATAAAACAAGTAATAAAATATATATATATAACAAATTATGTACACAAGATAGAAAAGTTAACTATAAATAAAAACATGTCCATGTACATCAAGGGTTGACAACTAAAACAAATAACAATATAAAGCATGAAATATGTGAGAGTAAAACCAGTTTTGGAGTGTAAATTGAGAGAGTATGCAAGTATGTAAAAAACAAAATAACAAACAAAAAAACAGAAAAATTCCTAAACACTTAAATAATGTAAAAGAATATCCTAGTAGAATGCAAATTAAATTTAAGTGACCAAATCTATAAAGATAAATAAATAAATACATAAAAAATAACTTAATTAATAAATTAGTAAATGAGTAAATAAATAAATAAATGAATAAAAAAATATATATATATACATAAAAATAAAACAACTCTTGAAATATAGATGACAAAATAAATGAATAAACTAAAGTTATAAGTAAATTGTGGAATTGCACATAGTTGTTATGAGACTGAAAAAGGATAAAACAAGAGACCAATTAAGAAATATGAGCTGAAGCTACACTATCTTCATGCTTCAGAGCTTTTAAAAAGGATGGCAGAGAAGTTAAAATGGCACAATTGCGGAATTCGATTGGCAGAGCTGACCAGAGCCTGGGAAATATGTGGATAGCACTCAGATGCAAAGATTGAGTTCTGGCAAATAAATGTTTGAATGTTAAAGCGCTACTTATCCTTGCTTTAAACAAAAGGAACCAACCAGCCAACCACCCGCGACTCTGATACACATGTATAGAGTTGGATTATTGCCTTGACAACACATTAACATTGAACACCCATATCACCTCTTCAACCTCTCTTTGGACACACCATGGACACTCCAACATCGCAGAAGGGAAAGAGAAAGCCAAGTGACATGAACCAGTTAACAAACATACCAGTCCTTTCCAGGACTACCACAATTCCAAAAGAAGAAATAAACCATAACCATGTCATTCAAACATACAACGGCAAATCCAAATGTATTAGCAATAAAAAATTCACCACAAAATCTTTCTCTTTAAAATTTGTCTAAACATAACTTCTGTTTAACAGGTTCACCGTTCATACTATAACGGCAAGCTAAATCACATTTTTACGTTACTCTAAATTTTAATGGTTCAAGAAGAGTATTATTCTTACCCTTTTAGTGAAAGAAATTTTGCAATTTCCAAACCAACATTTTTATAACTAAACCTTCCTTCTTTTGAATTTAGTTGATTTGTTCACTACTCTGCAGGCCTTGAACTTTACTCTTGAAGGGGCATGGCAATTTTCCTCTGGTAAGGGGCACTCTTTGAAGAAAATGTAAATTTGTATCGGAACTTTGCAACAATTGCTGTGGGTGCCTTGGGTTTTTTTCGGACCAGACTCTATTCAAACTTTTGATAAATCCCTACAAAGAATGTTTTTGAGTGTCTCAACATTATTTCCCACTGAAGAATGTTAGTTGCAAAACCGGTCACTTTCTAACAAAAAGCATCACTTAAAACTAATATCTTCATTCGGATAGAAAACAAACCTACTTGAATCAAGCATGACAAATACTCATGTCTTTCACAAGACATGAGTTCTACCGATTCTTTTAGAGTCTCACACACCGCAACTGAAGATTGCCCAAATTGAGGCATGGAAACATGTTATTGCTAAGAAGAGGTTCTAATAAAATATCCATGCGGTCTCACTCTACCACCCCACACTTCTAATGAAGCGATTGTCAAAATGGCTCCTTTGAACACACTTAATTTTTTTGCCTACCACATTCCCCTGTCACAATGACAAACATTGCTAATGTAATGAACTGACATGGACCCTACCCATAAAACTTGTAACAATTGTTTTTCAACTTTCTGGTTTTCAAGTCAACAGTCATAAAGTGTCGCTGATATGAACAGCGCTATAATAAATTTACTATATCAACTATTTCCTGTGTGCAAGATAACACCTAAAAACAGCGCCTAATATACTTAAGACCGACAGTTTAAAAAGGCTGCATACTGTATATAGCGGTTTACGGCTTGATCCTCCGCACTGGTTAGTCCGAACAATATAAAATTGCACAGCGAATCTATTATTTCAATAGCAGCGACTCCAGGTAAGAAAAGTATTTTATATTGGTCTGTTCTTGTCTCTAAAGACATTGCATCATCAGCTAAGTCGATTGTTACAGTTTTGTGCCCATTAGTGTACGATGTCACAATACCACAGCACGTGTATTGACTGTCTATGGGAAGGAGGTTGATCACCTCGCGAGGCAAGCTGTAAGAAAGGTTTTTGTATCGTTTTTGCTTTGGTTTTTATTCTCTTTCTACATTATGAGGATGATTTAGCTGTCATAAGGAATATAGATGATGTCTTAATTGTAAAACTTTACAAATTTTTACGGCAAGTGAGGAAAAAATATATATGCCTGTGCAACTCTACCAGGAGTAAAGAATAAACGGCGGCGTCCATTGAGCTGAAATCATCTTTACAGCTAGCTGAGGTCAGTTACATTTACACCAGAAAACAAACTGCTTAATTGTTTTTTCTTATACTAAAGCCCTAAAATTTTCTGGATAATCTGACACTCTTTTGGTGTTCTTGATACCATTTAGGAACATCAACATTTTAGATAACGTCCAAGTTTTAGATTTATCAAAGTTTTCGATATTTCTATATGATTTTTTTAAAAGTGACTTTGGCAATATCAATGTCAAAGTAGTATCGAGTATTTGAGTAATATAGATATATCGACTGACATTAGTTCCGGGTCTGCAAGGGGTCAATAAGAGGATAAACAATCTTCCTTCCATAAGCAAATTAAACATGTCACCCATCATCACATTTGATACATCATATATGACTGGATGCTCCAATTTGTTATTTGTTTTAAATGAGATGTCACCCAACTAACAAGGCCAGACGCTGATGGCCACTTCAAGGTGAGGGCTACACATAACTGATTTGGGCTGTCGACCCAGATCAACTGTCACCAGGGGCTTGTTGCCGCCCACATGTACTCCTTGGGATTGAAACAGGGTAACCCCCTTCACAGTCTGTCATGATAAACTCTCGCACATCAAAATTAACCCTCCCACTTTTCGGTAGATTGCCATCAAAATTGGGCACAAAAAGAACCCTTATTCATTTGATTAAAAACTGAGAGTAATTAAATGCTACAGTTTGTGTGTTTGTCACCCGACAAACAAAAGGAGTTCAAGAGCAAGTGAATGAAATGCTGAGTTTACAGATTGCGTAAAATCGCGTGCACGCCTGATGACTACCTATTTATTCAGTACTTTCCCCAAGTTGTGTTAAAACAAAATCCACCAGCAAATCACTTGGGCGGGATTCGAACCCACAACCTTTGCATTGCTATGAGCAGATGACTTACCACTAGACCACTGAGCAAGCCGAGTGGTTTGCAACAGAACTCGGGAAAGTTTGCCTACAGTGCTTCATACAAGGTCGTAAGGGTAAAAACAAATTATATTCTTTATCCCCGATGCAAAATTAACATCTTATAAAGCCTGATGACATCATCAATATTATTTTGATGACGGAAATTGCTGGTCACTTGTCATTCCATGCAATGAAACCATGCCTAAATTCCCTTCTGTGTTGACCACAAAGCTGAAATTTTGACTTTGGAATAATTCTCACCTTCTGTTTTAAAGCGAAAGTCAAGGTAAACATTTCTGCTGATGAAGAGATTGTTAAAAAAAAGTATTGGTTTGCTCAATAGTTTATTTTCGTTAGTTATTCAACTTTGACCTCCAGTGACAAAAGTATGATCTCATTGTTCTGGTGTCGCCTTTATTAAATGTTTACCTGTTGACTTTCAAGGCTCAAATCAGAATCAGGTACAATTTATTTGATGAAAAACAGTGGAATAACATTATATAAAAAAATTGGAAATGCCACTCATCACCAAAGATAGATTTCACTTTTAAGGACATGTAGGCAATGGAAACATACATTATTTTGCCCTATAGCACAGAGGTTTGCCATTAAGTGATTGGCAAAAGATAATGTTGCCTGCATCAGAAACAAAAATAAATAAATGAAATAATAATAAATACAGCTATGTTATGCAGAGATGCTTTGTCATTATGACAAGTGGAATATTCAATCTTATTTATGTGCTATTGCTAATAAATTAATAAAGGGAAAATTGTTAATAAATGAAAAGTAACAGAGTTGCTTAATTTGCCTGGCCTGTTGCCTGAAAGAGTGAAGTACTGTTATTTTTTAAGTGACCATACATAAATCTTCCTTTAGATAATAACCTGAACTATTTTAACAAATCAAACCCTTCCCTGAAATATAAGTTTCCAAATTATATGATACATGTACTTGTTCTAATAAGCTGTCAGTGTGAGTATAACGGCCATGTCTCACCAGTTCCAGGCAATCTCAAAAAAGAAAACATTCATCCTTTGATCTTGATCCCAATTTTGTTAGGAATAAGTGTTGGAAAAATAACTCCTGTTCAACCGAAGTGTTCCTTTTGCAAGCAGTTTGGTTGGTTGCCTCCACGTTGCCAGTAAAAACCTGCCCATTGTCGCATGGCCTTAATTTTACTAGCCTGATAAGCAGTTAATACTTAGAATGGAATTTTGAAAATTATTCTGAACATTTAAATGGAAAATTTTCAGAAATTTTGAAACCCATTGCTAGAGGGCGCATTTTAAGAGTTACATTTTTACTTGGTGTTGGCACCATGCCAACACTGAGCCACAAGTGCGCTCTCCACGCAAGGTGTATACACCCAATGCTCACATTGAGGTATTGGCCGCGTGGAAATGTCCATAAGGTAAATAACCATAGCGGTATTTTTGATTATATGTGGCGGTGTCCATGTTACTCCAAATAAAAAGCAGCAATGTTTTGCCACGTAACATTCCAATCAACAAAAGAATTTGTTACATTCAAGACCAATCTTTACATACCAAATGCAGGCAAAATTATGACAAATGTAAGCTTTTAAACGCTTTAAATTTGCATCGGAAAAAAACTTTCTTATTGCCATATCTTAAGTCTTGGTCACTGATTAAAATTACACTTTCCAGTTGTCTATATATTATATGTTTTTGTTTCTTTGTTGACTTAGCTATGGTGTCATTGATATTAGTTTCTATAGGCTTGCATTAAAAACTTCGTCAATTAAAACCATCCCCAAATTCCCTACTGCTTTGGTTTGACTGCTGACAATGACATGAATGAGGCTGTTTTTTTGTTTTTTTTCACTTCAACTTCCTGTTTTTATCGGGAAGACAAGGTCAAATCGGGGTCATCTCTGTGTGACTTTCGCAAAGCTTTTGAAAGACCTTTTATGACACATGGATCGTTTTAAAACAGCTTCAGTACTTCTTGAGTTATGATTTTTTGAGATAATAAACTTTGATTTAATGTATTTCATCAACTGAGGATGTTATCATGATGTCATTACTACACTGTACATGTACTTGACCGTTTTCAAGTTAGAGGCAACATCTTTAGGATCATCTACAACATTTGTATTCTACCTACATGTAAAATTTAAAGATGATATAAACTTCACAGCTATGCAAAAAAGGTACTTGGGCTGTTGCCCGAACACATGATTAATAATAATCAACAAAAAATCATTTACAACTAAAAATAATTTGAGCTGATTGGTACTTTGAAGAACGTATGAAGTACCCCCCCCCCAAAAAAGAGAAAAAAAGTCATTTGCGTTTACTTCGATGATGCAGCATACTAGTGACGTAATGTTTATGCATTAGGTAACTTCTTTAATCATACAGCACCCACGAGGCAAAACATTATCCTTTGTTATTTTTACAGGGTTTGCCATTATTATCTGTACAAAGACACAATGACATGTTAAGTTTCTGTCTTCCTTATTTTTCGGATTAAAGTTTCTGTGAAGTAAGTGTTGACTTGCCACGTCCCAAGTTTCTCATTTAATGACCCCTCACATCATTGGTTTGTTTTTTTGCTACCCTCATATTTGGATCACCCAAATAATGGACAAAACTTTTCCCATCCATTTTTGGTGAAAATGTTAGGGTGATTCAAAAAATTAATCTTACAACTGAATTCAATCAGATTTTTTCAATTAAAACCTTCATGACCATCCACATTTTGAAACATTATTTGGGGTGGTTTACTGGTACTTAAATAAAATCACAACAATCGGAAAAAATGCTCACATGACAGATGTAAAGTGGTACATTTTGTTCTATTGCCTGACAAGTTTCTGTCTTGTCAGGAGTTTAGCGCACATTCACAAAAGATTATTTTGATCAGGCATTTCAACCAAATCAGAATAAAAATGAAAGAAATTATGAGAAACTCTTCCAACTATCAAACATACAAAAGTGAACTCTCTGATTAAAAATCATGTGTTTATGTTTTTAATCATTACCAATGAAGTACCATTCCTTTATTATTGTCCAATGGTAAAATACTACAAAGAAGAAGAAGGTAGAAGATAAAAGGGATTTGAAACTTTAGTAAACATCTCCCATGAGTGGGATTTGAAATATTGCATGGTGGAGATACAGGCTTTGAGCTTCGCTCTTGAAGTGGCACGACAGTTTCCTCCCTGGTAAGGCGCATTTCTATGAGGAATATGTCAATTTGTTTTGGATTTTTGCAAAGGGTACCACAGCAAAATCACAGGGCACTGTGGCAATTGCTGTGGGTGCTGTGGGTTGAATCAAGGCCTGGAGATACAATCTAGACAGGTTTGTGGTAACACCATGGAAATATCTCCCATGAGTAGGATTTGAAACTTTGCAGGGTGGAGATTCAATCTAGAGAGGTTTGTGGTAACACCATGTAAATATCTCCCATGTGTAGGATTTGAAACTTTGCATGGTGAAGATACAATCTAGAGTGGTAACACCATTTAAATATCTCCCATGTGTAGGATTTGAAACTTTGCAGGGTGGAGATACATGTACAATCTACAGAGGTTTGTGGCAACACCATGTAAATATCTCTCAAGTGTAGGATTTGAAACTTTGCAGGGTGGACATACAATCTAGAGAGGTTTGTGGTAACACCACAGAAATATCTCAAATGATTAGGATTTGAAACTTTGCAGGGTGGAGATACAATCTAGAGAGGTTTGTGGCAACACCATGTAAATATCTCCCAAGTGTAGGAGTTGAAACTTTGCAGGATAAAAATACAATCTAGAGAGGTTTGTGGTAACACCACAGAAATATCTCAAATGATTAGGATTTGAAGTTTTGCAGGGTGAAAATACAATAATAACTAGACATAAGAATTTGTTTGATAAACAAAATGTTTTAAAACTGTACTTTGAACTGTTTTTAACCTGCCGCCAGATGGCGCTCTTAAATCTTATTTTTTAACCAGACCCTTGTAAGACTAAAACTTCGTTAAAATCAACTCCAAAAAAGTTGCCACTTTTAATTACAATGCACTTTCGGTTTTAACCGGAAGTAAAGGACACGTAAATTCACGCAAACAAATTAAAATCGAAGACCTATATTACTTTTGTATAATCCCAGAAAAAGCAACCCAGGGTCTCTTATTCTCGAATTAATAATAATTTTCAAAGATTAAAATATTAAAGGACATAGATTTCCGAGGCGGCATCTGTCACAGAGCGAGCAAATAATAATATTTCAGAGCGGGATAAAAGCATGAACAGATGTTTGAAATATCGCCATCATGCTTGGGGAATGTATTGCTTAAGTTTCTGTTACGTGGGACTGTACACACACACACACAGGCCTGGTGGACTTTGAACTTTATGATTCACTTCTATGACGTGTTTTCCATTAAGCATCAGACAGACACAAGGGAACTAAATTCACACTGAACTTTGAATGAGTTTGGGTTTTTATGTGCGGAACGTACAAGAATAAGCATTGCAATGATGAAGATTTCCAAGGCGGCTTCTATCACAGAGCGAGCCAAAAATAGTGTCCCAGCAGAGCGCGGGATAAAAGCATGAACAGTTATATGTGACCCGCTCTGCAAAAAAGGCCCGTAAGTCGCGCTATGCCTTTTCACGTAATGGGCTCGTCAATGTTGAAAGGGTGATAAATTTTTCGTTGGTGTGATTTTTTTATTATCCCTTTTTTGACATCGTTGATATCCACACTTTCATAATTTGTAAGATTGAATGTTTATTTTGACCAATAAAGATGAAAAAACCCGTGTTTTGTGTACGTTTTGTTGGTGGTTTGCGCGATCGGTGTCCGCGGTTTCGGTGGAAAGTTGCGTCATTTTACACATCTGGCAGCACATTATTTGGAACCCCCCTATTATAAATTTGGTATCATCTGATAGCTGAGGACGTTGCCTTTCTGTATGTGGACATAGAAAAGGTAAAAGGTCAAATGCAAAACCAAGGCAGGTTAATTTCTGACACGAATACAAAGGGCGCTTGTTACTAGGAGCGTGGATCTTTTCGGTCACGTGTATACAGTGTAGTGCAACGATTGGACAATGGGCGCACGGTCGAGCGCGCGCATGCGCCGTGAATGGGATTGGTTGTTTATTCATTGTCAGGTGACTGCCATGTGACTGTTTATAGAGTGCGTGCCACGCGAAAACACAGCGCAATACCTGTCAAATCTGTCCAACTCAACTGACTTCTCTTGCTCCAAGCGTAAATATTTTCATAATTATTTACTATTTTAGCCAACATATCTTGTTTTAAGCAACAGGTTTTCTATACTGTTTCGTTAATTATTTGCTTAAGTATGGGTTTGAAGAATCAGTGTCTGGCTGAAGCTTTAAATGATCTCCGTAAGGAGAAAGACACGATTGGTTTCGTGGAACAATGGTGGAACGGAAGATTTCGTTGATAACTTCTGATGTGAAAATAACGATGTTGAATCAGAAAACGATTCGGAATCTGATTCCACAGCGCCATTTTCAGCAGGAGATAACGAAAAGATCGACCCTGACAGCAAAATGTTAACTCAAAGATGATTTCAAAATGTATTAATTAACTCAAGTTCGATCTTTGTAAAGAAGAAGGCAAACCATGTTGACTGTGTTAGATTTAATTTTAATAGAAGGAAATAATTACATTTGTAAACTTTTTTTGTTTTGTTTTTTAAACTTAAATTTTTTAGCCCAAAAATAGTTTTAATCCTGAATAGTGTGCTGATTTAAGAGTTTTAGTAAACAACTCAAGCTGATAGTTAAAAAAAAAAAATATATGAAATAATTTTTTTTCCAAAAAGCTCTTGTTTTCACAAAAAAATACATAATTTTAATTCATAGGGTTTAAATAGCCAGTGTTCATTTGTTTAACTTTAAGAAAAAGCTAAATTCACAAAAAAATGGTCTAAACTCTTAAAAATAATTCTCAAGTGTGTGTTTGTTATTTTAAAATTTGCAAAAAATTATAAGAAATAGCACAGTATGCAAATTAATTTAAAAAATAGCGATATAGTGCATTAAATGAAACGCAAAATATTTTGTACTTTAAAAGTCATAACAAACACTTGGTGAAATTTTCAGACGAATAGTCTAACGGGAACGTACTCGTTGCTAGGGACTTTCACAAGAACTTGGTATTGAAATACTTTAAAATACACTGTAAAGTTTAAAAGGCTGTTTCTCCATAACCTATTTTGACAAAAATGACAATTATTTGTATGCAAATTAGAGTATGACTCTGGATTGCAAAATGCTACAGACTTCTAAAATACACCAAATTAAAGCTGAGAGAAAGACCTTTCCATCCATATATCTAACTCCAGAATGATTTTTTGCGACATAAGGGCCATTTTTGCAGAGCCGGTCACATATGATACAGCCCACTTACATTTCTGTTATGTGGGACTATACGCACAGGCTTGGTGGACTTTGGACCTTATGAATAACGGAGTGGAACAGTTAGCTACAATGCTTTTCTGTATACAAAGTTTATACAATGTTAATACGAACGTTGGCTGTAACGCCCGTTTAGGACTAGAGGTTAAGGTCATATTGGTATCATATCTGTGCAAAAGTTTCGGCAGGATCACAAACCTACAATCTGATGTAAAAATTGTGATGAAATGATAACATGGATAAGTAGTTCTTGAGATATGAATTTTTGAAATTTTCAACTTCCGGTTTGAACCGGAAGTCAGGGTCAAAAGAGGTCATACTTTGTGTAGCAGTTTTTGAGTCATAACAGGCCTATCTGATGATGTATAGATTGTGAAAATCCGATGTGTAGTTTTGCAGTTATGATTTTTTTCAAATATTAAACTTTGATTTAACGTAACTCAACACCTGATGACGTCATCATGACGTATTAACTGAAGCGGTTTCATCTCCTAATAAATATCTAACTATATGTGAAGTTTCAAGTTCATATAAGCTTGGAAAGGGCACTTTTGTTAGCGGACAAGGGATGCTGAGAAGAAGAAGAATAAGAAGTATTAAGACTAGACAAAAAGTTTTTATTGCATAACAAAAACAAGGTGTTCGGTGTAGACATTTTCGAGTTAGCAGAGGTAGTGTTTTCAAAAAGAAAACAGAAAAAACATAACTTAGTACGACAAATTGATACGTAAAGTGAATGGTAGAAGATTTCGTCTTTGAAATAAAAAACTTTGATAAATTTAATACTGATGAAATCATTCCGTTTTCACAGCTCATTTTATTTGCAAGACATTGAGATTCATAAGTATCTGCTAAGTTTTTGAAATTGTTACAGGCTTTCAGTTATTGCTTTGCTGGAATTTTTGCTGGAAAGTCCTATGGGTAAAACAGTATTTGATATAGAGGGACCATTTGATTTAAAGATCATATTGTTTGCAGGCCTCAAAACGTGGACTGGGAGTGATGTTTTTCACTTAAGCTCTCAGTTTTGACCAGAATTGAAGCTCACAGGGAGACACAGTTTGTGTAATCCTTGGGGATGGTGCAAGTTATGTATTTATAACAATTTTGGTTCTCCGGATATAAATTGCTTACATATTAAAGGTTAATTTAATGTAAGGACGCCATCAAGTCGTCATCATCCCGAAAATAACTGCGGTTTCATCTACACACTCAGGTCTAAGTATGTAAAGTTTTAGGTCTCAACCCCTTTTTGGTTAATGGGATATGAGGTTTTTAAGAATGAAATAAGCATATCAACATGATTGTACACAAACAAAAGGAATGCCCCCTCTTTTGAACGGTGATTTTGAAACAAAGCTAACCATTTTAATCACCGTGTCTGAAGGGCATACTCAGCGGGCCTAGAGCGCCTTTGGCAGGCATGGTCAGGTCGATCAACGTGACATGGGTCTCAGTGTTTGATGAGAAACGAACCAATGTCATTCTTTTTCAGTTGAATTTTTTGTCACTTAGTAAAAGTCATACAAATCCCTAAAGCAGGTTGACATCTCAGTAAAACCTCCTCTTTTATTCATTGTTTTCCATTAAGCCATCAGACGAGCACAACGGAACTAAATACACACTGAACTTTGAATGAGTTTGATTTTTTATGTGCAGGACAAGGTGTTGTTACAACGTAAAAGAATAAGCAACACAGTGATGCACATTTCCGTTGTGTGGCACTATACGCAGAGGCTTCGTGGACTTTGAACCTTATGAACAATGGAGCGGAACAGTCAGCTAACAGTGCTTTTCTCTATACACAAATTAAATGCGGTTAATACTAGCATTGGCTGTAACGTCTGTTTAGGACCAGAAGTTAAGATAATATTGGTATTATTTGTAAGCAAAAGTTTGAGCAGGTTAACTGATATAAAAATTGTGATAATATAATGAAAAGTTCTTGAGATATGAATATTTGAAAGTTTTAACTTCCGGTTTGAACCGGAAATCAGGGTCAAATGAGGTTACATTGTGTGGAGCGTTTTTAGAGTCACGACAGACCTATTCGATGATGTACAGATTGTGAAAATCCATTGTGTAATTTTGGAGTTATGATTTTTTTCAAATAATAACCTTTGAATTAATGTTACTCGACACCTGAAGACGTCATCATGACGAAATTAAAAACGGTTTCATCTTCTAATGAATATATAGATGTGTAAAGTTTCAAGTTTATGTGAGCTTAGGAAGTGTGTCTTTGTTAGCGGACAATCGACAGCGAGAAGAAGACGAAGTAAAAAAATTTATATAACTAGACATAAGTTTTTGTTGCATAACAAAAACAAGGTGTTCGGTGTAGACATTTTCGAGTTAGCAGAGGTAGTGTTTTCAAAGAGAAAACCGAATAAACAAAACTTAGAACGACAAATTGATAAGTAAAGTGAATGGTAAAAGATTTCGAAATTGAAATAAACACTTTGATAAATCTAAAAACTGATGAAATCATTCTGTTTTCATAGCTCATTTTATTATCAAGACATTGAGATTCATACATGTGTGTGTAAGTATCTGCTAAGTTTTTGAAATTGTCACAGGTTTTCAGTTATTGTTTTGCTTGAATTGAAAGACCTATTGGTAAAACTTTTTTTCACATAGAGGGACCATCTGATTTCAAGATCATATTGTTTGCAGGCCCCAAAACGAGGACCAGGGGTGATTATTTTCACTTAAGCTTTCAGTTTTGACCAGAATTGAAGCTCATAGGGAGACACAATTAGTGTAATCATTGGGGATTGTGCAAGTTTTGTAAATTATAACAATTTTGGTTCTCCGTATTTAAAATATTTACATATTAAAGGACGGGTGAGTGCTGTTGTAGAGACAGACTTCGACTTTGCAGATGACATCGCTCTGGTCTCGGATTCGGTGCAAAAGGCACAAGCCCTGCTCCACACGGTGGAAAGCGAATGCAACAAGATTGGCCTGCAGATCTATGTCAAGAAGACGGAAGTCATGTGCTTTAACATCGACACTGGGGATGTGAAAATCAACACCATGGATGGTACTACCCTTGCTGTGAGAGAAGACTTCATATACCTGGGCTCTCACATCAGATCAACAGACAAGGACATCCGAGTAAGGACAGCACAGGCTTGGAAGGCATGCCAAAACCTCAAGAAGTTCTGGAGGTCTATGATGCCGGACAAACTCAAACGAGCTCTTTTCCGTGCATCCGTGGAGTCCATCCTGCTCTACGGCTCTGAGGCATGGACCCTTACTACAAAGCAAGAGGCTCAACTTGATGGCTGTTACACTCGCATGCTGAGGATGGCTCTAGACGTGAGTTGGAGAGACAAAGTCAGCAACGGTGTGCTCTATGGCAACCTGCCAAGGATCTCTACAACTATCAGGCTTAGGCGTCTGCGATTGGCTGGACACTGCGTTCGACACCCAGATATAGCTGCAAGCCAACTCATTCTCTGGGAACCCACACATGGAGTAGCTTCTCGAGGTGGGCAGACGCTAACCTACGTGGACCAGTTGCGTCGTGATACTGAGCTAACCTCTGCAGCTGAGATCAGGACAGCCATGGGAGATCGTGATGTGTGGCGTGCTTTTGTTGCAGTCCGACGAGAGTCGACTTTATTGATTGATTGATTGATATTAAAGGTTAGTTTAATGTAAGGACGCCATCGAGTCGTCATCATCCCAAAAATAACTGCGGTTTCATTTACACACTCAGGTCTAAACTGTAAG
The DNA here is from genome assembly GCA_023634235.1 of Pisaster brevispinus. Lineage (NCBI taxonomy): Eukaryota > Metazoa > Echinodermata > Asteroidea > Forcipulatida > Asteriidae > Pisaster > Pisaster brevispinus. The sequence continues at coordinate 135,265 of JAMKCF010000068.1, read as the reverse complement.
TACATGTAAAGTTTTAGGTCTCAACCCTTTTTTTGGTGGGATATGAGGTTTTTAAGTATGGAATAATCATCTTTCAGTTCCGACCAGAAGTAAAGGTCACAGAGAGTCACACTTTGGCGGTGTAAAATTTAAAAATACACTCCAGGGTCTTTCACATGGTCCAAAGATCTGGTATGTAGCAGTATGTTTTTTCAGATATGTTTTTTTGTAAAAATTAAACATTGATTTAATGTTATGACGTCATTGATGATGTCATCATGCCGAAAACCTCTGTGGTTTCATTGACACAATAAGGTCTAAGTACATGATTAGAATAAAGTCAAAACCCTTTTTGGTTCACAAGATATGATTTTTTTCCTACACAATATATATACATATTAAACCTGAACGGGGATTAGCATCAATTCAATCCGATAGTTGAAAATTATACCATGATTAATAAATAAATCTTTTTTTAAAGTAAAAAACAAACAAAAACAAAACACTAGACAAGTTCATTGATGAAACAAATCAACATTATTGTAGACGAAAAAAGGAATGCCTCCTCTTTTTAACGGTGATTTTGAAATAAAGTTTACCATTTTAATTACCGTGTCTGAAGGGCATACTCAGCGGGCCTAGAGCGCCTTTGGCAGGCATGGTCAGGTCGATCAACGTGACGTGGGTCTCGGTGCTTGATGAGAAACGAACCAATGTCGTTCTTTTTCAGTTGAATTTTTTAGTAAAAGTCATACAAATCCCTAAAGCAGGTGGATATCTCAGTGAAACCTCCACTTTTATTCCTTGTTGTCCATTAAGCCATTAGACGGGCAAAACGGAACTAAATTCACACTGAACTTTGAATGAGTTGAGTTTTTTTATGTGTGGGATATTGTATTGTTACAACATAAAAGAATAAGCAACGCAATGATGTACATGTACATTTCCGTTGTGTGGGACTATACGCACAGGCTTCGTGGACTTTGTACCTTATAAATAATGGAGCGGAACAGTCAGCTAACAGCGATTTTCTCTATACACAAATTAAATGCGGTTAATACTAGCATTGGCTGTAACACCCATTTAGGACCAGAAGTTTAAATGATATCGGTACTATTTGTGTGCAAAAGTTTAAACAGATTAACAGACCTACAATCTGATATTAAAATTGTGATGATATAATAAGAATTTCTTGAGATATGAATTTTTGAAAGTTTTAACTTCCGGTTTGAACCGGAAATCAGGGTCAAATGAGGTCACATTGTGTGGGGCGTTTTTAGAGTTATGACAGGCCAATCAAATGATGTATAGATTGTAAAAATCCATTGTATAGTTTTGTAGTTATGATTTATTCAAATATTAACCTTTGATTTAATGTAACTCGACACCTGATGACGTCATCATGACAAAATAAAAAACGGTTTCATCTACTAATGAATATCTAACTATGTTTAAAGTTGCAAGTTTATGTGAGCTTAGGGTGAGTGTTTTGTTAGCGGACAATCGACGGCGAGAAGAAGCTGAAGAAGTAAACAAAAACAAAAAAACACGAACAATAAGAAGAGGTCTTCAGACTTTTGTTCGAACACCTAAAAAAAACGAACAAAAAGAAGAGGTCTTCGGACTTTTGTCCGAACACCTAAACAAAAAGAACAAAAATAAGAGGTGTTCCGGGCGGACCGCCCGAACACCTAATGAATAATTCTAATTAGCGTTTTATCTACAGGCATTTCAAAGCACTTTTCCAAGAGCTGAGTTTTCAAAGTTTTTATTTTATGAGACCAATTTATGTAGCTCCTTGTAAGGGTTTACAAGGTGCTACGGTGCACTGCCAAAAATACCAGGGCTAACTCCCTATTTTACCGATAAGTGTATCTGGGTTGCTTAAAACTCTTCGTGGCATCGTCAAAAAAAATCACACCATTTCGCCATGCCTTACTTGTTGAGTAACAGTTTGATTTTAGCGTGTAATGCATTTCTGTTAAGAACCAAACCACTTTTAAATCACCCAATCACTTTTAAGTCAGCCACAGCATTAGATATGAACCCTTTTGACTAAATAAAATCAATTCAAGCAAAATTGCATTTTGAGATGAGCCCACACGTCTCTTTCTGCTCAATCAACCAATTTTTTTACTAACGCCCTTTGTTAACACAACTTTGCAATGCTGAGTAATTGCTGTACAATTCCTATGGGAATTCCTGGAGAGCGGGTCAATGTTGGATTGTGTGAGTTAAAAACAAACCCCGGGTAGTGATAAGACATTTGGCATGTAATTTGGCTAGGTGCAGTTGTAGAACTTGGAATTTTTAAGATTGTTTGAAGAAAAAAAATGGCGGACTAATTACTTTTTAATTAAAAACTGTTACTCAATAAGTGAGTGATGGTGTCACGGAGGGTTAACATGCTTTACACAATACAAGAAACCTATGGCTTAACCTCCTATCAAAGGACCAAGCAATAGTGTCTCGCTTAAGGACACAAGTGTCAAGATCGATAGTCAAACAATCAAGTAAAGTTTGTAATAACACCATGTACATGAAATCTCTCTTTGAGTTGTGGTGGTTCTGAACAGAATCTGTGGTGTAACAACTTAACATTTCGATCAATATGCTCTGATGGTCTTCATGAGGAAGGTGCAAGATCATCTGACTTACCAACAGCAGTGTACCCATTTGGAAAGCTCTTGTCTGACTCGATAATCTTCTTGTCTAAAACTCCTTGGTGATCTTGATCTCTGGGAATTGATGTGGTGCGCCATCAATAAAGAGGAGACCTTTGGTTTCAGATAGCATTCTGTAATATTTAATCAAGATTATTATTAGATATTTCTTGTAATGAAAGCAAGGGTGCCTCATTAGTGATCTCAATCACTGTAGCTCACAAGCCTGAGGTAACCTGTAGACAGGGGTGCTTGCTACGTGAACCAGAAACACCAGGGTTGACCCCTACTCTTCCATGATACACAATGTAAGTGTTCTGGGTTGTTTTACGGGCACTACCAGTTCTAGTATACAGGAACTACAGCTTAATTTCCCATCAGGACAAAAGTGCCACAACCGTGACTCAAACCCATGCTCTGCTGATCAGAAACACCAGAGCTTGAGTCCAGTGCTATGTGAGATTCCAGCATGCCATGGCTGATTATCTGCTGGGCATAGAAACAATCTAATCCAACAAAGAGAGTTTCCCGTCAAGTTTTTTCAAAAGAAAACTGTAAATCACTGTGTCAATGAACACCATGTTTGGTTTTATTTCTTTGTAATGGTTTCACAATAATACTCCACCTAAAGGTGAACATTGGAAAATAGCCAGTGGTTAATAATAGTTTACAAACAAATTGACTAACTTCAAGTGCTGTGATTAAAACTACGACTCCCAGGTAACTTTCCCCCAATTGATGTCCATGCCCATACACCCCAAGGATGCCATCCCAATTCAAATCTGGACTTTTGAGATTTCAAAATTACCACAATAAAGTGTCTCATTTTTAAAGCTTTAATTTGATAAATTTAACGTTTTGAAAACTATTTTTCCAATTAACACTCAGACAATGTAGGCCTATTTGGCTTTACACACACCTCATGTTATCTTAATACAAACAGTAAAAGGTAATTATAACAAAAGCGCTGAAATCTGGTTTTTTTACAAAGAAATGTTTAGCGTACGGCAGAAATGAGTTACTACGGCACACTAATTTGCTACACTATAACTGAACTTTAATCAATGACTACAGAGTACAACTGTGAATTAAAAGAGAGAGTTGACTGCTTGTTGTTTACATCGTAGAGTAGAATAGAAAAGAATGAATCTTTGGAATGAAGCTACACTATTTATAAGAATTGTTAACACAGTTCACTTGGTAATTTGAAACAACGAGTCAGTCAATATTAAACATAAAAACATAAGAGGGAGTACAAGTTTCTTGGAAGTTTCTTGGAAGAAACTGTCCTTCAAGTAACCATGAAGTAAACGTAACACACCTGTTGTATGTACATGTAGGTGGTTAACTTGGAAACAAGGAACTGTGTGGGTGATCAAGTGACCATGAGGTAGTGACTGTGTGGTGACTAAGTGGTCATGAAACATTAACATGGAAACACTAGCAGAAGTAATTCTCTAGGTGAAAGTGCAAGTAGGGAGAATACAAATTGTTGATAAAACTTTATAAGATGATAATTCATGATGAGTATAAAGAAAAATCGAAAACATGTAATATAACAAAACCTTAAACAATTCTGTGTCCATAACTATACATTATTTGGAAACGCTACAAATGCAAACAGAATCTAGACCTATAGTTTTAATATGCCAGAAATCCCCCCCCCCTTAGAAAAAATGTTTTATCTCCTTGTGCCCCATAAAATGTTACCCCGTTTCGGCAAGGTCCCCAGAGCGTTCTACTTTCCCAAGGTACAGCCCTCCCCGAGGCAAAGATCAAGAGGGAAAACAAAACTAACTGACAGTTCTGAACAGGCTGGGAGTTCTGAACACAAGGAATATGTGAAGAAAGTTTCACCTTCCTGCATCAGGTATAAATATTAGCCCAGGTATTCCTTGTGTCTGTACCTCCCGGCCTGCTGGGTTTAGAATTGTTAATTTTGACCTTGGGTGACGTTAGTTGGAAAATTTAAATGGAAATTTACGTCTCAGTTGTAACTTTTTGTACAGACATCATATTTGAATACTTGCACACACGCCCCCATACCAAGTTCATCACACTCATTCTAGTCTGGTGCAAGATTCTTCTCGGTTCGATTGTCATAATTTTCCTCACAAGAGAACAAAATTTTGACTAATGTTCTCTTACAATTTTACCTGATTTAAAAAGCTGAAATTTCGTTCATATATTCTTTATGTCCATAACTACACTTCTGAGGTGTCCAAAAATAACAATGGATGACACTATTATAGAAAATAAATTGCAGGTCCACGCTAACATTTTAAACATCAGATACTGATTGACCATTTAGCACCTGTGCGTATGTGTAAAATGCTTAGCAACTTCATCAACTTCGAGTCAATGCGCCCTAAAGCACGAGTGAATGTAGTCTTGGTGTAAGACTTCATTTTGATCTGTCACAATTTAGATAGCTCTGTTATTTGCAGGCGGTTTGTGGATGATTACAACCTCTCGCAGGGAAACTATGACAAATAAAAACAAGAAGAATCTTTTACCAGACTAGAACAAGTGTGACAAACTTGCTCTTGGTGTGCTAGTGTGCAAGTATTCATAAACGGAGTCAGAACAGAAAGTAACAACAAGGTGTCAATTTCCATTTTATTTTCCAAGGTTAAAATTAACAATTCTGAGCTCAGCAGGCTGGAAATTCCGGACCAAGGAAAATTTGAACGAAGTTCAGCTTCCTTCATCAGGTATACACAAGAAAAATGTTTGTTAACAATTTGTTCTCAATGGTACGGGTCCTTTATACCCTGGACTCAGTCACGTTGTATGCAACGGAGGAGTCCAACCTGGGCTAACATATGATATCGGTACTATTTGTGTGCAAAAGTTTAAACAGATTAACAGACCTACAATCTGATATTAAAATTGTGATGATATAATAAGAATTTCTTGAGATATGAATTTTTGAAAGTTTTAACTTCCGGTTTGAACCGGAAATCAGGGTCAAATGAGGTCACATTGTGTGGGGCGTTTTTAGAGTTATGACAGGCCAATCAAATGATGTATAGATTGTAAAAATCCATTGTATAGTTTTGTAGTTATGATTTATTCAAATATTAACCTTTGATTTAATGTAACTCGACACCTGATGACGTCATCATGACAAAATAAAAAACGGTTTCATCTACTAATGAATATCTAACTATGTTTAAAGTTGCAAGTTTATGTGAGCTTAGGGTGAGTGTTTTGTTAGCGGACAATCGACGGCGAGAAGAAGCTGAAGAAGTAAACAAAAACAAAAAAACACGAACAATAAGAAGAGGTCTTCAGACTTTTGTTCGAACACCTAAAAAAAACGAACAAAAAGAAGAGGTCTTCGGACTTTTGTCCGAACACCTAAACAAAAAGAACAAAAATAAGAGGTGTTCCGGGCGGACCGCCCGAACACCTAATGAATAATTCTAATTAGCGTTTTATCTACAGGCATTTCAAAGCACTTTTCCAAGAGCTGAGTTTTCAAAGTTTTTATTTTATGAGACCAATTTATGTAGCTCCTTGTAAGGGTTTACAAGGTGCTACGGTGCACTGCCAAAAATACCAGGGCTAACTCCCTATTTTACCGATAAGTGTATCTGGGTTGCTTAAAACTCTTCGTGGCATCGTCAAAAAAAATCACACCATTTCGCCATGCCTTACTTGTTGAGTAACAGTTTGATTTTAGCGTGTAATGCATTTCTGTTAAGAACCAAACCACTTTTAAATCACCCAATCACTTTTAAGTCAGCCACAGCATTAGATATGAACCCTTTTGACTAAATAAAATCAATTCAAGCAAAATTGCATTTTGAGATGAGCCCACACGTCTCTTTCTGCTCAATCAACCAATTTTTTTACTAACGCCCTTTGTTAACACAACTTTGCAATGCTGAGTAATTGCTGTACAATTCCTATGGGAATTCCTGGAGAGCGGGTCAATGTTGGATTGTGTGAGTTAAAAACAAACCCCGGGTAGTGATAAGACATTTGGCATGTAATTTGGCTAGGTGCAGTTGTAGAACTTGGAATTTTTAAGATTGTTTGAAGAAAAAAAATGGCGGACTAATTACTTTTTAATTAAAAACTGTTACTCAATAAGTGAGTGATGGTGTCACGGAGGGTTAACATGCTTTACACAATACAAGAAACCTATGGCTTAACCTCCTATCAAAGGACCAAGCAATAGTGTCTCGCTTAAGGACACAAGTGTCAAGATCGATAGTCAAACAATCAAGTAAAGTTTGTAATAACACCATGTACATGAAATCTCTCTTTGAGTTGTGGTGGTTCTGAACAGAATCTGTGGTGTAACAACTTAACATTTCGATCAATATGCTCTGATGGTCTTCATGAGGAAGGTGCAAGATCATCTGACTTACCAACAGCAGTGTACCCATTTGGAAAGCTCTTGTCTGACTCGATAATCTTCTTGTCTAAAACTCCTTGGTGATCTTGATCTCTGGGAATTGATGTGGTGCGCCATCAATAAAGAGGAGACCTTTGGTTTCAGATAGCATTCTGTAATATTTAATCAAGATTATTATTAGATATTTCTTGTAATGAAAGCAAGGGTGCCTCATTAGTGATCTCAATCACTGTAGCTCACAAGCCTGAGGTAACCTGTAGACAGGGGTGCTTGCTACGTGAACCAGAAACACCAGGGTTGACCCCTACTCTTCCATGATACACAATGTAAGTGTTCTGGGTTGTTTTACGGGCACTACCAGTTCTAGTATACAGGAACTACAGCTTAATTTCCCATCAGGACAAAAGTGCCACAACCGTGACTCAAACCCATGCTCTGCTGATCAGAAACACCAGAGCTTGAGTCCAGTGCTATGTGAGATTCCAGCATGCCATGGCTGATTATCTGCTGGGCATAGAAACAATCTAATCCAACAAAGAGAGTTTCCCGTCAAGTTTTTTCAAAAGAAAACTGTAAATCACTGTGTCAATGAACACCATGTTTGGTTTTATTTCTTTGTAATGGTTTCACAATAATACTCCACCTAAAGGTGAACATTGGAAAATAGCCAGTGGTTAATAATAGTTTACAAACAAATTGACTAACTTCAAGTGCTGTGATTAAAACTACGACTCCCAGGTAACTTTCCCCCAATTGATGTCCATGCCCATACACCCCAAGGATGCCATCCCAATTCAAATCTGGACTTTTGAGATTTCAAAATTACCACAATAAAGTGTCTCATTTTTAAAGCTTTAATTTGATAAATTTAACGTTTTGAAAACTATTTTTCCAATTAACACTCAGACAATGTAGGCCTATTTGGCTTTACACACACCTCATGTTATCTTAATACAAACAGTAAAAGGTAATTATAACAAAAGCGCTGAAATCTGGTTTTTTTACAAAGAAATGTTTAGCGTACGGCAGAAATGAGTTACTACGGCACACTAATTTGCTACACTATAACTGAACTTTAATCAATGACTACAGAGTACAACTGTGAATTAAAAGAGAGAGTTGACTGCTTGTTGTTTACATCGTAGAGTAGAATAGAAAAGAATGAATCTTTGGAATGAAGCTACACTATTTATAAGAATTGTTAACACAGTTCACTTGGTAATTTGAAACAACGAGTCAGTCAATATTAAACATAAAAACATAAGAGGGAGTACAAGTTTCTTGGAAGTTTCTTGGAAGAAACTGTCCTTCAAGTAACCATGAAGTAAACGTAACACACCTGTTGTATGTACATGTAGGTGGTTAACTTGGAAACAAGGAACTGTGTGGGTGATCAAGTGACCATGAGGTAGTGACTGTGTGGTGACTAAGTGGTCATGAAACATTAACATGGAAACACTAGCAGAAGTAATTCTCTAGGTGAAAGTGCAAGTAGGGAGAATACAAATTGTTGATAAAACTTTATAAGATGATAATTCATGATGAGTATAAAGAAAAATCGAAAACATGTAATATAACAAAACCTTAAACAATTCTGTGTCCATAACTATACATTATTTGGAAACGCTACAAATGCAAACAGAATCTAGACCTATAGTTTTAATATGCCAGAAATCCCCCCCCCCCTTAGAAAAAATGTTTTATCTCCTTGTGCCCCATAAAATGTTACCCCGTTTCGGCAAGGTCCCCAGAGCGTTCTACTTTCCCAAGGTACAGCCCTCCCCGAGGCAAAGATCAAGAGGGAAAACAAAACTAACTGACAGTTCTGAACAGGCTGGGAGTTCTGAACACAAGGAATATGTGAAGAAAGTTTCACCTTCCTGCATCAGGTATAAATATTAGCCCAGGTATTCCTTGTGTCTGTACCTCCCGGCCTGCTGGGTTTAGAATTGTTAATTTTGACCTTGGGTGACGTTAGTTGGAAAATTTAAATGGAAATTTACGTCTCAGTTGTAACTTTTTGTACAGACATCATATTTGAATACTTGCACACACGCCCCCATACCAAGTTCATCACACTCATTCTAGTCTGGTGCAAGATTCTTCTCGGTTCGATTGTCATAATTTTCCTCACAAGAGAACAAAATTTTGACTAATGTTCTCTTACAATTTTACCTGATTTAAAAAGCTGAAATTTCGTTCATATATTCTTTATGTCCATAACTACACTTCTGAGGTGTCCAAAAATAACAATGGATGACACTATTATAGAAAATAAATTGCAGGTCCACGCTAACATTTTAAACATCAGATACTGATTGACCATTTAGCACCTGTGCGTATGTGTAAAATGCTTAGCAACTTCATCAACTTCGAGTCAATGCGCCCTAAAGCACGAGTGAATGTAGTCTTGGTGTAAGACTTCATTTTGATCTGTCACAATTTAGATAGCTCTGTTATTTGCAGGCGGTTTGTGGATGATTACAACCTCTCGCAGGGAAACTATGACAAATAAAAACAAGAAGAATCTTTTACCAGACTAGAACAAGTGTGACAAACTTGCTCTTGGTGTGCTAGTGTGCAAGTATTCATAAACGGAGTCAGAACAGAAAGTAACAACAAGGTGTCAATTTCCATTTTATTTTCCAAGGTTAAAATTAACAATTCTGAGCTCAGCAGGCTGGAAATTCCGGACCAAGGAAAATTTGAACGAAGTTCAGCTTCCTTCATCAGGTATACACAAGAAAAATGTTTGTTAACAATTTGTTCTCAATGGTACGGGTCCTTTATACCCTGGACTCAGTCACGTTGTATGCAACGGAGGAGTCCAACCTGGGCTAACATATGATATCGGTACTATTTGTGTGCAAAAGTTTAAACAGATTAACAGACCTACAATCTGATATTAAAATTGTGATGATATAATAAGAATTTCTTGAGATATGAATTTTTGAAAGTTTTAACTTCCGGTTTGAACCGGAAATCAGGGTCAAATGAGGTCACATTGTGTGGGGCGTTTTTAGAGTTATGACAGGCCAATCAAATGATGTATAGATTGTAAAAATCCATTGTATAGTTTTGTAGTTATGATTTATTCAAATATTAACCTTTGATTTAATGTAACTCGACACCTGATGACGTCATCATGACAAAATAAAAAACGGTTTCATCTACTAATGAATATCTAACTATGTTTAAAGTTGCAAGTTTATGTGAGCTTAGGGTGAGTGTTTTGTTAGCGGACAATCGACGGCGAGAAGAAGCTGAAGAAGTAAACAAAAACAAAAAAACACGAACAATAAGAAGAGGTCTTCAGACTTTTGTTCGAACACCTAAAAAAAACGAACAAAAAGAAGAGGTCTTCGGACTTTTGTCCGAACACCTAAACAAAAAGAACAAAAATAAGAGGTGTTCCGGGCGGACCGCCCGAACACCTAATGAATAATTCTAATTAGCGTTTTATCTACAGGCATTTCAAAGCACTTTTCCAAGAGCTGAGTTTTCAAAGTTTTTATTTTATGAGACCAATTTATGTAGCTCCTTGTAAGGGTTTACAAGGTGCTACGGTGCACTGCCAAAAATACCAGGGCTAACTCCCTATTTTACCGATAAGTGTATCTGGGTTGCTTAAAACTCTTCGTGGCATCGTCAAAAAAAATCACACCATTTCGCCATGCCTTACTTGTTGAGTAACAGTTTGATTTTAGCGTGTAATGCATTTCTGTTAAGAACCAAACCACTTTTAAATCACCCAATCACTTTTAAGTCAGCCACAGCATTAGATATGAACCCTTTTGACTAAATAAAATCAATTCAAGCAAAATTGCATTTTGAGATGAGCCCACACGTCTCTTTCTGCTCAATCAACCAATTTTTTTACTAACGCCCTTTGTTAACACAACTTTGCAATGCTGAGTAATTGCTGTACAATTCCTATGGGAATTCCTGGAGAGCGGGTCAATGTTGGATTGTGTGAGTTAAAAACAAACCCCGGGTAGTGATAAGACATTTGGCATGTAATTTGGCTAGGTGCAGTTGTAGAACTTGGAATTTTTAAGATTGTTTGAAGAAAAAAAATGGCGGACTAATTACTTTTTAATTAAAAACTGTTACTCAATAAGTGAGTGATGGTGTCACGGAGGGTTAACATGCTTTACACAATACAAGAAACCTATGGCTTAACCTCCTATCAAAGGACCAAGCAATAGTGTCTCGCTTAAGGACACAAGTGTCAAGATCGATAGTCAAACAATCAAGTAAAGTTTGTAATAACACCATGTACATGAAATCTCTCTTTGAGTTGTGGTGGTTCTGAACAGAATCTGTGGTGTAACAACTTAACATTTCGATCAATATGCTCTGATGGTCTTCATGAGGAAGGTGCAAGATCATCTGACTTACCAACAGCAGTGTACCCATTTGGAAAGCTCTTGTCTGACTCGATAATCTTCTTGTCTAAAACTCCTTGGTGATCTTGATCTCTGGGAATTGATGTGGTGCGCCATCAATAAAGAGGAGACCTTTGGTTTCAGATAGCATTCTGTAATATTTAATCAAGATTATTATTAGATATTTCTTGTAATGAAAGCAAGGGTGCCTCATTAGTGATCTCAATCACTGTAGCTCACAAGCCTGAGGTAACCTGTAGACAGGGGTGCTTGCTACGTGAACCAGAAACACCAGGGTTGACCCCTACTCTTCCATGATACACAATGTAAGTGTTCTGGGTTGTTTTACGGGCACTACCAGTTCTAGTATACAGGAACTACAGCTTAATTTCCCATCAGGACAAAAGTGCCACAACCGTGACTCAAACCCATGCTCTGCTGATCAGAAACACCAGAGCTTGAGTCCAGTGCTATGTGAGATTCCAGCATGCCATGGCTGATTATCTGCTGGGCATAGAAACAATCTAATCCAACAAAGAGAGTTTCCCGTCAAGTTTTTTCAAAAGAAAACTGTAAATCACTGTGTCAATGAACACCATGTTTGGTTTTATTTCTTTGTAATGGTTTCACAATAATACTCCACCTAAAGGTGAACATTGGAAAATAGCCAGTGGTTTAGTTTACAAACAAATTGACTAACTTCAAGTGCTGTGATTAAAACTACGACTCCCAGGTAACTTTCCCCCAATTGATGTCCATGCCCATACACCCCAAGGATGCCATCCCAATTCAAATCTGGACTTTTGAGATTTCAAAATTACCACAATAAAGTGTCTCATTTTTAAAGCTTTAATTTGATAAATTTAACGTTTTGAAAACTATTTTTCCAATTAACACTCAGACAATGTAGGCCTATTTGGCTTTACACACACCTCATGTTATCTTAATACAAACAGTAAAAGGTAATTATAACAAAAGCGCTGAAATCTGGTTTTTTTACAAAGAAATGTTTAGCGTACGGCAGAAATGAGTTACTACGGCACACTAATTTGCTACACTATAACTGAACTTTAATCAATGACTACAGAGTACAACTGTGAATTAAAAGAGAGAGTTGACTGCTTGTTGTTTACATCGTAGAGTAGAATAGAAAAGAATGAATCTTTGGAATGAAGCTACACTATTTATAAGAATTGTTAACACAGTTCACTTGGTAATTTGAAACAACGAGTCAGTCAATATTAAACATAAAAACATAAGAGGGAGTACAAGTTTCTTGGAAGTTTCTTGGAAGAAACTGTCCTTCAAGTAACCATGAAGTAAACGTAACACACCTGTTGTATGTACATGTAGGTGGTTAACTTGGAAACAAGGAACTGTGTGGGTGATCAAGTGACCATGAGGTAGTGACTGTGTGGTGACTAAGTGGTCATGAAACATTAACATGGAAACACTAGCAGAAGTAATTCTCTAGGTGAAAGTGCAAGTAGGGAGAATACAAATTGTTGATAAAACTTTATAAGATGATAATTCATGATGAGTATAAAGAAAAATCGAAAACATGTAATATAACAAAACCTTAAACAATTCTGTGTCCATAACTATACATTATTTGGAAACGCTACAAATGCAAACAGAATCTAGACCTATAGTTTTAATATGCCAGAAATCCCCCCCCCTTAGAAAAAATGTTTTATCTCCTTGTGCCCCATAAAATGTTACCCCGTTTCGGCAAGGTCCCCAGAGCGTTCTACTTTCCCAAGGTACAGCCCTCCCCGAGGCAAAGATCAAGAGGGAAAACAAAACTAACTGACAGTTCTGAACAGGCTGGGAGTTCTGAACACAAGGAATATGTGAAGAAAGTTTCACCTTCCTGCATCAGGTATAAATATTAGCCCAGGTATTCCTTGTGTCTGTACCTCCCGGCCTGCTGGGTTTAGAATTGTTAATTTTGACCTTGGGTGACGTTAGTTGGAAAATTTAAATGGAAATTTACGTCTCAGTTGTAACTTTTTGTACAGACATCATATTTGAATACTTGCACACACGCCCCCATACCAAGTTCATCACACTCATTCTAGTCTGGTGCAAGATTCTTCTCGGTTCGATTGTCATAATTTTCCTCACAAGAGAACAAAATTTTGACTAATGTTCTCTTACAATTTTACCTGATTTAAAAAGCTGAAATTTCGTTCATATATTCTTTATGTCCATAACTACACTTCTGAGGTGTCCAAAAATAACAATGGATGACACTATTATAGAAAATAAATTGCAGGTCCACGCTAACATTTTAAACATCAGATACTGATTGACCATTTAGCACCTGTGCGTATGTGTAAAATGCTTAGCAACTTCATCAACTTCGAGTCAATGCGCCCTAAAGCACGAGTGAATGTAGGGTGGTGTAAGACTTCATTTTGATCTGTCACAATTTAGATAGCTCTGTTATTTGCAGGCGGTTTGTGGATGATTACAACCTCTCGCAGGGAAACTATGACAAATAAAAACAAGAAGAATCTTTTACCAGACTAGAACAAGTGTGACAAACTTGCTCTTGGTGTGCTAGTGTGCAAGTATTCATAAACGGAGTCAGAACAGAAAGTAACAACAAGGTGTCAATTTCCATTTTATTTTCCAAGGTTAAAATTAACAATTCTGAGCTCAGCAGGCTGGAAATTCCGGACCAAGGAAAATTTGAACGAAGTTCAGCTTCCTTCATCAGGTATATACAAGAAAAATGTTTGTTAACAATTTGTTCTCAATGGTACGGGTCCTTTATACCCTGGACTCAGTCACGTTGTATGCAACGGAGGAGTCCAACCTGGGCTAACATATGATATCGGTACTATTTGTGTGCAAAAGTTTAAACAGATTAACAGACCTACAATCTGATATTAAAATTGTGATGATATAATAAGAATTTCTTGAGATATGAATTTTTGAAAGTTTTAACTTCCGGTTTGAACCGGAAATCAGGGTCAAATGAGGTCACATTGTGTGGGGCGTTTTTAGAGTTATGACAGGCCAATCAAATGATGTATAGATTGTAAAAATCCATTGTATAGTTTTGTAGTTATGATTTATTCAAATATTAACCTTTGATTTAATGTAACTCGACACCTGATGACGTCATCATGACAAAATAAAAAACGGTTTCATCTACTAATGAATATCTAACTATGTTTAAAGTTGCAAGTTTATGTGAGCTTAGGGTGAGTGTTTTGTTAGCGGACAATCGACGGCGAGAAGAAGCTGAAGAAGTAAACAAAAACAAAAAAACACGAACAATAAGAAGAGGTCTTCAGACTTTTGTTCGAACACCTAAAAAAAACGAACAAAAAGAAGAGGTCTTCGGACTTTTGTCCGAACACCTAAACAAAAAGAACAAAAATAAGAGGTGTTCCGGGCGGACCGCCCGAACACCTAATGAATAATTCTAATTAGCGTTTTATCTACAGGCATTTCAAAGCACTTTTCCAAGAGCTGAGTTTTCAAAGTTTTTATTTTATGAGACCAATTTATGTAGCTCCTTGTAAGGGTTTACAAGGTGCTACGGTGCACTGCCAAAAATACCAGGGCTAACTCCCTATTTTACCGATAAGTGTATCTGGGTTGCTTAAAACTCTTCGTGGCATCGTCAAAAAAAATCACACCATTTCGCCATGCCTTACTTGTTGATTAACAGTTTGATTTTAGCGTGTAATGCATTTCTGTTAAGAACCAAACCACTTTTAAATCACCCAATCACTTTTAAGTCAGCCACAGCATTAGATATGAACCCTTTTGACTAAATAAAATCAATTCAAGCAAAATTGCATTTTGAGATGAGCCCACACGTCTCTTTCTGCTCAATCAACCAATTTTTTTACTAACGCCCTTTGTTAACACAACTTTGCAATGCTGAGTAATTGCTGTACAATTCCTATGGGAATTCCTGGAGAGCGGGTCAATGTTGGATTGTGTGAGTTAAAAACAAACCCCGGGTAGTGATAAGACATTTGGCATGTAATTTGGCTAGGTGCAGTTGTAGAACTTGGAATTTTTAAGATTGTTTGAAGAAAAAAAATGGCGGACTAATTACTTTTTAATTAAAAACTGTTACTCAATAAGTGAGTGATGGTGTCACGGAGGGTTAACATGCTTTACACAATACAAGAAACCTATGGCTTAACCTCCTATCAAAGGACCAAGCAATAGTGTCTCGCTTAAGGACACAAGTGTCAAGATCGATAGTCAAACAATCAAGTAAAGTTTGTAATAACACCATGTACATGAAATCTCTCTTTGAGTTGTGGTGGTTCTGAACAGAATCTGTGGTGTAACAACTTAACATTTCGATCAATATGCTCTGATGGTCTTCATGAGGAAGGTGCAAGATCATCTGACTTACCAACAGCAGTGTACCCATTTGGAAAGCTCTTGTCTGACTCGATAATCTTCTTGTCTAAAACTCCTTGGTGATCTTGATCTCTGGGAATTGATGTGGTGCGCCATCAATAAAGAGGAGACCTTTGGTTTCAGATAGCATTCTGTAATATTTAATCAAGATTATTATTAGATATTTCTTGTAATGAAAGCAAGGGTGCCTCATTAGTGATCTCAATCACTGTAGCTCACAAGCCTGAGGTAACCTGTAGACAGGGGTGCTTGCTACGTGAACCAGAAACACCAGGGTTGACCCCTACTCTTCCATGATACACAATGTAAGTGTTCTGGGTTGTTTTACGGGCACTACCAGTTCTAGTATACAGGAACTACAGCTTAATTTCCCATCAGGACAAAAGTGCCACAACCGTGACTCAAACCCATGCTCTGCTGATCAGAAACACCAGAGCTTGAGTCCAGTGCTATGTGAGATTCCAGCATGCCATGGCTGATTATCTGCTGGGCATAGAAACAATCTAATCCAACAAAGAGAGTTTCCCGTCAAGTTTTTTCAAAAGAAAACTGTAAATCACTGTGTCAATGAACACCATGTTTGGTTTTATTTCTTTGTAATGGTTTCACAATAATACTCCACCTAAAGGTGAACATTGGAAAATAGCCAGTGGTTAATAATAGTTTACAAACAAATTGACTAACTTCAAGTGCTGTGATTAAAACTACGACTCCCAGGTAACTTTCCCCCAATTGATGTCCATGCCCATACACCCCAAGGATGCCATCCCAATTCAAATCTGGACTTTTGAGATTTCAAAATTACCACAATAAAGTGTCTCATTTTTAAAGCTTTAATTTGATAAATTTAACGTTTTGAAAACTATTTTTCCAATTAACACTCAGACAATGTAGGCCTATTTGGCTTTACACACACCTCATGTTATCTTAATACAAACAGTAAAAGGTAATTATAACAAAAGCGCTGAAATCTGGTTTTTTTACAAAGAAATGTTTAGCGTACGGCAGAAATGAGTTACTACGGCACACTAATTTGCTACACTATAACTGAACTTTAATCAATGACTACAGAGTACAACTGTGAATTAAAAGAGAGAGTTGACTGCTTGTTGTTTACATCGTAGAGTAGAATAGAAAAGAATGAATCTTTGGAATGAAGCTACACTATTTATAAGAATTGTTAACACAGTTCACTTGGTAATTTGAAACAACGAGTCAGTCAATATTAAACATAAAAACATAAGAAGGAGTACAAGTTTCTTGGAAGTTTCTTGGAAGAAACTGTCCTTCAAGTAACCATGAAGTAAACGTAACACACCTGTTGTATGTAGGTGGTTAACTTGGAAACAAGGAACTGTGTGGGTGATCAAGTGACCATGAGGTAGTGACTGTGTGGTGACTAAGTGGTCATGAAACATTAACATGGAAACACTAGCAGAAGTAATTCTCTAGGTGAAAGTGCAAGTAGGGAGAATACAAATTGTTGATAAAACTTTATAAGATGATAATTCATGATGAGTATAAAGAAAAATCGAAAACATGTAATATAACAAAACCTTAAACAATTCTGTGTCCATAACTATACATTATTTGGAAACGCTACAAATGCAAACAGAATCTAGACCTATAGTTTTAATATGCCAGAAATCCCCCCCCCCCTTAGAAAAAATGTTTTATCTCCTTGTGCCCCATAAAATGTTACCCCGTTTCGGCAAGGTCCCCAGAGCGTTCTACTTTCCCAAGGTACAGCCCTCCCCGAGGCAAAGATCAAGAGGGAAAACAAAACTGACAGTTCTGAACAGGCTGGGAGTTCTGAACACAAGGAATATGTGAAGAAAGTTTCACCTTCCTGCATCAGGTATAAATATTAGCCCAGGTATTCCTTGTGTCTGTACCTCCCGGCCTGCTGGGTTTAGAATTGTTAATTTTGACCTTGGGTGACGTAAGTTGGAAAATTTAAATGGAAATTTACGTCTCAGTTGTAACTTTTTGTACAGACATCATATTTGAATACTTGCACACACGCCCCCATACCAAGTTCATCACACTCATTCTAGTCTGGTGCAAGATTCTTCTCGGTTCGATTGTCATAATTTTCC
The DNA here is from genome assembly GCA_023634235.1 of Pisaster brevispinus. Lineage (NCBI taxonomy): Eukaryota > Metazoa > Echinodermata > Asteroidea > Forcipulatida > Asteriidae > Pisaster > Pisaster brevispinus. Next base: position 117,366 of record JAMKCF010000068.1, on the reverse strand, counting down.
TCACAAGAGAACAAAATTTTGACTAATGTTCTCTTACAATTTTACCTGATTTAAAAAGCTGAAATTTTGTTCATATATTCTTTATGTCCATAACTACACTTCTGAGGTGTCCAAAAATAACAATGGATGACACTATTATAGAAAATAAATTGCAGGTCCACGCTAACGTTTTAAACATCAGATACTGATTGACCATTTAGCACCTGTGCGTATGTGTAAAATGCTTAGCAACTTCATCAACTTCGAGTCAATGCGCCCTAAAGCACGAGTGAATGTAGTCTTGGTGTAAGACTTCATTTTGATCTGTCACAATTTAGATAGGTCTGTTATTTGCAGGCGGTTTGTGGATGATTACAACCTCTCGCAGGGAAACTATGACAAATAAAAACAAGAAGAATCTTTTACCAGACTAGAACAAGTGTGACAAACTTGCTCTTGGTGTGCTAGTGTGCAAGTATTCATAAACGGAGTCAGAACAGAAAGTAACAACAAGGTGTCAATTTCCATTTTATTTTCCAAGGTTAAAATTAACAATTCTGAGCTCAGCAGGCTGGAAATTCCGGACCAAGGAAAATTTGAACGAAGTTCAGCTTCCTTCATCAGGTATACACAAGAAAAATGTTTGTTAACAATTTGTTCTCAATGGTACGGGTCCTTTATACCCTGGACTCAGTCACGTTGTATGCAACGGAGGAGTCCAACCTGGGCTAACATAGCCCCACTTGTGTGGCCAAGGGACAGGAAACCTGAATCCTTGGCCACACGTCGTCACCCATATTTTCGTCAGCCCACCGATTAAAAAATAGAGGCGCATTCCCTAAGAGCGGGTCGGCGGTTTAAACCACCTCAATGTGTTCACCTACCTCTTAGCTTGACCTGGGTGTTTTGGGTGAGTACATAAATAACAATTTCAAAAGATATTTCAATTCAAAATTTTCAACTCTATCCGAATTAGATTTTCGCGACATGTACTGAGCGCGGCCATTTTGGATTGATTCTAATCGTGCCAATCAATTCATGACATCACCGGCCGGCCGGGCTGTGGGCGGAGCGGATACATAAAGCAACCATTGCAATGTGCGCATCTTCCCTCCGCCCACAACCCGGCCGGCCGGTGATGTCATGAATTGATTGGCACGATTAGAATCAATCCAAAATGGCCGCGCTCAGTACATGTCGCGAAAATCTAATTCGGATAGAGTTGAAAATTTTGAATTGAAATATCTTTTGAAATTGCTAATTATGTAGCTTTGTTAGAGGTAGCGCGATATTGACATTTCCTATTCTGGCCGCACACAAAAAAGAGGTTTTTCAAATTATTGTTGCTTCAAACTAACATGCTGTCTGAGCTTCAAATCACTCATGTAGGTCAATAAAACTCTCTTCTTTCATAATCTTTTTGAAAAAAGGCAAAACTTTACCTCACTTTTTCACACATCAAAAAAATTAAGAGAGGGTACCGGACGCGACGACCGCGAGCGCAGCCATTTTTGAACTTTTTTGAGAGATAAATTGGCTCTGACCGTTTTCAATTATACCGCCCTCTCTTGACTTCTAATCAAAAAATACTGCCATCTATTGATAGAGAGAGGATTGGAAAGTCTATGATGCTTTTTTCCCCGTCTCAATCGGTGAATAAAAAAGGTTTTTACGTATTTTTTTACTGTTTTTGGCCAAATTTTGACTTAATTTCATATTTTAAAGGAATTTATACATTCAGTGACGGCGGGGTATGCTGTCAAACCTATATCAGTAAAATCCTTGTCCATTTTTGAGTAAGAAAAGTTGGGTTTTGTTCCTGCGCGAGGTCGCGCATTTTTTTTATGGAGGTTTTAATTCAATCACGGTACTCGGTAAAATCTCATTTTTTAACCTTTGAGTGCACGTTAGAGATAGGGCTGAAATGCCTTAGCAGTCCGAGGGGTCTTAATTTAACAATCTCTGTTTACCTCAGTTGGCGACCAGAAGAGTACCTCGTGTATGGTGTCTTTAGAAAGGCATAACTCATTAACAAAAGCACCTATGACAGTGGCGTTTGCACCATTGAATTTCTCCTGAACAGACCTTTAATTTGATGTATAATTTTAATATATTTGAAAAAAGGAAATTTTTACTATAATAAAGCTAATTTATGTACACACCCAAAACACCCAGGTCAAGCTAAGACAAGAGGTAGGTGAACACATTGAGGTGGTTTAAACCGCCGACCCGCTCTTAGGGAATGCGCCTCTATTTTTTAATCGGTGGGCTGACGAAAATATGGGTGACGACGTGTGGCCAAGGATTCAGGTTTCCTGTCCCTTGGCCACACAAGTGGGGCTAGGGCTAACACATAAGTTCAGTGACGTGATTGTGCATGAATGTTCTAACTACATATGCGAGTGATAGTTTTTACGGAAATAAACAATTCATATTCATAGTACAACACAAAAATAAACCTATAACGGTACATTAGCAACAATACTACCTTGCAGCTGCATATTTAAATCGTATTAACTTTGCTTTTAACGGGATAATTTTCGCTTACCTGACAACTTACTCTCGAACCGTTCATAACACGTCTTTTTGATATTTCCAACATGTGTGTTGTTATTTGTTTTCATTTCTTATCAACAACAGAGGGCGCTGTGTACAACTCGATTATTTTCAATGGGCAATGGTGATGCCACTGCAACAACAATTTTTGTTGCCGCAAACTGAATGATCATTGATACCTCACCATACGATGACACAAAATCCAACAACAGCATAAAATCACTAACTTTTTTAAATAAACATTTCACGATAGGCCTAACCTTACAATCGGTTGAACTGTGTGATTTAAATTCGAAAAGGACATTTAATTAATTAAAATAGGCCCTATTTCTAAAGATAACCTAATATTAATACCTTGGAGGGTTTACGCACTCTGATTGGTCGAAGACCGGTCACGTGGAAGTGAATTAACAGGTGGTTTAAAGACCGGCTCTAGCGGAAAATGGCCCCTTAAGCAATTATTTTGTTATACGGTTTGGTTTTGTGGGTTTTTTTGCCATAGAGTTATATATAAGTTCCTATATATAACTCTATGGTTTTTGCCAAGGACGGAGTAACCGTGTGCACGCACATACCACGTGTAGGTGTACTCGCAGAAGTTTTTTAATAGACCCCATGCATAACGCGACACGCTGCATGTATGCTGAGGTCACGTGGACGTTTTTACGGACAAAGAACAACTATCATCAAATGATCATATGCAAGGGTCTATTTCAGGTAGCTGGAACGCTCACTAACGAAATGCCACTTATGCATTTTCGTTCCCAGGAGTGATCGATTTCGCCGCGCCATTTTTTTCGATACATTGATTTGTAACAATGATTTTCAAACTTTATTTACTTTCTCCCCCTTTTGTTTACTTTAATCGTCGTATGTATGGATTTTGTTCTTTCAGTGGGTCGGGGGGGGGGGGGGGGGGGGGTCATTCGACCCTTGGAAAACACCCTTGATCGCAAAGGGGCTTTTTCTGTGCATGCTTTTTTACGGGAAATCCTTGGTAATAGAAGCACGATGAGAATTTTTCTCTTTCTCCAGTTTTGATGTATTTAACATTACAATTGGCAAGCACACCATTGTTAACGAAGAATGTTACAATTCGGAACTATATACACTGAGCACTGCATAGCCAAGACGAATGAAACCATCATTGCTTAGAACTGTAGATGTTAGGTAATTATTCACTGTGGGATTCCGATGGCTTGGGAAGGACAAGTGAAAAGCTACGTTTCTATCTTATGCGTCCACGAATGTTGGTTACGGTCCCTAAGTGAACACAATCCCTTACAGTAAACGAACGTGTCAGTCACATAACAAAAAAGGCCAGACAGTTTTCCTTCCATATAGGTTTGGATGTACTTTTTTCAAGAAGGAAAAAAATAAGAGCACCAAAACAAAATAAATTACGAGCTTTCTATAAATGCTTAAAATTGTAAAATATTATGTTTAATAAAATTTTAAATCGAGGGTACGCTCACGTATACAAAGCAAGTTTTTTTTTTAATGCAATTCAATTTTTAAGATTTTACGTACATTGATTTTTCATTCTTCTACTCGTTTGTTATACCTTGGCCTGCCAAAGGGCCTTTTTTGGTACTGGCAGTACTTTAGGTAGCTATTGCAAGCATTGACTAGCTGGAAGAGAGATTTTTGCAACTGGCAATCAGACCATTGTTAAAATACAATACTTTGTCACTGGACTTTGTTCACAATGAATCAGAGCATACTACACAACAACGTAACCCAAATGTTTACTGTTGCTGTACGAGTTTGGAATTCTATAGAATGAGCAGTGTATAACCATGACAACTGAAACCACCCATTCTAGTATTATATAATTAACAGTGCATAGAACTGTATATGTAAGGTATACATTTATTGTGCCATTCCGATGGTTTAGGATTGAAAGTGTCCCAGACACTTTTCCTTCCAAACTCGGTTTCGAAACTTATATTTTATGACAAAGTTTTTCAAACCGTATTCACTTTCTTCCCCTTTGTTTTAGTTTGAGTGACGTATAAATGGATTGTGTTCTTTTAATGGGGCGGAGGGGGGGGGGGGTCATTTGAACTCTGGAAAACACCCTAGCTTGCCAGGGGACATTTTCTGAACAGCATTTCATGGGAAACTAAAGCTAGAAGCAACGGGTAGAGAGATTTTTTTTCTCTCCAGCTCTGATGTATTTAACACTACAATTGGCAAGCAGACCACTGTCGAAGAATGCTACGATTCTGAACTCTATACACTGTGTACTGTATAACCATGAAAACTTAAACCATCCATTGTAGTGTTACATAATTTTCATTGTATATAACTGTAGATGAAGGGTTACCATTCATTGTGGCATTCCGATGGCTTGGGAAGGACCAGTGAAATTCTAAGTTTCAACCTTATGCGTCCACGAATGTTGGTTACGGTCCCTAAGTGAACACCATCCCTTCCAATAAACGAAAGTGTCAGTTATAACAAAAAAGCCACGCAATATTCCTTCCATATAGGTTTTTGCATGTACAATTCATGGAAGGAAAAAAAAAGAGCACCCCCCAAAAAGAACTAAATGCTTCTATAAATGCTTTAATATTTGATAATATTATTTTTAGTGAAATTTAATTAGAGGGCACGCTCACACGTGTTCAAAGCAATTTTTTATGCATTTCAATTTTAGAGATTTTACGAACATTGATTTTTCATCCATCTTTTCGTTTATTATAACCACTGGCAGTACTTTAGGTAGCTATTGGAAGCAATGACTAGCTGGAAGAGAAATGTTCAATCTTATGCGTTCACGGATGTTGGTTACGGTCCCTATGTGGACACCATCCCTACCAGTAAAAAAAGGTGTCAGTCACTGAACAAAAACGGCCAGACAATAATTATTTCTTCCATATAGGTTTGAATGTACTTTTTTCACCGAAGAAAAAAAATAAGCCACAAATATATAAAATTGAATTTCAAGCTTTCAATATTTGTTTAAATATTTTAGAATATTATTTTTAGTGAAAATTTTATAATAGGGCACCCTTACCTATACAAAAGAATGTTTATCTATGCAATTCGTTTTTAAAAATGTTACGGAAATTTATTTTAATTTTTCGTTTCGTTCGTTTTCCCAAGCCTGCCAAAGTGCCTTGTTGGTACTGTCGGTACATTCGGTAGCTATTGGAAGCAATGATAAGCTCGAAGAGAAATTTGTTCCACTGGCCAGAAGACCATTATACAATACGTTATCGCTGGAGTTTGTTCACAATGAATAAAAGTATACCACCCAATAGATTAAGCACAACATAACCATGACAACTGAAACCACCCATTCTAGTATTATATAACTCTCAGTGCATACAACTGTATAGATGTAACACTTCTTCTCATTATGCAGGTGTTTTGCCCAAGCGAAACCAACTTGTAAATCAAATAATCATGTACATCTATGTTGCGATTAATATTGTTTGCCTGTGTTATTTAATTAGTGTAAGGTAAATATAGAAAAGAAATACATTTTCCGACGTAGGAACGTAGGAGGAACGTAAGGTAAACATTCAATGTGAGATTCCGATGGCTTGGGAAGGACCAGTGAATTGCCAAGTTTTAGCAACCTTTAATCCAACGCGTGCACAAATGTTTGAAACACCGTCCCTTACAGCGCAATCAAAGTGTCCGAGGCACTTTTCCTTCCAACCTCGGTTTAGATACATTGATTTATAACAAAGATTGCTAAGTTTTAGCAACCTTTAAACCAATGCGTGCACAATGTTTGTAACATTCCCACATCAAACGAAAGTTTTAGTGACTGAACAAAAAACAAAAAAACAAAGTAGCAGGTTTGGATGCAATTATTTTTTGGAAAAAAAACATGAGAAAATAATCAACATATGCTGGCAAGAATTGGTTGAAAATATTTCCTTTTTTAAAGGAAATTTTAATAAGAGGGCACGCTTGCGTGTACAATTCAATACAAGTAATTTTAAAAGATTGTATCAAGGAACATTATTTTCTTCCTTGTTTTCTGCTGTTCTACCCAAGCCTGCAAAAGCGCCTTTCCGAGGCAGTCTAGATCATGGGCTACCCTAAAGGTTTACTTATTGTTGTACGATTTCGGAATTCTAAAGATTGAGTACAACATAACCAAGACAACTGAAACCACCCATTGTAGTATTATATAATTCTCCTGCATAGACTTGTAAATGTAAGGTAACCATTCATTGTGGGTCCGATGCCTAGGAGAGGACCGGTGAAATGCTAAGTTTCAGCAGTCTTTGATATGAGCCTATACATTAACGTTATGGTCCCGAAGTCACAGACTTAAGCGCTAACAAAAAGGTGATTATCACAGAGAAAAAAAAGCGGGTCAGGCAGGTTTTTTTCCAGAAACCCTTCAATTGACAAAATATTTATCTATTTCGAGCTTTGAGGAATCGTACAATAAAACATTAATCTTGTTTAAACTTACCATTACATTCCTTAAGTACAAACATCAGCCAACACGTCATTCTTTCAATGAGCCTTAGTTTTAATCTGCAATAACAACAGTACAAACATTTTGTTCAGGTATAATTTCAGAGGCCAGACTAAATTCCCGTACAGCCTCGGTTTGGTAACATTGGGTTTTAAGGTAGTGAAAAAAAACCATTGATGGTTCGAGTTTTGAACTGTCCAATTTGAATGTTTTTGCACTAAAAGGCCTACCTAACTTGCCAAAATTAACTTGAAATTTGACTTTGTATTTGTATTTTCTGTAATAACTGATTTAATTTTACGATTTGTTTGTGTAAATAGAAAGAGGTATGTATGACTAAATCAATAAAAGTTTTCCCGAGGAACATAACACTATACAAAACACATTACAATGGTCACACACGATTTTACTTCTTGGTAAAACAAATTTTAGGGGTTGCCCAGTATTGGTTTGCTATTGAATGAGTACAAGGGTTTATGATTTATTTGGAGGTGTTTTAAAGACATAAACATTAACTTTGTAACACAGATGCATACAGTAGGTGCACATTATTCCATTTCACATTGTTTACAAAATGACACACTTCTTCATTTACTGCCATTACTGAAAAACATAAATCTTTCGCACTCACAAGTGCAAACCTCCAAAGCGAGGCTGAGAGGGGAAACAAGACCAAGCTAGGGATCTCCCCTGGAATTAGATTAACAGATGACTATTCAATGTTAACACTGTAACTACATGCATCATGCATCAATTGGGAACACGTTCAAAAAGTCCAAATCACATTGGACCTCGAGGGACTCCATCAACTGTTAGTGACGTAACGCACTGAAAAGAACAATAGCAAATGTCGGGAAAACTAAGCCTACGTAGAGGGCGCTATGCTAGTTTAACTGTGGCAAAAAAGTACGAATATTTAGAAGAGATATCCAAATATTTATTTGATTTTCTGCGAGTGAATCAGAATTTCGGACACTGGAAGAGAGTCACGGAACGGGTCGAGTTCACCCAACCGACTCGACCCTTCATTATCATTGAATGCACTGAGTACAGAAAAAATGAAAACGGGTAAATTGTATGTTGGCAATTCTCTGCCTGAAAGACTTGACATGTTAAATATAAAGTAACATCATTCGTTAATTGTTATTTTAAATATTGGTCAAAGTCAGAATCAGTTTCAGTTGCTTGTTTACGTTAGTTCTTCGGCTGGACTTAGCTTCACATTTGATATTGGTTCCGACCCCCAAGATCTAACATTGCCATACGGTTATCCTAACGACGGGTGTTGATGTTTATTGCTATTATTATTCTACTATATATATTTTTCGTTCAGCTATGACTTTCCTGACTAGAATGAGTAAGGCCTGGAATGTCGGTAAGTCTGGAGGGAACTTCAGGACTTTCAAAGGTTGCTCTGGTCTCCCACTAGAAATCCGGACTTTTGACATAAAAACAAACCAAAATGTGTTTTATTTTTAAGCCAGAGTTTGAATTCAATCATGAGCAAGTATCGCGGTGTCAAAAAATGCAGGATTCAATTTCATGGTTCCGCTTACCGCAAAGTTTTGAGCCTGTATCCCCCGTAAAATACTTCATTCATGGATCATAAGCGCGGACTTCCGAGGTAAGCACAATTAATGTTAGTATTGTGAACTTCAAACCGGTAATTGTTAAACGGTACGGACAATGCATCACAAGTTCTGAAAGACTTTACAATTAAAATGACATTGGTCCTTGCAAAATACCGTCATTTTCATGTACGCAGCACAATGGAAAGAACAATAGCAAACGTGAGAAAAATAGAGCAGAACGAGGGCGCTATGCCAATTTAACGGTCATGCTTTCAATACGGATTCCTCCAACGGGCTTCATAAAATAACCGTTCCTGGTTGGATGAGTAAAGGTTTGTTGAAAAAATGAATAAAATAAATTCATGAACTTTACCTTAAAATGGGGTGGGGCAGCGTGTACGATGACCTTAACAATAGTTCTCTAACATTGTACACACACATTCGTGTCCGTGTACAATTTTATCTTTATTAATGTATGTATTGCGTGCCAAGTCAATGGTTTGTTTTGTGCTCGGCCTGTCGCTGCAGCTTTATGTAGGCCTACCGTGTGCACAGCTCAGGAGTTTACCTTATATCATATATGTAATTTGTAAACATACTGAAAATATTGAGCTTAAAGATTGTTTCGGCTGTCATTAATACACGGTTGAATCCGTAAATCATTCAAAAATGTATGATTTCAATACAACATCACATTGGTCCTTGCTGAACCCCATCAAATCCATGTACGTGCTACAACTGAAAATTACATTGGAAAAAAGTGAAAGAGCCAGAGCAGAAGGAGCGCGCTATGTCACGGTATCTAGTAAGGACGTCGAAAGATTCAGGTCTAAAATGGTGTATTGTTGTCAAGGCCACGTTTAGGATTTTGCTGGCTTTAGTCTAGGATGCTAGTTTCTCCATGCTCTAATGCAATTGCTAAAATTATCATAAGAAGATGAGTAGGTTAAGTTGAAATAATATTGTTTGGAGCAGCGTGAACAGCCCGATAAAAAATGCGTGCCCGCAAACGATTGCGTGTTTGTATTTTCCCCATGTAATTGTTTTTATTTCTAGGTATGATTCTTCGTTTACTAGTTTGTTCACTGTCGTCTTGTAAAGGTCTTGATCATTGAAAAATAGGTGGGTCAAACAGTTTTTTTCGAAACCTTCAATTGACAAAATATTTATTTGTTTCAAGCTTTTAGGGATCGTACAAGAAAACATAAGTCTTGATTAACTTACCATTACATTCCTTGAGTACAAACATCAGCCAACACGTCATTCTTTCAATGAGCCTTAGTTTTAATCTGCAATAACAATATAGGGTGACATACATTTTTTTCAGGTGGAATTCTAGGGCCAGACTAAATTCCCGTAAAGCCTCGGTTTGGCAACATTGGGTTTTAGGGTAGTGAAAAAAAACCATTGGTGGTTCGAGTTTTGAACTATCCAATTGGATTGTTTTTTGCACTAGTACTAATGGTAAACTTGCAAAAAATAACTCGGAATTTGACTTAATTTGTATTTTCTGTAATAACTGATTTCGTTTTACGATTATGTTTTATTGTGAACAGCAACAGGTATGTATGACTAAATCAATAAAAGTGTTTCGAGGAACATAACACTACAAAACACATTGCAATGGTAACACATGAATTTTCTTCTTGGTAACACAAATACAAATTTAAGGGGGTTGTCCAGTATTGGTTTGATATTAAATGAGTAAAAGGGTTTACTATGATTTATTTGGAGGTGTTTCAGAGGCATAAGGCAAAACATAAACGCATACAGTAGGTGCACATTATTCCATTTCACATTGTATACAAAATGACACACTTCTTCATTTACTGCCATTACTGAAAAACACAAATCTTTCACACTCACAAGTGCAAACCTCCAAAGCGAGGCTGAGAGGGGAAACAAGACCAAGCTAGGGATCTCCCCTGGAATGAGATTAACAGATGACTATTCAACTTTAACATCACTGCAACTACATGCATCATGCATCAATTGGGAAAACGTTCAAAAAGTCCAAATCACATTGGACCTCAAGGGACTCCATCAACTGGAACAATGGCAAACGTGATGGAAAAAGAGCAGAATGAGGGCGCTATGCCAAGTTAACGGTAGGCTTTCAATACGGATTCCTCGAACGGGTTTCATTAAATAACCGTTCCTGGACGAGTAAAGGTTTGTTGAAGAAAAAAAATTAAATAAATATAATAATTTTAGTTAAAAATGGGGTTAAGGCAGCGTGTATGACGACCTTAACAAATTATAGTTCTCAACAATGTACACACACATTAATGTCCGTGAACAATTTTGTATTTATTAAAGGCGTATTAAGTCGATGGTTTGTTTTGTGCTCGGCCCGTCGCTGCAACTAAATGTACCGTGTGCACAGCTCAAGAGTTTATCTTTCAGCGTCCATTTCATTTGTCCAAAGGTAAACTTACTGAAAATAATGAGCTTGAAGCTTGTTTTTGGCTGGCATTTATACAAGGGAGAATCTGTAAATCATTAAAAAATGTATGATTTCAATAAAACATCACATTGGTCGTAGCTGGACCCCCATCAACTCCATGTATGCGCTACAACTGAAAATTACATTGGAAAAAGTGAAAGAGACAGAGCAGAAGGAGGGCGCTATGTCATGTTAACGGTCACAATTTTAATACGGTATCTAGTACGGACGTCGAAAGATTCAGGTCTAAAATGGTGTATTGTTGTCAAGGCCATGTTTAGGATTTTGCCGGCTTCAGTCTAGGATGCTAGTTTCTCCATGCTCTAATGCAAATGCTAAAAATAATCATAAGAAGATGAGTAGATTAAGTTTAAAAGGTATTGTTTAGAGCAGCGTGAACAGCCCGATAAAAAATGCGTGCACACAAACGAATGGGAGTTTGTATTTTCCCCATGTAATTATTTTTATTTGTAGGTTTGATTCTTCGTCAACTATGTTTGTTCACTGTTGTCTTGTAAAGGTCTTGATCATTGGCATAGTTAATAGTGAGATGGAGCCTTATATCACATTGTTGAAGAGACGTATATATATATATATCCAATGAAATCGTCTTCTATCACAATTCACAGTGCTCGATACATCTCTGTAGAGCTATAACATGTAATAAATTCAGAATATGAGTTAAACAAACTCTGGCATATCTCTCTTCTGGACAGACTGTTTCGTACCATAAGGCACTCATCAGCAGAATGACGAAAATAGAATACAAGTAGCATCTTACCTTATTTCGAATTATAAAGCGCGCGCAAGCGTGATGCGTGCTACGTCATTGAAGTTAGTACGCGTTTACGTCACTGAAGTAAGAACACATCTGTCTCGATGCCGGCACTTTGAGACGATTTCGCTTTTCTTATTCAGTGTACCTAGGTCTGGCCTACAAATGATTATGTACTTCTCTGCTATACACAAATTACATCTCTTGTTTACGTTAGAGTATGGCAGTGCTTTGTGAACAATGTCCCATTTAATTTCATAGTCTTTCCCCTCGTCCTTTAAGTCCCATATATGTTTACTTAGCTCTGTTTGTGCCCTCATGCTCTCGGATCTGAATGACCTCTTGTGGTTCGCCAGTCTCGCCTTGAAGGTTGTGGACGTCAGCCCGACGTATGCCTCCTTCCTGCCTTCGCTCGTGACGGTGGCCCGGTACACAATGTTCTTGCTGAGGCACTCCCCGTTCAGCGGGCATTCGGCATTCCGGCGGCAACTGCATGTTCTACCACCGACGTCGTCCTCTTGTTTTACCTTCCGTTTGTTGATTGACTGGATCGTTGCCTTCATGTTCGGCATGCAGCTGTACGATACCTTTACTGTGTTCCGGTTGAGCACTTTGTGAAGTTTATGTTCCTTGGGGAAGCATTTGTCTATTATCTGAAGGAATTTCTTTCCAATGCTGGTACATACGTTCTTGTTGTATGGCGGGTTGTACCATGTCACCTCCCTTTTTCTAGCCCTTTTCCTTGTGTTATTATTGCCGGGTGTGTATGTTAACTGATACTTGTGCCCGCTTTTTTGCAGAGCCTCTTGGTAGGCCGGGGCAGCTTGCTCGAATGCCTCCTTGGTCGACGAGATGTTAGAGAGTCTCTTGTTGATTCCCTCTGGTATTTGTTTGATGACGGTAGGTGGATGGTTTGACTGGACATGTACATAGAGAGGTATATTACCTGGTTTCATATATGGCATGTACCCAAAGGTAACGATCGAAGCCAACAAGGCAATAGTAAACTTCCTTGACGTCACATTAGACCTGCGAACGGGAGGGTACATGCCATATATGAAACCAGGTAATATACCTCTCTATGTACATGTCCAGTCAAACCATCCACCTACCGTCATCAAACAAATACCAGAGGGAATCAACAAGAGACTCTCTAACATCTCGTCGACCAAGGAGGCATTCGAGCAAGCTGCCCCGGCCTACCAAGAGGCTCTGCAAAAAAGCGGGCACAAGTATCAGTTAACATACACACCCGGCAATAATAACACAAGGAAAAGGGCTAGAAAAAGGGAGGTGACATGGTACAACCCGCCATACAACAAGAACGTATGTACCAGCATTGGAAAGAAATTCCTTCAGATAATAGACAAATGCTTCCCCAAGGAACATAAACTTCACAAAGTGCTCAACCGGAACACAGTAAAGGTATCGTACAGCTGCATGCCGAACATGAAGGCAACGATCCAGTCAATCAACAAACGGAAGGTAAAACAAGAGGACGACGTCGGTGGTAGAACATGCAGTTGCCGCCGGAATGCCGAATGCCCGCTGAACGGGGAGTGCCTCAGCAAGAACATTGTGTACCGGGCCACCGTCACGAGCGAAGGCAGGAAGGAGGCATACGTCGGGCTGACGTCCACAACCTTCAAGGCGAGACTGGCGAACCACAAGAGGTCATTCAGATCCGAGAGCATGAGGGCACAAACAGAGCTAAGTAAACATATATGGGACTTAAAGGACGAGGGGAAAGACTATGAAATTAAATGGGACATTGTTCACAAAGCACTGCCATACTCTAACGTAAACAAGAGATGTAATTTGTGTATAGCAGAGAAGTACATAATCATTTGTAGGCCAGACCTAGGTATACTGAATAAGAAAAGCGAAATCGTCTCAAAGTGCCGGCATCGAGACAGATGTGTTCTTACTTCAGTGACGTAAACGCGTACTAACTTCAATGACGTAGCACGCATCACGCTTGCGCGCGCTTTATAATTCGAAATAAGGTAAGATGCTACTTGTATTCTATTTTCGTCATTCTGCTGATGAGTGCCTTATGGTACGAAACAGTCTGTCCAGAAGAGAGATATGCCAGAGTTTGTTTAACTCATATTCTGAATTTATTACATATATATATATATATATAGAAAGAGAGAGAGTGTGTGTGTGTGTATGTGTGTGGGGTGGGAGGGGGGTGGGGGCGGGGGCTTCTCTGCCCGGACTACTTGTAAGCCTCTCTCATGAGTAGACTGTTTCCTCTCAGCATTGAGTTGGTGACGGGATTACAACTAAATAACTTTTTTTTTAAGTTCCCAAATGTAATACCTTTGGGTTTGATACAAAAATATCTGATGGATATATTGGTTGACGTAGTGAGCGTCTTAGTTTGTATTTCCCAATGGATACAGCCAACAGTTTATTCAAAATATTTGCCACGATGAGAGAGTTAAAATTATTAATATTTTTATCACTTCTTTGACATTTAATTATGGTGTTTGCGAGTGTGTCTCTCTTAATCGCCGATGTAAAATGTTGTTTATAAGATACAACTTGGTAAAAAAAAAATTAAAACAAAAATAAATAAATAACAAACTAAAAGTTACTCGGTGATAGTCAGGCATTCAGGAGCCGCGATTTGGGGTTATTCCCCTACCGGAGTTTACGGTCGAAACGCGTAAACCACGAATAGAGGCCCCTTACCGGCTTCCATATAGGACCCTTCTGGTATGACAACCGACTCACCGCATATCCTCCCCTACCTCGACCCCTGGCACCGCGGGCCCTCCCCCCTCAGGGTAAACAAGGCGGCTCCCAAACCATACTGGTGCCAGTCCCAGTAAAATTGCCTTGTTTCGTACTATTGGGGGGAGCCGGTGATCGAACCCAGAACCGGTGGCCACCCGGTTAAGAATTCTGAGATAGTACCAGCGCATTATCGAACCGAGCTACTGCGTTGGTGCTTATCGAGGCCGATTTAAATTGTTATAAGCCGAAGATCCACGTGCATTGTGGGAAGGTCGTTTGATCACTGGGACGTGAACAACAGACCATGGGTTGGAGATAGGCAAGTAAACTCTGCGGCTACAGATCTATTTAGAAAGAGGATTTATATTATTGGTGTTAATACTAACAGAAAATTGAGCACAATAAGAAAGTATCGGCGAGAACTATACACCGATGTGCCCTTGCTTATGTTGATTCTAAGTTCAACTTCATCTCGAACTAATTGACAATACTGTTCACGTTTACTAACGGATTAGCGCAATGAGTTAAGGCGCAGGGAGTGTCACACTTCAGACGCCGGGTCTGAGTTCAATTGCCAACCGGGCCACATCATTGGGGAATAAGGCATTATTTACGTTTTAAATTACAGATTTTATTTACGATTTTTTTTAAAGGAACAAATTAATAATTAAAAAAGAGGGAAAAAAGGAAGAAAAAAAATTCCCCCAAAATAGACAGCTCTTAAAAAGAAGAAGACATTTTCAAACCAAACATAAACACGGTTTCGTAATTAATTCTTGATTTATGTGGTAAGTTTCAAACTTGTGAAAAATGTTAACCACTACTAATGGCGTAACCGGGGATGGGAAGGCGGTTCCAGAAACCTTGCCCCACCTGATCCCCAAATGAGATTTTAAAAAAATGCCCTAAATGATTGGTTCAATCTATCAACAACCCGTAAACCACGTATTTTGCCCATGCTTGCCCCCCCCCTTCCCAAAAGGAAATGTTTAGTTACGTCACTGACCACCACTAAACCAAAGTTACCTCCTGTTCTTAAGCAACGAAACTGTCCCAAAGACAAAACTGTCTTTACTTCAAGCAAAATCAGCATATGATGTTACGGACGTGTTTTTTTCTTAGCACTTCCAATGTTTGCACCTACACCTTAGAGTTACACACTCTAGGGGCATTTTCAAAACCTCGCATTCCTCGGTAAGTTTTCAAACTCGCACATTCGGTACGGGTTTTCAAACAGGTGGTCGAAGCTCAAGTTGGAACCAAGCCATGATTTCGAAAAGTGCCTATGTATATGAAATCAATAAATACAGAGGGCGCCATTTAATGTTGATACTAATTTGGCGCGCGCACATGTTTAAAAATTGATTTTATTCACGTACCTGATACACTCCAATTGCTCTCTTCCATGGACCTTCCTTGCCTCACACTGAGATATAAACATCTGGTTTGAAGCAAGTTATATTCGTACTGTCCTCCTAACGGTTAAACACTTCGTCAGCTCGGAAAACCAGGCATTCTGTACGAAAATTAACAGACAGGATGCAGGCATGTTGTGTTTGCAATGGCCACTGGAACGCCGAGCTTAGTTCCATATGCATGTGTGACGGGGAATACTCTAGTTATGCCACACATGGGGGGCCTGGGCCTTAACGTATGTTTACTTTGAGCACGTTTATTTCTGTTATAAAATTCCATTTCCATAAGTGATGCTTTCTGAGTTTCATTAAATGGAATATTAATAAACAAGGTAAACCATAAAATATATAACACACTTTTTTGTTTACTTTTCAACCGCTAGGCTGTTGGCGACGTTATCTGGTCCCAGTAAACAAAGTAACAATGACAGATCTAATTATAATAGTATGTGATGGTTGCAGATAATGTTGACTTTAAAAAACTAAATATGGTCTTTGTTTGATTAATACAACAGAAAAATAGGTGTGGATTCAAGTCATCGATAACGTAAGGCCTACAGTTAAATCTCTATGCCAAGTTGCATCAACAATATCAATCTTGTCTTGAAATTTCAACTAAAACTTTTTTGTTTCCTCTGTGCTCAACAAAATTTCATTTTTATTTTTAGTTTTAAAATCAGACGGCATCACTTCCCCTCTCAAATTAACCCAAACAGAACCGTAAATGAAACGTAAAATCTCAATCAGAACCGGTTAAAAAAAAAACAAAAAAAACCCCCCACAAATCTCTTAAACTAAACGAAACAAAGAAAAGAAAAAAACCCCGCAAATTATTAAGCCCGAAAAAGTTTAACAATTACATTAAAACAAATATTTGTTAAAACAATAAAAAGAAAAGATAAACAATCGAGAACTACAATGAATAAAAACGAAACACAAGTGGCGGGCAAAGTTTGGCCATCTGCTCAAGAGAAACTACGAAGAAAAATCAACTTTGTGCAATTCTTATTTATTGATATTTCGATCATCTTGGTACAGCAATGCATTATTTTTATGCTACTTCCATAAAGTCTAAAGGTACAGAACCGAGTACTTTTAACAAAACTGTTCAATGACTGAACTCTTTTAGTTTAAATTAAGACCAACCTGAGAATGTTTATACAGACATCTTGACCTAATTGACTTTGCTGCAACAGTCGGGTCCCCAATGCCCACAGTGACAATGGCAGTTCTAACGCTGATTTCATAAGTCTTGTTTGCCTTGTTTTGGTTATTCTGGTCTGAAGTGAAGATAAATAACATGATTACATAATAATAAACTGTTTATAGATTTAAATTTTCCTTCAAAGAGATTGCTAGCGTGCTAGTAGAGCAACCTTATAAATGTAGATGAACTGAGTTTAAATGAGCAGCATTAAACCAACACTTTCATTATCACCAGTGTTCTGTCCTTAGTTGTCTCACATGAAACTTATTACTTAACGTATTGTCCAATCAAGAAACTTTCCAAAAACCACAGCCATGACTACAATCCTTCATAGATGTTTAAAAACACTAGATGCAACTTCTTTAAGATTTGGAACCAGCCAAAGCTCAAGTTGGAAACCACTCAGGGTCAGTAAGGGCCCTTCTTTGAATAAGAGCGACATAAACAATTCTTACTATAAATTTGTATACAACACTTTTTAAATATCTTTAAAATACCACTCAATAATCCAAATCATCATTTAATTGTTTGTTGATATTATAAAGACGTCTTTCTAATATACATACATGCTATATTACTAGACCTCAATAAACAAGTTTTTTGTTGCCCAGTTTTCTAAAAAATCTCATTAAGGGATGGTACATCTTTGGTTATTGGAAGAGTACATTCATTCCAATCCTCTAGATTTCAAGAAACATATCATAAACGAATGGTACATCATTGGTTTTTGGAAGAGTACATTCATTCAAATCGCCTAGTTTACATGAAACATATCATAAAAGGATGGTACACCATTGGTTATTGGAAACATTAACATTATTATTCCAATACTCTAGTTTTCAAGAAGCAAGTTATAAAGGAATTGTACATCATTGGGTTTTGGAAGAGTACATTCATTCAAATTCTCTAGTGTTCAAGAAGCATCAAGTGGTGGTATCTTATTGGATTAAGGAAGTTTGTGGCATATTTGAAATATCATCACAGGTAATTGGTAGGAATATTTCAGCATAAAGAACATGAACGAATGAATCTGGAAAGAGTCAAAGGAGTATAAATTCCTTGTCAGCCTCTGATACCCAGTTTTTGTTACATTAAAAACATAACTATGAAACACTTACATTGAACTAAGTAGGTTACATTTATATAAAACATATATGTAACTTAATTTTAAGGAACTGTGCTTTTATGGCATCATAATTTCTGACACCCGATGGCAAAGTCAGGCGCTCTAGGAAAAGGACAATGGCTTAAAGGGAAGGTATACAGTTGGTTAATACTCTGAAAATTATTGGCAATAACAACTTACTTGGTACAGCGGCTTTGTATAGTATAATGCATTTTGAGAAACTTTTCACTTCGAAGTACTGTGGTTATGGAAAAATATATCACTTTTTAACCCCCAAAATGTGAATCTGAGAAGCGTTACGGCCGTAACGTTTCTCAGATCCTGTATTCCTATAGGGAATATTCTTCCTGCATGGAAATATTTCCTCTGGTTTTTCTGTGATATCTAAAAAAACACGACCACCTTTTGAAGTGAAATTTTCACCGGTTAGTTTTACTGTATATACCCACATTTACATAGGATTAAAACAATCAAACGATTCCAAAAACCAAAGGTATAGTTTGCCTTTAACAAGTAGATACAACAGAAACAACATCCATGAGATGTGATGTCTTCAATATTTCTAATACTATTTTTCCAGAAAGTTTTAATAAAAGGGGCATGCTTACATGTACAAAAAATGTTTTTATATGCAATTTGATTTTAAAGATTTAATGACGATTGATTTTTCATCCTTCTTTTCTTTTGTTATACCCAAGCCTGCCAAAGTGCAGTTGTAAACACAGGTCTTTCTAGGTGGGAATTACCTTGGAACTATGTTTTGTCTCCCCCGCCAACTCCAACAACCCCACCTCCGCCCCCACCCCAATGGGGGAAAAAAGCCATATTTCTTAGTGCAACAAGGTATGTCTGAGATACAACTTTGTTGCTGGGAACACATTAACGAATTATGGTGTCCTTTGTTGTTAATGACCTGTATCTTTTTAATTACTTTTTGGACAAAGTTGAAACTTTTACATTTTATTCAGACAAAAATAAAGCACCTTTTGCACATTCCAACTTAATTTCACTGAAAATGTGAGTTACGACCTTGACGATATATTTCCGGTAAAAACTCATCCTAAAAATTGTCGAACTGCTGCAGAATAGATGTGTTGTTTGAGGAGAGGAGCAGGGGGATCCTCATAACTATCTAAACAATCCCTGAGTGAGATACGAAAAGATTTTTTAAAAAGCCTGCCCTGCTTACAACTCCTGTCTACTGCCATGGAGTAGATTCATCAGTCTCCTGACGATGACTAGAGCACGCGAGTTAAAGTGTTGAGACCAAACTTATGAAAAATGATTACAAAATGAGGGTGGAGGCAGGTGGTAGGGTGAGGGGGGGGGGCAAAACTAGTACAGTGGGAGACCTTTCTACCAACAACAAGATCAAATAAAGTTCACAAAGAAATGGATAGAGATGCAATGCTTACCATCTGTATAATAATTTCTTTTCCACTCGGGAGAAATTGTTGAATATTTCCTTCATGCCCTCAACAAAATGGACATTGAAGTAGCCTATCCACTGTCCTTTGAAATCAATGCGACAAGAATGAGGCTAAGTAAGAGTTTGGTCAGATCAAATTTTATGGTGAAATGGTTTAATTCTGTTACTGTCAGACTAACCTAATCTGGTTGGCAAAACGGAAACTATGGTAAAACCATGACAATTGGCATAGTGATCTATATCTGGTGTGTACAAGTTTTTGCTTTCCTCATGCTTTGCTGTAGATGCAAATATTGTAACTTTTGTTAATCCTCGTCTACAACTTTTTCAAATTTGAAACTTCAACTTCCAATTTTTACCGGAAGTAAGGTGAAATTTGGTCAAATGTTGTCAAAGACGAATGGCTTTCGTCGAATGGCTTTAAAATGATGTGATGATATTAAAATACCAATTTACGTATTTTGATCATTGTTATTCCCAAGTTTACTATGTGAAGCCTTTCTGTTGTATGTGATTTGTTCACTTTAGTCATTTCATGTGGAACCCAGCTACTGGAATAAACTCATTATAGTTCATAGCTCTATGGTTAGCTCAAGTGTTTTTACGGCGGTGTGCTGATTAAACAAAATAGTGGGGAACCTCCATATTCTACATGTACCCATTGAATATTTCCTAGCTAAGTTTTAAATAAGTGTAATATTAGTGGATCCCTCGATGTGAACATTGTGAACAACCTCTTTGTTGATGGCCGTTCACACGATTAAGCCAAATGATTTTAGTGAGAGTTTGATCCCAGCGGGATTGAGTGTCAAAAGCAACGTTACACAAACAGACCTATTAAATAATAATAATCAGTGACCCGTTGCAGGTTTGCACGAAACATACTAACATCCATTCTCCATTTCATAAACCTTTGTAAAAGCGCAAGCTAGTATTAGTAACAAAAGGACGCCGTCGCACACAACATTGGTACCATTCCAACATTGATGGCGTTCTTAATATTCTAGTGGAATGAAAACGGAATGGTGCATACAGCCCGATGCTCCACCTGCGCAGAGCATCAGAGCCACGTGTACACACCCTCTACATCGTAGGATGCATGTATGCACGTAATGTACGTGCACATGGACTTTTCTTTACGCGCTATGAATGGAGGTCAACACAAACGCGCGCTTTTATAACCAGAGGACAAGGTCAAACTGGTGTCATATCTGTGCAAAAAATGGAGCAGGGTAAACAAGCTTCAAACTAACATTTAAATATTTGTGGAAAAACAAGAAGTCCTTGAGATATAAATTATTGAAATTTTCAACCGGTTTCAACCGGAAGTAAAGGTCAAATGAGGTCACGTTTTGCACGACATTTGTAAGTCATTACAAAAGCTGTCATGTTATGCAAGTATCTTGTACGTAGCATTTTCGGTTCTCAAGGTACAATTTTAAAAATGATGTAACGTTTACTTAACGTAATTACGTCATCGATGATGTCACCATCCCCAAAAAGTTGTGGCTTTGTCTACTCACCAAGCTTGATCTTCATGATAAGCTTCAAGTTTATACAAGCTTTACTTTTGTTCAAAATTGCTCGAGAAGTTTCATTGAGAAGAAGAAGACGAGGAAAAAAAACCAACCCCAAAACAGAACAATAACAATAGGTCTTTGGCTGTTTGCCGAACACCTAATTACAAATGCCAAGGTCAATTCTTTTCCATAGAAGAAATCATCACAACATTACAACAACCTATGCCGTCAAAAAGATGACCTGCAGTGGCTGGGGTGCAGCAGTGAGTTTCTTAATTAATCAGCACAACCTGTGCTGTCACATGGATGATCTTCAGTGTTTGGAGTACAGCAGGTACTTTTCTAATTAGCACAACCTGTGTAGTTACATGGAGGACCTGAAATAGTTTGAATGCAGCAAGTGAGTTAACTAATCAGCACAACCTGTGCCATCACATGGATGACCTGAAATAGTTGGAGTGAAGCAGTAAGTTAACTAATCAGCACAACCTGTGCCGTCACATGGATGACCTGCAGCCGTTTGAATGGCTAGGACCACTAAGTTTAACAGCCACATTAAAGAGAAAGAATTTAAATGCTTCCAAAACTATGGAGCCATTTCAAGTCAAAACATGGTGCAAATACATTGCTTAGTCTAACTTCAGTTGCATTAGAAACTTAAAGGGACTGCATTTTGAAGCTTTCCATGGACCAAACTGTGACATCACTGCAACAAAATCTCACTAGGCCTACAGGTTAACTGCAAAATGCTTTTGTAAATAATTCAACATGAAGGAGATATAGGCATCAAATCAAAGGTGAGACACTTGATAATGGTGCAAACATTAAGTTGTCTTTATGAATTCACTGCCACTTAATGGCAAAGCAAAGAAAATAAATATTGGATCAAAACGCAAGACTTACCCGTTGTACAAAATGTGGACAACAGTCAAAGAGGCAGCTTAATATCTCCTTCATGATCAAAAGCATCAGTAAGTGGCAACATTCAAATAACTTTTTGAGCAGGATGTCTGCAAAATATGAAACATGAAAGCTGTTAACATTTGATACCAACTGCATGACATGTCCTGTAAACAGACTGTTTCCATTCTATGTTTAGTTCAGGTGCTATGGGGCGGGAGGGGGGTCGTGGCTGAGTGGTCTATTGCACTGGACTTGTGTTATGATATTGTCAGTGGGTTCAGGTCTTAGTCATGACACTTGTTCTTTTTTTCAAGCCCATTCAATTCACATTTGTTTCCAAACTGAATGAACAAAAAGAATCAAGCAGAAAATACATGAGGAAGTGAATGGAATTACCAACGGGATGTAAGAAATGAAATAATGTTGGTAGGAAGGCCTTACAGAAGCCTACACAAGTACATGTAGGCTTATGCTGAGATGCCTTGGGAGGACTGGTACAGAACAGAACCAAGAAGAATAACAAACAGACAGTCCGATCAAGACAGAACCTAAGCATAAAAATATAGAGCTAAGCTACACAGGTATTCATTGAAAGATTTAAACAATATTTGCTGAAAAGCAAAAGAAAATGAGAAGCAAATTCTGTCACAACTTGGGGAATGAGAGTTTTTTTATACCCACAGAACACCACCGCTTCCAAAAAGAGCCACTTATCTTAAGATGACAAATTATTGATTGTTACAGGAAGGGGTCTTTATTTCAATAACTGCATTTTGCGTTTTTTCATAGAGCCACAGGCCCCAAAGATGCATTGTAATACATTGTGACAGAAGAGCATAAAATGTAAATAAAATTGTTGTTCAGATTTCACGGAGAGCCACTTATGTCAGTGTCCCTGTGATCTTGTCACATGCGCGCCCCTTTCCTATGTAAAAGCAAGTTATCCAGTTGGGTGTTTAAGTAGGACATCGCACTATTTAGGTTTCACAAAGAGACATGTATCTTTGACTAATTACTATGGCAATTAGCCAATATATTTAAAGAAGTTAGTTAGTAATCACTAAACTATTTTAAGTTTCTATCTTTGTTTATTTAGTGCTTAGTTATTATTGGGCAAAAGTGTGAAGTTTCCATGACACAACATTTTTTGGAAATTTGATCAGAAAAACTAGCAAGCCCCCCCCCCCCCCCCCGCCGCCCTCACTTTCACATTATGTCATATTTACGTTACCTTTATTTTTTTTTAAACGGCTGTCAAACAATGTGGATCACACTGCACTAGTAGTCATAACACACCCCTTTACCTTTCTAGAGCAAGAGAAATTTAGTACTTATTTTGTTCCAGTTGATCACTGAAGATCAACAAAGTTTTTTTCTGAATTTAAAGCTCTCTCACTGTAGGTCATGGTAACTCAAGGTTTATCAGTAATCTTTGAAACTATTTTTGAGCTCTCAGAAATGGCTTAAACATCTATACCCTTTTTTTTAAACCAATGATGCTTCGAAAGTTTTAACCCTTTCCTTACCATAAGCGACTTTAGTCAACTGCATTCATACCCCATGTTCCTTACCATGGGCAACTTTAGTCGGCCAACCTTAGACACAAAAAAACACTCAAGCCTGAGCACAAAGGCCATTTGTAATAAAGTTGTAGTTTTGTCCATGTCCATCCCAATCATGCCAATACCCAAGCTTACCATCACTGGAAACAGAAAGATCGGATCTTACAATAAAACTTACATATCCAATGTTTAGTTGCATGTACTGACTACAGTATACTTCAAGTGCAGTGTGATTGACAGTGTCTGACAGCCGGGTATTTTGAATGAAAGTAACGTCATAAAGTGTGGAGTGCTGATACAGAATTCAAGACTCAGAAATCACTCAGTATGAAATGCTAAGTATACATGTGTAGAGGCCATGGGTTTATACCACCCCCTTTATTTTTTTGTTCCATTATATTTTGTGTTATCTTGGTAACTACTGTTTCATGCAAGTTACATCATATACAAGTTGGTGTGTCCCAACATAAAACAGCGGTAGAGTTATGAAACATCCTGGAGATAAAGAACTGGTGAGTTGGCACTCCATGCCCCTTCAAGCCATTCTTTTATCTGATGTCTTGAAGAGAACATTGTTTTAAACAGTCAACCAACTCACAAGTTTCCTTTGTGTTTCTTCTTCAGGTATGTAGAATTTCTTTAAAGTTATAATGTATAGATAACATTGTGTCCTTTTTGCTAACTTTTGAGGATCATTAATTAGTGATTTTGCTTCCCAAACTTTGATCAACCATGGGCCCACCCAGTTTAGTCTCAAGCATACAGCACTCCATGTTCAGTTGAATAGATTCTCCTTGAGAGTGATGTCATTATTTGCTTATTTTAGACTGACTCTTTTCCTTATGGTTGTAGGATTTACTGATTTGATCCTTTTAAAATCGAGATTGCATTGATTTAGTTATATTAAGATTTGTTTTGAATTACTTTGCCACCCATATGTATTTTGAGTTGGAAAAGTCATTATAGTTTTAACTTTCTAAGTTTAGTGATGCCATTTATGTAACACACATATGTAGGCCTATGTACATGTACAGTAGGGCATGGGGCCTCTACCTAGACCCAGTGTGGCACCCTAATGTCTGCCAGTTAATTAACTTTATCATGCCCTGAGGTGTGTTCAGTGGTGGCCTGATAGATAGGATAGCCTTGGAAAGCCTCTGTTAGTGTAAACTATCCATTTGGTTCTTGGCATGAGAGGCAAGTGCCAGGCTATGAAGTGTTTTAAGATTGTGGTAGAGGGAACTTTGTTTATGTCAAGTTATAAACCACACTGAACTGTGTTATATTAGACCGCGTTCCCACTGGATCCACAATTACGAGATCCTGACCCCGCAAAAGGATTAGTCGCAGACGTGAATCGCGGTCGCCTTCCCACTAGAGTATGATCGCGCATTGA
The DNA here is from genome assembly GCA_023634235.1 of Pisaster brevispinus. Classification (NCBI taxonomy): domain Eukaryota; kingdom Metazoa; phylum Echinodermata; class Asteroidea; order Forcipulatida; family Asteriidae; genus Pisaster; species Pisaster brevispinus. Next base: position 92,286 of record JAMKCF010000068.1, on the reverse strand, counting down.
TCTCCCTTTTGGGAACGGAAGTGGATTCAAAGTTCACCAACGCAGGTCGACCAAGTGGGCAGTGCGCAGGCGCAACGTATCTATGGCGACCACACAGTGTGGGATGGCTCCTAGCTCCTCGTCCGACCATAGTTTGCCACGCTTCTCATCTTTTTGGGAGTTTTTTTTTTTTACGAATTTATGGGACGTTTATTGCTGGGCGCTGCCATCTTTAAAGAACGTGCACGTATGAGTACAATGCATCCAAAATTAAAGCGTGGGTTTGGGCTTAGTGTGGATGCGTTGTACAGAACGTGTAGTTGGTATCGTCACGTGACGTCAATACTGCTTTATGCTTTACTTGCAATTCATGTCACCAAATGCGTGAGCTTGCTGGGAATAGAAAAAAGAACACCATTTTCGCGCCATTCGGCCTACCGTACCGGATGTTCGCCCTCAAATTGCGGGGTCTGATCGCCCTTTGCGTTCCCACTAGACTTTTGATCGCCCATTAATCCACAAGGGCGATCAGATCCCGCTTTAATCCTACTCCCGAGGTGGATCAAAATTGCGGGGTCTGATCCTGATCGCCCTCGCGTTCCCACTTACGCTTGATCGCCCTTTTCGAGAAATTGCGGGGTCTGATCGCCCTTTTCTCAAATTGCGCGATCAATGCGGGGTCCAGTGGGAACGGGGCCTTAAACCCAGGACTTTGCACCAGTATAAGAAGGTGTTTCTCTTGCTCTATGTTTTAAGTAATGGTTTTCTTTATCTGCTTATCTAATGTGTTTCTTTAAATTGGTTTATTATGGATCGTTGGGAATAGCAAGTTGGAGTTTGCTCTAAGTTCCCAAAGCATGAGTAAACACTGTTGTGTGATGAGTTAATGCCACAATACACAGAGTACAGACAATGTTAATAGACTAGCCAGGTCTTTGAGTGTTTGTAAGATATGTTGTGGGTATTCTTTAGTTTTGAGTTTAGTTCTTCAGTCTTATATTTCATTTTGTATGTTTGATTCTTTTATCTGATGTCTTGAAGAGAACATTGTTTTAAACAGTCAACCAACTCACAAGTTTCCTTTGTGTTTCTTCTTCAGGAGTCAAACCCCCATATTTAATGTACCTCCGAAGGTGATGCTTTTCCCTTCACCTTGGGCGGGCAACACATGGTTTATAGGTCAAGCCTAAACTATAAATCACAAAAATAGATGTTCAAGATTTTATATAAGAACATGAAAAAATGCATTTCTTTTTGACGCCAAAAAAAGTTGATTCAACGTTGCCATGTCTGTACCAACGCAGACCGCAGAGTTGTGCAAACCATATAGTTTTGGCAAATGTTTTATCTTTTCTTTAAAATATTTTTCCCATTTCTTCTTTTACAGTTCTTTGTGCTTCTCTCTCTGAGGAATGTGACTAAATCATCATCACCATCAACAGAAGCCTAGCAACGGAGCATCGTGGCATTTCTCACAAGACCAGCATTGGGTTTGGGATACTCGCCCAACATAAACATTCCAAAAAGAGATTTGTCCTGTGGTGTTGCAATTTCCACGACTAAATGTCCTCTTCAACCACCATTTTAATCAAACAATCGTTTTTTTAGCATACTTTTTTCAAAGTATTACTACGAAAGTATTGTAATGAAACTTCAATAAAGACTACTGTGACATCACACATTGCAATGAACCTGTAATAAAACTACAGTACAATTACAGTGATATAATAGTGAAAGTAAAGGAAGCTATAGTTTTAACATAGTTTTCCATATAATACTATATAGTTTTATTACAGTTACTACAATAATTTATTATGACAGTATCCAAGTTAATATGTAGTGTTATTACACTTTTTGTGTGTTTTTACTAATAAAACTACAAAAAAATTACGGAAAAAGTATCATAAAAACTATAGTAAAAACCATTTATGGAGTTTATGTGAAGTTTAGTGTATTTTTAGCATTAAACCTATGGCAAATTGGCAAAAACACTTCATTCTTACTATATTGAAACTAACTGCAGTTAAACTGCAATGGAAAGTATGTTAAACTTTAAGGAAAACTGTAACAAAAAAATGTTTTACTGTAGTAAAACTACAGTAAAAAATATACTTACTTAATATTATGATAAAACAAAAGTGAATTTTTATTGAATGTGGTCCCATTGGGTCCCAATGTGATCCTATATTGAAGGAGGTCCCATTGGATCCCAATGGGATCCCAATGGGATCCCATTGAAGGTGGTCCATTGGATCCCAATGGGATCCCATTGAAGGTGGTCCCAATGGGATCCCATTGAAGGTGGTCCCATTGGATCCCAATGGGATCCCATTGAAGGTGGTCCCATTGGATCCCAATGGGATCCCATTGAAGGTGTCCCATTGGATCCCAATGGGATCCCATTGAAGGTGTCCCATTGGATCCCAATGGGATCCCATTGAAGGTGTCCCATTGGATCCCAATGGGATCCCATTGAAGGTGTCCCATTGGATCCCAATGGGATCCCATTGAAGGTGGTCCCATTGGATCCCATTGAATTTGATCCCATTGGGTTCAATGGGATCCCATTGAATCCCATTGAATATGTACCAAATTCCACACCAATCCCATTGAATCCTATTAATGGGATTCAATGGGAACCCATTGAATCCCATTCAATTTTTCAATGGGATCCCATTTAATCCCATTAGTTTTTTTCAATGGGATTCAATGGGAATTTTTTCCTGGGACTGAAAGATTACAGTATTACAGACTGGTACCATCAAACAAACTGTAGAATTAAAAACTGCTTACAAGAGTCTTTTGGTAATCAGCCAAGCTCTACGATAAACTTGAAGGGAAAATTTGTTGAAACCTCAAATGGGAGACAACCTATAAACTTAAACAGATCTTAAGATATACAAATAACTCTAACATTGCTTAAAAACTCAATTTGTAAAAGAAAATTGCATTTTCAAAACACAGGTAGCCAATACTTTAAAACGCAACTTCAAGAACTTCAAATAACATACTGAGGGTGTGCTACTTACCCGCTTCACTAAAATATTGTTCTACACTCGGGAAGACTGCTCAAAATGCTCCACATGACGAAACCACAATCAATGACCATTGAAATCTGGATCTAGAGAAAAGGGCTGTAAGAAAGAAACAAGAAAACAAACAAATATTTAAACATTATCCATGCCAGGGTCATGTCTTTTCCATACAAAAAACCACCACAACATTACAAAAACCTGTGCTGTCACATGTATGACCAGCAGTGGTTGGAGTGTACCAGTGAGTTAACTAATCAGCACAACCTATGCCATCAAATGGAAGACCTGCAGTGGTCGGAGTGAAGCAGTGAGTTTATTAGTCAACACAACCTGTGCCGTCACATGGAAGACCTGTGCCAACCAATCGATGACCTGCAGTGGTTGAGGTGCAGAGAGTTTACTAATCAGCACAGCCTGTGCCGTCGCGTGCACGACCTGCAGTGGTTGAAGTGAAGTAGTGAGTTTACTAGTCAGGTCAGCACAATCTGTGCCATAAGAAAGATGACCTGCAGTGGTTTAAGTGTAGCAGTGACTTTACTAGTCAACGCAACATGTGCCATCACATGAAAGACCTGCGGTGGTAGGAATGAAGCAGTGAGTTTACTAGTCAGCCCAACCTGTGCTGTCAAGTAGATGACCTTGCAGTGGTAGGAGTGAAGCAATAGTTTACAAATCAGCACAACCTGCGCCATCACAAGGATGACCCGCAGTTGATGGAGTACAGCAGTGGCAGTGAATTTACTAATCAGCACAAGCTTTGTCAACACATGGATAACCTGCAGTGGTTGAAGTATAGCTGTGAATTTACCAAACAGCACAACATGTGCCATCACATGGATGACCCGCAGTGCTTGGAGTGTAGCAATGAGTTTACTAATCAGCACAACCTGTGCCGTCACATGAAAGACCTGCAGTGGTAGGAGTAAAGCAGTGAGTTTACTAGTCAACACAACCTGTGCTGTCAAAAGGATGACCTGCAATTGATGGAGTGCAGCAGTGGCAGTGAGTGTACTTATCAGCACAACCTGTGCCATCACAAGGATGACCTGCAGTGTTAAGTGAAGTGCCAGTGACCCTACTAATCAGCACAACCTGTGCCGTCACATGGATGACCTGCAGAAGTTGGAGTGAAGCAGTGAGTGTTACTTACCAGAACAACAAATGCCGTCACATAGATGACCTGCAGTAGTAGGAGTGAAGCAGTGAGTTTTATTAATCAGTACAACAAGAGTCGTCACATGGATGACCTGCAGTGGTTGAAGTGTAGCAGTGAGCTTACTAATCAGCACAAACTGTGCCGTTACATGGATGACCTGCAGTGGTTGGAGTGCAGCAGTGGCAGTGAGTTTACTCATCAGCAAAACCTGTGTCGTCACAAGGAAGACCTGCAGTGTTAAAGGGGCACACCGGCTTCGTTGGGCTATTTGGGCTACAAAATAGGCTCAAATATGACTTCAAAGGTCTTCCAGGAATGGAGAAGAACGGTTCCTAAAAGAAACCATCAAATTTTGCCGTTTTTGAGCATTTTTCAAAAACGAAGGTCACGTGATTTATCCGAACCAAAAAAGTGGTTCGGATAAATCACGTGATCTTTGGAGATAGTTTTACTTCCAGCGGTATAAAAGTAAATTACTGAACCAAATTTAAACCTGTTTTTTTTATATTATTCATGAGTATTTGACAAAAAAGACTATGTATTCAGATTATTGATACAATTTGTAAATAATGTTGAAAAATCGAACGTAAGATTCGCATTCAGAGAGTCCGTGCAACCGAAGCGTGTTTTACGGCACACCAGCGTGGGAGCTAGCGGAACGTAAACCTTGGGGCATATCCTGTATAGCCGGTGCCGTGTCTCGTGGGGCCAGAGAGACAAGCCCCGGGCATGAACTCCCCAGCTTGCCGGTCTAGCCATGAGCTTGGGAGCTTGTCGGAGGGGTAGGGAGCCAGACCAACAATTACGTTTTTTTTTAGGAGGGTTTTAGTCTGATACCCTAGCTATTATCCCCTAACTATTACAACGTGTTGCCTGCGCTACACACGCGGGACGACGGCGGGGAATATTTATCCCATACAGCTGGATACTTCTATGATAGCTGCACAATGTCCACCCCCCCCCCCAATTGCTGCTTTTGCAGGCTTTCCCTTTGGATTTATCGTGTGTTTTGTTTTTACTTTTTAATTTTCGATGGACCATGATTTTCTACCTCCATGGTTGGACCACCTTCTGGGTGTTTTTCCTTGCGATGTTTTTTGTACCGATCCTTGGATGTCGAAGCCTCTCCATTGCAAGTACACAGAATATAGTACGTCGTCGTACACAGAATACAAGTTGGGTGCGTGTTCGCGATCGTAACCAATAACTGTTTCAATGGCAAGTTCAACCGAAACAGTTATTGGTTACAACCGCGAGCGAACTTCGACTAGGACTGACCAAGAGCAAGGAACCTTGCTCTATAAGCCTTTTTGAGATATGGCGGACACAATACTACGGCACTATTATAGGTTTGGGTAAATTTGTATACACCCAAATCACACGGTGTACTCCTATAGTGTCCACCATACCTCAAAAAGGCTAATGGACTGACGTCCGTTCATGTCTGTTTTTTTTTTACACGTGAATTTGTGCTTGATGGATATGAAGTCTGGGTCCTCATGCCTTGCCATTGTTATGACTGATACATAAACAGAGCACCAGTCTACTTACAACATTGCGCAACATTGTCACGTAAACTTGACAGTTGCAACGGCTGGAAAAGCGTACAAGCTGACCTTTGACCGGGTTTTGTTTTTTTCACATTTTTCGTTAATTACGTGATATTTGGATGATTTTTTTTTTACAACAACCATTTAAAAATTGTTGTCTGTCATTCCAAGTTACTATATAAGGTAAACAGTAAGCCGGTGTGTCCCTTTAAGTGAAGTGCCAGTGACCCTACTAATCAGCACAACCTGTGCCGTCACATGGATGACCTGCAGAAGTTGGAGTGAAGCAGTGAGTGTTACTTACCAGAACAACAAATGCCGTCACTTAGATGACCTGCAGTTGATGAAGTGCAGCAGTGAGTTTACTAACCAGTACAACATGTGTTGTCACATGGATGAACTGCAATTGTTGGAGTGTAGCAGTGAGTTTACTAACTTATATAAATATTTCAACATGTAGGACCTATACATAAAACCAAAGGTGAGTCAACGGACAATTGTGCAAGGATTAAGTTGTCTTTATGAATTTACTATGACTGAATCATTAATGGCAAAGCAAAGAAAATCAAGACAAACCTGTTGTAAAAAAGTCCACTTCACTTAAAGAGGCAGCTCAACATCTCCTTTATGATGTAACATCAGTGATTGGCAACAGTCATACAACTTCTTGAACAGAATGCCTGCAAAATATGAACAATGAAAAGCTGTTAAGAATTGATAACAGATGCACGACATGTCTTGTAAACTGGCTGTTTTCAATCAATTATGAGTTAATGTGTCATGTGGAATGTCTTAGCAAGACTGATGTTTGGCTTGAAATTGGGTTCAGGTTCTTATTATGGCACTTGTGTCAGATTAACTGTTCCGTTATACTCGGCTTCACCACAACTATTCCAATCAGGTGCTCCTAAACCATAATAAAGGCAAGCAAGTCAATATTTCCATGTTGATGTTACTATAATCAGATAATGTGTAAGGTTTCTTAAACATTCAGAATTTTATTGGCCTACCAATCAATATTTCCATATTAATGTTACTTTCTGTAAGTTTTGAGGCAATATGTTCCTGTCATCTCGCTAAACGAGGATGGATTTGAATGTTATTGATGAAAATACTGTTTCAGTTTTTGCTTTTTCTTTTACAAGTAGACACTAAATTTAACTGAAACTTTCACAGGTGAGTTTTATTGTTTAACAGCTTTAATAAAACAAATCACAAAATATAAGTCTATTTATTTCCCACTACAATCTGAAGAAGATTTGAATTTAAACAGGCTTTGGAAGTTTCCACTTCCCCACTTGAACCATCTTGAAATTGTTCTATGATGAGTGCATCTTTCCTAAGTTGTTATTTTATGTTACATTTCATCAATACAGTTAATAAAGTGCTTCTACAAAGCCCTTGTTGAATTTCTAGACCCATGAGCTAGGTTAGTTGGTTAAATTTTTATCAGCCGAGTTGCCAACTTTACATTTACATATATACATGATATACAATAATATTTTTTGACGTTTTATCAAGATAAACGGTAAAGTAGACTAGGCCAAATTTTAAAAATAGTAACATTACGCGGCATTTTTGAGTAATAGTTGGTTACATACCTAGTATACCTAATATTGGGATGCTGAATCCGAAAATGGTGGATACCCAGCCTAAGTTTTGGTCCTTGAACCTGAAAAATAACATTTAAAACAACCAAGCAGACGACAGCTTCACACAATCTGTTACAGGCCGAAATAGTCAGGTTTTTCTGTGCTTTCATACAAATTTTGTCAGGATACCATACTAGTCAGGTACCTTGTTAGTAAAACTACGTTGTGATAGTGGTAAAGGGTCGTTGCAACGACCCTAGCACTTACCAACGCGTTGGTTCTGATGAGACAATTGAAAACGTTGGGGGCGCTATACCGCTATTCTTCACATCTCATCTCATCGTGTGTGTGGGTGTGTGTAGCAATCATGTAAACAACATACGATAGTTGCGTACACTTTTCATGAGGTCAGATCAGACAGGATTTACAGTGTAGACTCCTTCGTTGCATGAGTAACACCAAATACCTGGATCTGGATGTATATAGTACAAACAATATGAGACTGTAAATAACGTACATTTTTAGCAAGTTAACGGAGCCGATCCTGTTGATTTTGTTTTAACATTGTCGCAACTGAATCATCATTTTTTCATTGTCATCATTTGCCGATCGTGATGTGAGACAAGGTATGTCATGAAGTCATGAGGGCATCGTGTGTGTGTCTTATGACTTATGACTGGATGAAAACATAGGCCTATGGTCTGGGCTTTTGTATGTGTACCAGTTAAAACGTCGCATATCGTGATATTTTGGCTGCTAGTTATCTGACTTAGGCAGATTTGTTGGTTTTTGGGGGGTTTTTCGCTTACAGTAATCACTATGATTTGGGTTGTTAAGAGGAGGTTTATGGTCATTGCAAGTCCTACCGTGACAATTTGCGCTTGCGATCACCACTCTCTGCTTACTGTGTAAGCGCGAAAATCCTTGGGCTAGCTGTGTAAATGAAGAATGCTTAGCATTAACATGGAGTATGCAAAAGCAAAAATTCTGTGCTTAGCAGTGAAATACATGTTGCATAAAATACATGAAATACATAAGCGCACAATTACGTGCTTCCCAGGGTTATTTCTTTGCTTACGGTAAGCAGAGCCATGAAGTTGAGCCCAGTTTAGTGAACTTGAATCCAGGCTTTATGCTAGTGCTCCAGTGCATCATCCAATCTTCCATACCTGTATACGATGATCTTCAGAAGTGCCAAACAAATCCAGCATGTTCGCTTTAGTGTTATCTGGATAGGTTTACTCTTATGTAAAAAAAAGGTGTAATAATAATAATAATAATAAGCATTTATATAGCACCATCTATCTAGAACACTATTCCGAGGCGCTGATTAAGTATTTTCCTGCAAGGTATTGGGGGCTACTTTTGAAGTATGAGACCTACTCCTTAACATAGCACCATGTAATGGTTTACAAGGTGCTGTGGCGCAATATGCTGCCGATCAAACCAGGAACACTGGGGCGGACCCCTTCTCTTTTCGATAAGTGCACTGGGTTCTTTTACGTGCGTTACACAACACACGGGACCAACGGCTTTACGTCCCATCCGAAGGACGAAGCAATCATGGTTAAGTGTCTTGCTAAAGGACACAAGTGTCACACCGCGACTCGAACCCACACTCTGCTGATCAGAAACACCAGAGTTTGAGTCCAGTGATCTTATCCGCTCGGCCACGACACACCTGTGTAGAACACAGCGGTGGTACATCCAGCTAAGGTTTCCTATGGTTTGAAGTCCCCCCCCCCCTCTCCTTCCACACACACAAATTGGTCAACCCTGTAAATCAAGACTTATTCTCTTGTTGTATGGACCAAGTAGTTTTTGGCAACATCCCCATGAAATGTTCACAGGTTGATTTTGGATGTAGTGCTGCCCGTTGCAAGCGCTTCTTAAGCGGGCCTTGCGAGCCCTTAAGCCCTAGCTGTCATGCCCAGGATCAAGCAATTGTTACATAAATTCACTTATTTCTCTCTTAAAATGTGTAGTATTGACTTCTTTTTTTCATGTTTGTTTTGTATGAAGGTCGACAAAATAAGCAGCCGAAGGGATTGAAAACTCCAAAAAGAGAGTCACAAAACTGAACTTTGACCTATATTATTTGATGTTTGATCGTCCTTTTTGTTGTTGCAGAAACTAGCCTGAAATAAATGCAATTTTACCAATGTCTTCCTGGTTATTTGAAACTTTGATTTTTCTTTCTTTTTAGGGCTGCAAGAAATAGACTGAGAGTAATGCGACTTAGGTATCAAAACAACAGGGTAAGGATTTTTTAATTACCTTTCTTTGCTAAAAGAAAAGAATGTCACTGTTTAAGACTAGCATTGATGTAGCGTGTCATGGTCGAGTGGTCTAGTGCAACGGACTCAAGTTCTGGTGGTAAAACATCAGGGTGTGGGTTCGAATCCTGGTCATGACACTTGTGTCCTTGAGCCAGAAGCTATACTATAATTGCACCCAGGGGTGTAAATGGGTAGCTGCAAGGGTAGAGAATGATATTGACTGCCACATCAGCCCGGGCTGTATAATAATAATAATAAAGACATTTGTAAAGTGCCTAATGCAAGAGCCTCTAAGCGCATGAAAAACAATAAAATATACAATGAGTGAAAGATACAATTACAAATAAGCAGATTACAAATAAGCAGCTTCAAACAGAGTTTTTAACAGAGACTTAAAACAGTGTAAAGAACTAGCCTGGCGAGTTTTTACAGAAATGGTGCAGCGTAAGAAAATGACCTGTGGCCATAAAAAATGGACGAAGCTCTTGCAGATGAAAGCAATGACTGTTGAGATGAACGTAATGTCCGAGTAGGGGAATAATGGTGAACAAGTTCAGATGAATAAGCAGGAGATTGACATGTTTGAGCTTTGAAAGTTAACAAAAGAATTTTAGAAATTGTTTGAAACTTAACTGGGAGCCAATGCAATTTCATTAGTACTGGTGTAATATAGTGAGAACGAGGTAAGCAAGAAACAAGGTAAGCAGCAGTGTTTTGTACACGTTGAATTTTACCAAGATCTTTATCAGGGAGTCCATACAGAAGAGAATTGCCGGAATCAAGTCTAGTTTTGACGAAAGCGCGAACAAGATGAAGAGTAGTAGCTTCATCCAGGTAGGGGCGAATCTGTGCTATTTTTCTGATAGCCATGAGAGCTGCTTTGCAAACAATCTCAACATGTCTACTCATGCACAATGAAAAATCCATAATTACACCGAGGTTACGAGCAAATTCAAATAGTTTAATAACAGACTGGGCAATATGTAAGTTTGGCGGAGAAATCTTTTTTTGTGAAACGAGATCTTAAAAATAAGATCTCAGTTTTGGAGTCATTCAGAGTGAGTTTGTTGGACAAAGCCCAAGATTTGACATCTTGAATGCATAATTCAAGTTTAGCAATGGCAGACGCGCGATCAGCAGGATCAAATGTAATGTAAAGCTGGGTATCGTCAGCATAAGCAGCACCATGGGCAGCAATGAGGTCTTGTAAGGCTGCACTGAACAATATAAATTCAAGAGGCCCAGCTACTTAACCTTGAGGAACACCACACAAGGGATGATGACGATCAGATTTAGCATTATTGATGAGAACATGCTGGGTTCTGTTGTTTAAATAAGAAAAAAACCAGTTAAGGGCAGTTCCCGTAATTTCATAGCGAGAAGATAAACGTTGAAGGAGATGCTCATGGTCGATAGTGTCAAATGCAGCTGAAAAATCTAACAGCAAAAGGATCGCTTCCTTATGATTGTCCAGTGCACGCAAGATATCATCCTGCACACAAATGAGAGCAGTCTCAGTACTGTGGAAAGGACGATAAGCAGACTGCATCTTAGCATGAAGGTTATTTTCACAGAGATAGTCTTGAAGTTGACGAACAACTGCACGTTCAATCAATTTGGAGATGAATCTCAAGTTAGAGATAGGACGATAATTTGACAAACACTCTGGGTCAAAATGTTGCCTTTTCAGAAGTAGCAGGATGCAAGCCTTCTTAAGATGATCAGGGAAATGACCAAAAGACAAAGACCTATTAATAATCTTTGTGAAGACTGGCAGCAGATCAGAACAACACTCCTTAAAATCAGATAATGGCAGAGGGTCCAACTTGCAGGAGGTAACCGTACAAGATTTGATCATCTTCATCACTTCGTCAGAAGTGACTACACAAAAAGTGCCAAACGAAGAATTACAATGATCATGAATATCAACGGAGATGGGTGATGGATGAATATTATCAAATTTACCATACAATTTCTTAAATTTATCTTCAAAGAAATTGGCAAAATTATTGGCCAGATCAATAGGATTGTCAAAACTTGGGAGCTTTTTCATACACTTGGGAGAAGAAAGCTTGTCAATATCACGGAACAGATTTCGTTGGCTGCACTCGGATATTTTACGACGATGATAGTTCAGGGTTCTCCCCACGTACAAGCTAGCGTATCGGCCCGATACACAATATTTTTTGGCCGATACGCCGGCAAAAAGGCCGAGCACATTTTTTTCCGCCCGATACGCTTTTCAATTTTTGAATACCTTTTTTCATTGATTGCAGCAAATGATCATACTATCACAGTCTCTGTCCAGTGCCTTGGCCAACGTAATTTATAATCCATCAGTAATGCTTTCTTTGATCTACATTGTGTGTGTCTTTGATCTACATTACGTAGGATATGTCGTCCCGGTCGCTGAAGTCAATCACGATCACATATACAGAAAACAACACATTCCTTTCTTATGTGTGTGTGTAGCGAACGATCGAAAAAGGAAAAAGCACAAATGGCCATGGAAGTCAGTTAACTGTTTCCCTTCGATGCCACGTGCACATTTTTCCGAAGACGGGTACCAGCGAAACCATGCTCATTCTCGACCCCAAAAGAGCAAGCACGTTGATCGCTCAATCCCACATGCATAATCCATGCTACTAAAAAACATGTGCATACATGTTTAGAGCGGTGTTAGAGCATGTCCAATCAACAATGGCTGCTAAACAAAATGGAGCGAAAGGATTGAAGGCCTACTTTAAGCCAATAAACGACAAGCCAGCGTCCGACGGTGTGGCAATTGAAGTGAGTTCGTGCGCCGATCAAACGCAGGGTTCCGAATCTAAAACTAAAAAGAGGAAGACGGGAGTGGACCCCTAATGGCACAACCATTATAAATGGCTGAGCGTGACTCCAGATGAGAAAGGTTTATTTCTAGATAATGTTCCATTATTTGTTTTATTTATTGATATTTATATTATTTTATTATGTTTTATATTAATGAGGGCTACTTGAAGAAATTTAATTGACAAACAATATATCACGTATGTAAACAAATTATTTTGACTTCTTTTTAATTTACAGAGAATCTTATTTTCAGTGTAAACTGGAAATAAATCAGAATAAATCAGTTGAAATGGGTTCACCACCCGTAGGGGAACCCCTGGCCAATTTTTTTTTAATGAAACATCTATTTATGCTTTATTAAATTTATTAAATAAATTATTAAATAAAAATGACTATGATGGTCACACATTTACATTCATTTATTTCGTTACTCAATATAGAACATTGAAATCAAACCAATGGTCATCAGATGATGTAAACTGTGTGAGTCATTTTGTCAGTTTTCTCCAACAATAACAATTTGTAAAAGTAGCAAATTCAAAGGCTCTAAAATGCACCAGAATGCAGCAGAGAGCATCTAGAACTTCAAATTTTCCTGGGCCCTTAAGCAGGCCCCGGACCCCATGCCGCAAGGGGCTTTGCACTTCGCGCTCGCATGCTTGGATTGTAACTTAGCCAGATTGAAAAGCCCCATAGTTTTCAACAATCCTGGGGAGAACCCTGTAGTTAGATTTAGCATTGTTAACAAGGTCCCTGTATATGATACACTGTTCTTTGTGGCGACGTTTCTCCTGCTTGGCTGCATGTAGAGTATCACTATACCATGGAGCATATATGGACAGCGCTATAATTAATTTACCATGTCAACTATTGTGTAAGATAACACCTAAAAACAGCGCCTAATATACTTAAGACCGACAGCTTTTTTTTTTTTTAGTTTATGACCTGCATATTGTATAGAGGTTTTCGGCTTGATCCTCCGCACTGGTTAGTCCGAACAATATAAAATTGCACAGCGAATCTTTTATTTCAATCGCAGTGACTCGAGGTAAGAAAAGTATTTTGTTTTGGTCTGTTCTTGTCTCTTAGTACATTACATAATCAGCTAAGTTGAGTGTTACAGTTTTGTGCCCATTAGTGTACGATGTCACAATACCACAGCACGTGTATTGCCTGTCTATGGGAAGGAGGTTGATCACCTCAAGTGGCCGGCTGTGGGACAGGTTTTTGGATCGTTTTTGCTTTCGTCTTTATTCTCTTTCTACATATCATTAAGAGGATGATTAAGCTGTCACAAGGAATATAGATGTCAACCTAATTGTAAAACATAACAAATTTCAACGGCAAGTGAAGAAAAAACATAAATGCCTATGTGCAACTCTACCAGGAGTAAAGAAGAAACGGCGTTGTCCATTGAGCTGAAATCATGTTTACAGCTACAGTAGCTGACGTTAGTTACGTTTACACCAGAAAAACAAACTGCTTAATTTTGTTTTCTAATATTAAAGCCCTGAAGATTTCTGGATAATCTGGCACTTTTTTGGTGTTCTCAATACCATTTAGGAACATAAACATTTTTAGATTAAATCAAAGTTTTAGATTTATCATAGTTTTTTTATATTTCGATCCACCAGCAAATCACTTGGGCGGGATTCGAACCCACAACCTTTGCATTGCTATAAGCAGATGACTTACATGTACCACTAGACAACTGAGCAAGCCGAGTGGAAAGTACTGAGTATACAGTGCTTCATACAAGGTTGAAGGGTAAAAAAAACACTTTATCCCAGATGCAAAATTAACATCTATTAAAGCCTGATGACATCATCAATATTATTTTTATGAAGGAAAATGCTGGTCACTTGTCATTCCATGCAATGAAACCATGCCTAAATTCCCTTCTGTGTTGACCACAAAGCTGACATTTTGACTTTGGAATAATTCTCACCTTCTGCTTAAAAGGGAAAGTCAAGGTCAAAATTTCTGCTGATGAAGAGATTGTAAAAACAAAATATTGGTTTGCTCAATAGTTTATTTTCTTCAATTATTCAAATTTGACCTAGAGTGACAAAAATATGATCTCATTGTTCTGGTGTCGCCTTTATGAAATGTAATTACCTTGATGAAAAAGAGTGGAACAACATTAGTAAAACAAATTTGGAAATGTCACTCATCACCAAAGATTGATTTCATTTTTAAGGATATGTACATGTACGCAATGGAAACAGACATTATTTTGTCCTAAAGCACAGAGATTTGCCAACAAGTGATTGGCAAAAGATAATGTTGCCAGCATCACAAATAGTAATAAATAAATGATAATAGACATTAATTTTTGTAGAAACAAAAACAAAGTGTTCGGTCTTGACACGTCGAGTTAGAGTACTGTCTCAGTACAAAATATTGATAAACGTAAAGTGAATGGTGGCTCTAAAGATTTGCAAATTTGATATAAGAAACATTGAGAAAATTTAAAAACTGATGATGTCATTATGATGTCAAAACTTTTTTTAATCAAGACTTTGATAACCCCTTTTAACCTTTAAGCAAGATATACTCAGTACTTTTTCGATTGAGTTTTGTAAAAAAAAGAATAACACAGGCAAATTACTCGGGTGGGATTTGAACCCATGACATTTACACTGCAAGAGCAGATGTCTTACCACCAAACCACCGAGCTAGTGTGTCTTTGTTGGCAGACAAATGTGCTGGCAATTTTGCAAATTTGCGTGGAACAGACTAACAAGTCTCATATCAGGCAACGTGGACATTCTGATCAATGAACCTTCTAATCAATGGAGCGGAACAGCCAGCCACAGTGCTTTTTGCATTACACACAGTAAGTGCGGGTCGATACAAAGGTAGCTTTTAACGTCCGATTTCGACCCAAAATTTAGGTAAAATTGGTAACATGTGTAAGCAAAAGTTTGAGCTGGCCTACAGACCTACAATCTGATGTAAAAATTGTGATGAAATGATTTTTTAAGTAGTTATTGAGAGATGAATTGTTGAAATGTTCAACTTTCGGTTTGAACCAGAAGTCAGAGTCAATTGCGGTCACACTCTGTGTGGCATTTTTAAAGTTATGACAGGCCTATCCGATGATGTATAGATTGTAAAAATCCATTGTGTAGTTGTGGAGTTATGATTTTTTCAAATATTAAACTTTGATATAATGTAACTCGGCACCTAATGACTTCATCATGAAATCACTAAAGCAGTGTCTTCTACTAATACATCTAACAATGAGTGAAGTTTGAAGGTTGTGTACGTTAAGTGCGTCTTTGTTAGCGGACAATCACGGGGGATAATAATTGTTGTTCCGGGCTGATTGCCCGAACACCTAAGAAGAATAAGAAGAAGTATTTTTTATTTTTTTTATTTTTTAAACGGAACAAAAACAAGAGGTGTTCCGGGTGGGTTGCCCGAACAACTAATAATAATAAATACAGGTACAATGTATGTTATGCATAGATGCTTTGTCATTATAACAAGTGGAATATTGAATTTCATTTTTGTGCTATTGCTAATAAATTAATAAAGGAAAAATCGTTAATAAATGAAAAGTAACAGAGTTTTTTTAAATTTTTTAATTTGCCTGGCCTGTTGCCTTAAAAAGTGAAGTACTGTTATTTTTTAAGGAACCATACATAAATCTTCCCTTACATAATAACCTGGACTATTTTAACTAATCAAACCCTTCCCTGAAATATAAGTTTCCAAATTATATGATACATGTACTTGTTCTAATAAGCTGTCAGTGTGAGTATAACGGCCATGTCTCACCAGTTCCAGGCAATCTCGGAAAAAGAAAACATTCATCCTTTGATCTTGATCCCAAATTGGTAATAAGTGTTGGAAAAATAACTCCTATTCAATCGAAGTGTTCCTTTTGCATGCAGTTTGGTTGGTTGCCTCCATGCTGCCAGTAAAAACCTGCCCATTGTCGCATGGCCTTAATTTTACTAGCCTGATAAGCGGTTGATACTTATCATGGAATTTTGCAAATTATTCTGAACATTTTAATGGAAAATTTTTAGAAATTTTGAAACCCATCACTAGAGGGTGCATATAAGAGTTACATTTTTACTTGGTGTTGGCACTATGCCAACACTGAGCCACAAGTGCGCTCTCCACGCAGGGTGTATACACCCAATGCTCACATTGAGGTATTGGCTGCATGGAAATGTCCATACAGTAAATAACCATAGCAGTATTTTTTAATGTGGCGGTGTCCATGTTACTCCAAATAAAAAGCAGCAATATTTTGCCAAGTAGCATTCCAATCAACAAATTAATTTGTTACATTCAATATAAGACCAATCTTTACATACCAAAGCAGGTGAAATTATAACAAATGTTAGTATTTATGCGCTTTTAAATTTGTATCAAAAAAGCCTTTCTTATTGCCATATTTTAGTTTTGGTCACTGATTAAAATGACACTTTCCAGTTGTCTTTATATTGTCTTCATATTATATGTTTTTGTTTTCATGTTGACTTAGCTATGATGTCATTAATGTTAGTTTCGATATACTTGCATTGAACTACTTCATCCATTAAAACTGTCCTCAAATTCCCTACTGCTTTGGCTTGACTGCTCACTATGACATGAATGAGGCTGGGGTTTTTTGTTTTTCACTTCAACTTCCTGTTTTTATCGGAAGACAAGGTCAAACCGGGGTTATCTTTGTGTGACATTTGCCAAGCTTTTGAAAGACCTTTTAGGACACATGGGATCGTTTTAAAACAGCTTCAGTACTTCTAGAGTTATGCTTTATTGAAATAATAAACTTTGATTTAATGTATTGCATCAACTAATTACATCATCATTATGACGTCATTACTACTTGATCATCTTCAAGTTACAGTCAAAATTTTTAGGATCATCTACAAAATGTATACTCTACCCACATTTAAAGTTTTAAGATGATGTAACTACACAGCTATGCAAAACAAATTCTTCTGCTGTTGCCCGAACACCTGATTAATAGTTTTTGGGTTTGAACTGAAAATCATTTACTTCTGAAAATAATTTGAACTGACTGGTACTGTGAAGAATGTGTAAAGATGCCCCCCCCCCCAAAAAAAAGAACAGTCATTTGCGTTTACTTTGAGGACGCAGCATACTAGTGACATAATGTTCACTTATTAGGTACACATGTGTAACTTCTTTAATCGTACAGCAGCCATCTAGCTAAACATCATCCTTTGTAATGTTTACAGGGTTTGCCATAATTTTCTGTACAAAGACAAAATATGTATAATGACATGTTCAGTTTCTGTCCTCCATTATTTTTCAGATTAAAGTTTCTGTGAAGTAAGTGTTGATTTGCCATGTCCCGATTGTCTCATTAATGACCCCTCACATCATCGTTAATTTATTTTTGCTACCCTCATGTTTGAATCACCCAAATAATGGACAGAGATTTTCCCATCCATAATGGCTATATTACAACTGAACTCACTAATTTTATTCTCAGTTAAAACCTTGTCTATTTACATTATGTCCTTTTACATTTTGAAACATTGTTTGGGATGGTTTACAGGTACTTACAAAAAATCACAACAATCAGAAAAAATGCTAACATGACAGATGTAAAGTGGTATGCTTTGTTGTATTGCTTGACAAGTTTCTGTATTGTCAGGAATTTAGCACACATTCACGTAAGATTATTTTGATTAGGCATTTCAAGAAAATCAGAATAACAATTGTAGAAGTTGTTAGAAACCAATATTTCCAACTATTGCTACTACTACTAATATCAAACATACAAAGGTGAACTCTCTGCCTAAAAGTCACGTATTTATGTTTTTTAATCATTACCAATGAAGCACCATTCCTTTATTATTGTGCAAAGGTAAAATACTACAAAGAAGAAGAAGGTAGAAGATAAGAGGGATTTGAAACTTTAGAAAACATCTCCCATGAGTAGGATTTGAAATATTGAATGGTGGAGATACAGTAATTAAACCTCGCTTTTGAAGTGGCACAGCATTTTCCTCTGGTAAGCATTGGTAAGGGCCATTTCTATGAGGAGAATGTCAATTAGTATTGGATTTTTGCAAAGGGTCACAGCAAAATCACAGGGCACTGTGGCTATTGCTGTGGGTGCTGTGGGTTGAATTCAAGGCCTGGAGATACAAACTTGACGGGCTTGTGGTAACACCATGGAAATATCTCCCATGAGTAGGATTTGAAACTTTAAAAATTCAATAATAATTCATAGTTTTATATAGCGTTTTATCTACGTCTCAAAGTTGTTATTAATACCTTTCCAAGACAGGTTGTTGAAGTTTCCATATTATGCGACCAATTTATGTAGCTCCTTGTAATGGTTTACAAGGTGCTACGGCGCACTTTGTAACCATTGCCAGAAACACAGCAGCAAACCCCTTCTCTTAGCTAAAAGTGTAACTGGGTTCTTTAACATGCTTTACACAACACAAGAAACCTACGGCTCAACCTTCCATCAAAGGATCAAGCAATAATAGTTAAGTGTCTCGCTTAAGGACATAAGTGTCAAGATCGATATTCTAACAATCAAGTTTGAGATAACACCATGTACATGATATCTCTCTTTGAGTTGTGGTGGTTCTAAAAAGAATCTATGGTGTAACAACTCAACATTTTGATCAATATGCTCTGATGGTCTTCATGAGAAAGGTGCAAAATTGTCTGACTTACCCACAAAAGTGACGTACCCATTTGGAAAGCTATTGCCTGTAATGCTCAGTCATGAAAACGCACTGGTTTTTCTCAGCTTTATACTTGATAATCTTCTTGTCTAAAACTCCTTGGTGATCTTGATCTCTGAAAATGGATGTGATGCGCAATCAATGAAGAGAAGACATTTGGTCTCAGGAAGCATTCTGTAATATTTAATCGAGATTATTATTACATATTTCTGGTAAGGGAAACCAAAGGTGCCTCATAAGTGAAATCAATCACTGTAGCTCGCAAGCCTGAGGAAACCTGTACACAAGGGTGCTCGCTATGTGAACCAGAAACACTAGGGTTGACCCCTACTCTTTCACGATAAGTGTTCTGGGTTCTTTTACGGGCACTACCAATCCTAGTATACAGGAACTACAGCTTCATTTCCCGTCTGTAGGACAAAGCAATTATAGTAAAGTATCTTGCTCAAGGACAAAAGTGCCACAACCCGGACTCAAACCCATGCTCTGCTGATCAGAAACACCAGAGCTTGAGTCCAGAGCTATGTGAGATTCCAGCATGCCATGGCTGATTATCTGCTGGGCCTAGAAACAATCTAATCCAACAAAGAGTGTTTCCTGTCAAGTTTCTTCAAAAGAAAACTGTAAATCACTGTGCCAATGAACACCATGTTTGGTTTCATTTCTGTGGAATGGTTTCACAATACTACTCCACCTAAAGGTGAAAATTGGAAAATAGCCAGTGGTTAATAATAGTATCCATACTAATGCAAGGAACGTGTCTGTTTGTGAAAGAAAAATTCCCAGGTGCCTGAATAGATCAGGCTGCAAATTTTCGTAAGACCTATTTTCGGTACGGTGATCAAACTAAGGGGGTCAATTTTTTTTTTTTTTCGTATTTCAAAATTTGATTTTATTTTACATATTTTTGAAAGAGGATGAACGCACGCAAGGAGGACAGCACGGCTGATGATTTAGGAAAAACAGGCGCAACGAAAACGACGTTGACATGCTGCACGAATCATGTGCGGCACCAAAACCTGGCTCGCAACCCACCCGCAAACCCGGCCGCTCTCCCATTTGGGTCAAGTTCGCACACGGACCATGCATTATGCATAAATTATTACGCCGATATTAAATGGTACAACATCTGGGCCCAATATCATGGCTCTGCTTACCGTAAGCAAAGAATCGTTGCTTACGGACGCAGGGAACTCCGCGCTTACGTCAAGCGTATTTCACGAGTTAGCAGGGAATTTTTGCTTGTGCGCATGCGTACTCCACATTACTAGGCATTCTTCGAATTTGGCGGTATGAAGAGCCAAGAAATTGGGCCCTGTTGGGTACCAGGTAATTTCGACCTCCAGCTGTCGGCAACTAGTCTGTGTGCGAATTTGGCTCGCATATGATGGGTGCCTACATCGTCATCCGACCTCCTCTGGCGGCATGGGATGCACTGCATGCGGTTATTAAATGGTACAACTTGTGTTGGGTACCAGACAAGTCGACCTACAGTCGGCAAACGCATATGATGGGTGCCTGTGTTGTCATCCGACCTCCTCTAGCTGCATGAGTTATGATGCTCTGCAAGTGGATGCTGCCATGTCACAGAAACTAACAGGAAACTAACAGCTTCGCGAGTACAAATAAATTGACTAACTTCAAGTGCTGTGATTAAAACTACGACTCCCAGGTTACCTTCCCCCAATTGATGTCCATGCCCACACACCCCAAGGATGCCATCCCATTTGAAATCTGGACTTTTGAGATTTCAAAATTACCACAATAAAGTGTGATAAATTAATCGTTTTTAAAACTATTTTTCCAATCAACACTAGACAATGTAGGCCTATTTGGCTTTACACTCACATCAGGTTAAATCTTATAATAATAATAATGTAGATTTATAATGCGCAGAGCTCCACCTGCAGGTGCTCGAGGCGCGATACCAAAAAAAAAATAAAAATACATTAAATAATCAAGTAATTGATAAACGAATTTAACAGCAAAAAGTAAGGAGAACAACAATTATGAGAACGCTTGTGACATGAGATGAGTCTTAAGAGCAACTTTAAATTGAGATAGTGATGAACATAATTTGACCTGCAAAGGTAGTGTATTCCAGAGACGTGGAGCTGCAATTGAAAAGGCCCTATCCCCCCATGTGTGTTTGGATCTAGGTTCACAGAGAAGAGACATATTGCTGGAGCGGAGTGTACGATGAGGTGTATGGAGTGAGAAGAGAACTATATGCAGGAGCCAGGTCATTCAAAGACTTAAACAGAATAAGCATCAATTTGTATACAATTCTATAACCAACCGGTAACCAATGTAGCCCATACAAGACGGGTGTAATGTGCAATGATTTCTTTGTCAAGGTAACCAAGCGTGCAGTGGAGTTTTGGACGCGCTGAAGACGAGCAATCTAATCTTGAGGGAGACCGAACAAAAGTGCATTTCCCATGTCTAACCGGGAGGTTATAAAACTGTGAACAATTTGTTCAGTAGCATGTGGAGTTAAATATTTCCTAATTCTACCAATGTTCCTTATATGGAATGAAGATGAACGCACAATGCTAGAAACGTGAGAACTAAGAGACATCGAATTATCAAAAATAGAACCTAAATTTCTAGCAGATGTTGCTGGGGTAATGTAATCTTAAACACACAGTAAATGGCATTTATAACAAAAGCGCTGAAAAGGGGCTTTTTTATAGAGAAATACAAACAGAATCTAGACAGGTATAGTTTTAATATGCCTCCCCCTTAGAAAAAACAATTTATTCCCTTGTGCCCCCTAAAACATTACCCCCGTTTCGACAAGGTCCCCAGAACATTCTACATTCCCAAACCACAGCCCTCCCTAAACAAAGATCAAGAGGGAAAAAAAACTGACTAACAATTCTGAACCTACCATGTAGCAGGCTGGGAGTTCTGGACACAAGGAATATCTGAAAGAAGTTTCACCTTCCTGCATCAGGTTTAAACATTAGCCCAGGTTGGACTACCCGTTGCATACAAGGTGACAGAGTCCAGGGTACAAAGGTCCCGTACCATTGCAAATAATTTATAACAAGCATTTTTCATTTTTATACCTGATGGAGGAAGCTGAAACATCGCTCACATATTCCTTGTGTCTGTAATCCCCAGCCTGCTGGGTTTAGAATTGTAAGAATTGAGAACAAATACTTAATAAGCATTTTTCATATTTATACCTGATGGAGGAAGCTGAAACTTCGTTGGTCTGGAACTCCCAGCCTGCTGCTGGGCTCAGAATTGTTAGTTTTAACTTTGGGTGTCATTGTTTGGAAAATATAATGGAAATTGACACCTTGGTGTAATTTTCTGTTCTGACTCTGTTTATGAATACTCGCACGCAAGCACACCCATAGTAAGTTTGTTAAACTTGTTCTAGTCTGGTGCAAGAGTCCTCTCGTTTTTATTTGTCATATTTCCCTGCGAGGGAAAAATTTCCGCATTCAGCCACCAACTTTTTGACGTTTTTAAAAAGTTTTTTTCTTCTTTTTTTTTCTCCAGTTCAGACCTGAGG
The DNA here is from genome assembly GCA_023634235.1 of Pisaster brevispinus. Classification (NCBI taxonomy): domain Eukaryota; kingdom Metazoa; phylum Echinodermata; class Asteroidea; order Forcipulatida; family Asteriidae; genus Pisaster; species Pisaster brevispinus. Next base: position 69,636 of record JAMKCF010000068.1, on the reverse strand, counting down.
ATGTGTTCTATCGATTCGGTGAATCTTGAAAACGTAAAAAAAAAAAGTTTTCATAGGGGATCGGTTTAAAAACTAGGGATATTTGGTTAAATCCTCAAATTTGGGCGGAACCCCCCCCCCCCCCCCGCTTTTTCCCACACTGTCTTCTTCTCTCCTGTCTCCTCACTCACCCAGTCTCCATGTTGTCCCTCCATGTTTCTACCTGTATCTTATCTACTGGAAGGAATGAACGTTAGCAAGCAATCAGATAATGCAATGTACTTACGGAGATTCGAACCTGTAACAATTAAAGAGAGAGAACAAAATTTGTACCGTGTGGTACAGGCTATGCTCTCTTAATAATTTAATTATTAAGAGAGCATAGCCTGTACCACACGGCTTTGAGGCATTGACACCAGAACGGTTTGTTTGTCGTACATGTTTCTCCCAATACCTGGTTCACCAAAGGTCATAATGAATATGTAATTTTTATGAATATTAAAATAAGCTGGGTTTGTCCAATGGCTTGCATAAACTGAATATTCATAACTTTGTTTTGGATTATTCCATTAGTACAAGCAAGCCCTAGGTAAGTTCAACGTGTGCTTTGTGGGTTGTTCTAATTTCCCTCCTAAATATCATCTTCGATTATTACCCATTCCACAAATCAAAAAGTCCTAGCGAATTGTCAAATGCGCATGAACGATGACCGACTGATTGGAGTATTGCAAACTTACACAGACAGGAAAACGAAACAACATGGCGTTTGTTTTCATCTGCAAGATGTTTTCACTGCAAGACGAAGCCTTGCGATTTTGGGACACCTTTTTAAACCTTTAGAATTGTTAAATTCTGCCTGTTTTCTGGCTGTGTATGTTCGGTAAAACCTCCTTGATAGGTAAGAATATAATTTAGTGAAATTTAACCAGAACTTAGGGAGATAAATTGGTGGCGGGCAGCGGAAAGTTTGCCGGAGTCCAACCTGGGCTAACACAACAGTGACATTATACACTGTCATGACTGTAATTGTGCATGAATGATGTACTAACTACTTTACTATCCTATGCGAGTGAAAGTTTTTACGGACATAAACAATTCATATTCATATAAACACACAGATTTACCTATAATGATACACTAGCAACAATACTACCTTACAGCTGCATATTAATGGGCTAATTTTCGCTTACCTGACAATTTACTCTCGGACTGTTCAGAACACGTCTTTTTGTAAACCTCTAACATGTGTGTTTTTGTTTGTTTTCATTTCTCATCAACAACAGAGGGCGCTATGTACAACTCGAATATTTTCAAAGGTGATGCCACTGCACAACAATTTTTGTTGCCGCAAACTGAATGATCATTGATACCTCACCATACGATGACACAAAAACCAACAACAACAATATAAAATCACTAACTTTTTTAAATCAACGTTTAACGATAGGCCTAACCTTTCAAAGTTAAGTGTGTGTAACAGATTAGGTGCAAAGCTTCAGCCTAGGGAATGGCCTTTGAACATGAGTAAAACATGTCTAAAAGATACGGCGAAGGAAATAATTTTAAAAATCTGATAATTTGTACTCTTTCGTTAAAAGCGTTTATTAATGGGATTAATAGTGTAGGGAGCCGGTCTTCAATTCATGGTAATGCTTTTGGTTGGTGGCTGGCCGATGTTCGGCTTAGTCCATTAACTGCGGCCAGCCATCAACCCGGTCATAGACCACCCAGTGAAGACTGGCTCCAACACTATTATATTCCCTAAGATAAAAACGGAAGACATTTATTTTTATGAAGCTTAACTTTTGGTATCGGGAAGCAAGTTAGTTTCTTCAGTAGCCTACACGAATGCATGAAACAATTACAATGAGAATGCCATCATTAACAAAGAAGACACGATTTGTACTTGAAGGATCGTTAAGTCGTTAAGTACGTAATATTAATATTCTTTTTAATTTGTGGCACTTCGGTAAAAAAGGCATAACCTGTTGTACATCATACATCAACCACTGGTCGGCGAAATGCTGAGTTTCCTCATTTATTATTATGCATCCTAGTTATTTCGGTCCCTATGTGAACGACACTAAACAGGGTCAGGCGAAATTCCATCTAGCATCGGTTCGGATACATAAATAGCTTCATTGATATAAGATAACATTATGTTTTCCGATCTTCCGGGGTCGACTGAAATGTTTATCCTATGATATTCAGGACATTTAAATAAATGTTTTCTATTATACATTAAAATTTTTTATACACTTTCTTCTATTTTGGTTTACTTTGCTTTAATACTTTAATGCTGTAAACGTGGATTTTGTTCTTTTAGTGGGGCAGGGGTGAGGACGGTGGTCAATCGAACCAGAAAAAAACCCACCCTAGTTTGCAGAGAGACAATTTCTGTTCAGGCATTTTATGGGAATTCAAATCTAGATGGAACACGTGGAGAGATTTCTCTCTCTCCAGCTCTGATGTGTTTAACATTACAATTGGCAAGCACACCATTGTTAACGAAGAATCGATTCGGAACACTATACACTGAGTACTGCATAACCATGACAACTTAAACCATCCATTGTAGTATTACATAATTCTCATTGCATAGAACTGTAGATATAAGGTAAATATTTACTGTGGGATTTCTATGGCTTGGGAAGGACAAGTGGTTTGCTAAGTTTCAATCTTATGCGTCCACGAATGTTGGTTACGGTCCCCAAGTGAACACCATCCCTTACAGTAAACGAAAGTGTCAGCTACTGAACAAAAAAGGCCAGGCAATATTCCTTCCATATAGGTTTGGATGAAATTTTTTCGAGGAAGAAAAAAATAAGAGCGCCCCAAAAAATGAATTTCGAGCTTTCTATATAAATGTTAAAAATTTTAAAATATTATTTTTAATAAAATTTTAATTAGAGGGCACGCTCACGTATACAAAGCAATTTTTTTAAATGCAATTCGATTTTTAAGATTTTACGAACAATGAATTTTCATTTTTCTTTTCGTTTGTTATACCTTGGCCTGCCAAAGTGCGTGTTTGGTACTGGCAGTACTTTAGGTAGCTATTGGAAGCAATGACTAGCTGGAAGAGAGATTGTTTTCAACTGGCAATCAGACCATTGTTAAAATACAATCTTTGTCACAGGACTTTGTTCACAATGAATCAGAGCTTACACACAACAACGTAACCCAAAGGTTTACTGTTGCTGTGCGAGTTTGGAATTCTATAGATTGAGCAGTGTATAACCATGACAACTGAAACCACCCATTCTAGTATTATATAATTAACATTGCATAGAACTGTATATGTAAGGTATACAATCATTGTTGGGTTCCGATGGTTTAGGAATGAAAGTGTCCGAGGCACTTTTCTCTCAAAACTTGGTTTCAAAACGTTTATTTTATAACAAGATTTTTCAAATTGTATTCACTTTTCCCCCTTTGTTTTACTTTGAACGACGTCTAAATGGATTCTGTTCTTTTGGTGGGGTGGGGTGGGGGGTTCATTTAAACTCTGGAAAACACCCTAGTTTGCCAAGGGACAATTTCTGAGCAGCGTTTCATGGGAAACTAAAGCTAGAAGCAACATGTAGAGAGATTTTTCTCTCTCCAGCTCTGATGTATTTAACATAACAATTGGCAAGCAGACCACTGTTAATGAAGAATGCTACGATTCGGAACTCTTTACACTGAGTACTGCATAACTATGACAACTGAAACCATCCATTGTAGTGTTATATAATTTTCATTGTATATAACTGTAGATGTAAAGTAACCATTCATTGTAGCATTCCGAAGGCTTGGGAAGGACCAGTGAAATTCTAAGTTTCAACCTTATGCGTGCACGAATGTTCGGTCTCTATGTGGACACCATCCCTAACAGTAAATGGAAGTGTCAGTTACTGAACAAAAAGGGCCAGACAATATTCCTTCCTTGCAGCTTTGACTGTGCTTTTTTCACGGAAGAAAAAAAATAAGAGCACAAATATATCAAATTGAATTTCAAGCTTCCAAGAATTGTTTAAATATTGTTAAATATTATTTGTAATAAAATTTTAATAATAGGGCACCCTTACCTGTACAAAACAATGTTTTTTTTATGCAATTCGATTTTAAAGACTTTACAACCTTTAAACCAGTGCGTGCACAAATGGTTGTAACATTCCCACATCAAACGAAAGTTTTAGTTACTGAACAAAAAAGAAAAAAATTGCAATTTTACTTCCAAACAGGTTAAGATGCAATTATTTTACGGAAGAAAAACATGCTGTAAAGAATTGCTTGAAATTATATCCTTTGTTTAAAGGAAGTTTTAATAAGAGGGCACGCTTACGTGTACAAATTAATGCAAGTCATTTTTAAAGATTGTATCAAGGAATGTTGATTTCTTCCTTGATTTCTGCTTTTCTACCCAAGCCTGCAAAAGCGCCTTTTCGCGGCAGTCCAGATCATGGGCTGACCTAAAGGTTTACTTATTGTTGTACGATTTCGGAACTCTAAAGATTGAGTACTGCATAACCAAGACAACTGAAACCACCCATTGTAGTATTATATAATTATCCTGCATAGACTTGTAGATGTAAGGTAACTATTCATTGTGGGTCCGATGGCTAGGAGAGGACCGGTGAAATGCTAAATTTCAGCAGTCTTTGATATGAGCCTATACATTAACGTTACGGTCCCTAAGTCACAGCCTTAATCGCTAACAAAAATGTGATTATCACCGAGGAACAAAAAGCGGGTCAGGCAGTTTTTTTTCCCAAACCCTTCTCTTGACGAATTATTTAAGTGTTTCGAAATTTTAGGAATCGTACAATAAACATTAATCTTGTATATTCCTTGAGTATCAACATCAACCAACACGTTATTTTACAATGAGCTTAGTTGGGCCACCATTCATCATTCTTTGCCGTATTTCAATCTGCAATAACAACAGCACATACATTTTGTTAAGGTATAATTTCAGGGGCCAGACAAAATTCCCGTACAGCCTCGGTTTGGTTTCAGTGGGTTTTAGAGTAGTGAAAAACACAATGGTGGTTCGAGTTTTAAACTATCCAATTTTTTTTAATTTTTTTTGCATTAATACTAATGGTAAACTTGCCGAAATTAACTTGAAATTTGACTTAATTTGTATTTTCTGTAATAACTGATTCAGTTATACGATTTTATGTCAACAGAAAGAGTTATGTAAGGTTAAATTAATTCAAGTTTTCCCGAGAATTATAACACTACAAAACACATTGCATTGGTAACACACGATTTTACTTCTTGGTAACACAAATACACATTTGAAGGGTCGCCCAGTATTGGTTTGATATTAAAAGAGCACAAGTGTTTACTACAATTTATTTTGAGGAGTTTTAAAGGCATAAACAATAATTTTGGTAAAAACATGTTAAATCCTTCTGCATAGAACACAGACGCTCACACTCACATGACTCCTGATTACATTGTTCACAAAATGCCACACTTCTTCATATACTGCCCTTACTGAAAAACATCAATATTTCGCACTCACAAGTGCAAACCTCCAAAGCGAGGCTGAAAGGGGACACAAGACCAAGCTAGGGATTCCCCTGGAATGAGATTCACAGATGACTATTCAATTTTAACACTGTAACTACATGCATCACGCATCAATTGGGAACACGTTCAAAAAATCAAAATCACAGTGGACCTCAAGGGACTCCATCAACTGTGAGTGACGTAACGCAATGAAAAGAACAGTGTCAAATGTTAGGGAAAACTGAGCATATGGAGAGGGCGCTATGCTAGTTTAACGGTCGCAAAATAGTACCGTTGAATATTTAGAAGAGATATCCAAATAATTATTTGATTTTCTGCGCAAGAATCAGACCTACTGATTTTCGGACAATGGAAGAGGGTCAAGGAACGGGTCAAGTTTACCAAGCCGAGTCGACCCTTCATTATCATTGAATGCACTGAGTAAAAATTTAAAAAAGAATGAAAACGGGTAAATTGTATGTCGGCAATTCTCTGCCCGCATAACTTAATATGTATAATTTACAATAACGACATTCGTTAATTGTTATTTTAAATATTGTTCAAAGTCAGAATCAACTTAAGTGGCCTAATTCGTTTGTTCTTCGGCTTGTCTTAACTTCAACATTTTATACTGGTTCCGACCCCCAAGATCTAACATTGCCGTACGGTTATCTTAACGACGTGCTCATATTTATTGTTTTTATTATACTTCTTTATATATTTTCATTCAACTGTGATTTTCTTGACTATAATGGGTAAGGCCTGGAATGTCGGTAAGTCTGAAGGGAACTTCAGGACTTTTAAAGATGTTATTGGTTTCCCACTAGAAATCCGGACTTTTGATATAAAAACAAACAAAAATGTGTTTTATTTTAAAGCCAGAGTTTTAATTCGAAGAGCAAGTATCGCGGTGTCAAAAAATGCAGGATTCAATTTCATGGTTCCGCTTACCGCAAAGTTATGAGCCTGTATCCCCCGTAAAATACTTCATTCATGGATCATGAGCGCGGACTTCCGCGGTGAGCACAAATGTTAGTATTCAAACCGGAATTTGTTAAACGGTACGGACAATGCACCACGAGTTCTGAAAGACCTTACAATCAAATGACATTGGTCCTTGCGGAATACAGTCATGTTCATGTATGCAGCACACTGGAAAGAACAATTATGGCAAACGTGAGAAAAAGAGCAGAACGAGGGCGCTATGCCAGTTTAACGGTCATGCTTTTAGTACGGATTCCTCGAACGGGCTTCATAAAATAACCGTTCCTGGATGAGTAAAGGTTTGTTGAAAAAATGAATAAAATAAATATAACAATTTTAGCTAAAAAATGGTGAGGCAGCGTGTACGATGACTTTAACAATAGTTCTCTAACATTGTACACACACAATCGTGTCCGTGTACAACTTTATATTTATTAATTTTTGTATTACGTGCCAAGTCGATGGTTTGTTTTGTGCTCGGCCCGTCGATTCAGCTAAATGTACCGTGTGCACAGCTCAAGAGTTTACCTTATAGCATCTATGTAATTTGTAAGCTTATTGAAAATATTGAGCTTGAAGCTTGTTTTGGCTTGCATTAATACACGGTAGAATCCGTAAATCATTACAAAATGTGTGATTTCAATACAACATCACACTGGTCCTTGCTGGACCCCATCAACTCCATGTACACGCTACAACTGAAAATTACATTGGAAAAAGTGAGGTAGACAGAGCAGAACGAGGGCGCTATGTCATGTTTACAGTCACAATTTTAATACGGTATCTAGTAAGGACGTCAAAAGATTCAGGACTAAAATGTGGTATTGTTGTTGTCAAGGCCACAATTAGGATTTTGCCGGCTTCAGTCTAGGATGCAAATGCTAAAATAATCTCAAGATGAGTAGGTTAAGTTGAAAAAGTATTGTTTGGAGCAGCGTGAACAGCCCGACAAAAAAATGCGTGCACACAAACGAATGCGTGTTTGTATTTTCCCCATGTAATTATTTTTATATGTAGGTTTGATTCTTCGTCAACTATAGTTTGTTTACTGTAGTCTTGTAAAAGTCTTGATCATTGAAAAAGATAATAGTGAGATTGAGCCTCATATCACATTGTTGAAGAGATAAAGAGAGAGAGTGTGTGTGGGTTGGGGGAGGGGGGGGGGGGGGGGCTTCTCTGCCCGGACTACTTGTAAGCCTCTCTCATGAGCAGACTGTTCCTTCTCAGTATCAACTTGGTGATGAGATTACAACTAAATAACATTTTTAAAACAATTTCCAAATTAAACACGATTTTTTTCAAACCAATCATATACTAAGTATAGTGATTAATTCTTTTTTGTTTCTGAGGTAAATTTGAAAACTGTACTTTTACCAGGTTAACAATTGTGTAAATATGCACAGCGAATAGACCTGTCCACGCACTGATATCATTATAAGCAATATTAGTAGCGCTGCCAAGATTTGCATTACACCTTAAGAGTTACACACTCCAGGGGCATTTTCAAAAATTTTGTTTCCTCGGTAAGTTCAAGAACGTTCACATTCCGTAGGCCCCCTACGGGTTTTCAAACAGATGGGAGGGGCTTAAGTTCGAACCCAAGCCATGGTTTCGAGAATGAGCCACGAGAAAACAATACTACGGAGGGCGTCCTTTAATGGTGTCATTAATATAAACGCGCGCACATGTCTACAAACTGAATGTGATTCACCTACCTCATGTAATACAGCTCTCGTCCACGGACCTTCCTTGCCTCACACTGAGATATAAATATCTGGTTTGAAGCAAGTTACATTCGTACTGTCCTCCTAACGGTTAAACACTTCGTCAGCTCGGAAAAACAGGCACTCTGTACGAAAATTAACAGACACGATACAGGCACGTTGTGTTTACAATAGCCACAGAACGCCGAGTCTATAGTTCCCTACGCAGTGTAGCCACTCTGAAAAAAGTTTTTCCCAAGATGACCACCTGAAGTTTCCCAAGATTTCCCATGCATACCAAACCCCTATATTCACAGTAAATTTCATAACTTTGTCAAATAAATCAATGATTTAATATTCAAAATTTCACGAAAGGTGAACAATTAACTTGGCGCTTTTGCATACAACAGTACAATGACTATCTTATTTGCGCATGCCCAAATCACTACGGGGGCAGCACATTCCATACGTACTTGCCCAAGCCTTGCACGTGTATAATACACGTAGCTGCAGCTAAGCACGCGCGCTATACATGTATACTACTTGGCTACTTGGCATATACTGTAGTGCGTGCACCCTAGTGTGGAGTGCCTGTTTGAAAATATTGTATTCTTTTAAAATCGTTTCATAACTTAAACATAAATAAACAAACTGTAAAAACAAAAGTTGTGACAAATGAGCGACAATTCCCAAGATCTTGGGAACATTCCCAAGCAGTGGCAACACTCTCCCTACGCATGTGTGACGAGGAATGCTCTAAATATCCTACAAATAGGGGCCGGGCTATCAACGTTTGTATATTTCGTGCTATTGCTTTAGAAACCCTTTTCCCTAACTATAATGTTTTGTAAGTTTAATTTAAATAGACTGCATAAAAAATATATATATATAAATCACTGAAACATTTACAATAGAGTGTTTCTTTACTTATCATCTGCAAGACGTCGTCTAGCCCTGTATTCACAGTAACAATGACAGTTCTAATTCTAATTTTGTTTTACATTCCTGACGGCATTAACTTCCCTCCCCAATGACCCCATATAATACCGACAATGAACATAACAGCCTGATCAGAACCGGTCAAAAAAGAAAAAGAAAAAACCCTCCTTAAAAACAAAAATAATGCAAACTATTAAGCCCGAAAAAAATACATTATAAAGAATAGGGTGAAAAATGAGAACAACAATAAGTAAAAGCGAAATAGAAGTAGCAAGCAAGGTTTGGCAATCTACGGGTCAACAGAACATAACCACGAGGGCAAAACATATTTGTGCAATTTTATTTATTATTAATTTCATTATCCCGGCACAGCATTATTTTCATACTACTTCCCTGAAGTCTGTAAAGATATACAGAACTGGGAACTTTTAACAAAACTGTTCATTGACTGAATTATTTTTGTTTAAAATTAAGACCAACCTGAGAATGTTTATACAGACAAAACTGACTTTGCTGCAACAGTCGGGACCCCCGATGCCCACAGTGACAAATGCTGATTTCATTTAGTCTTGTATGCCTTGTTTTGAGTTTTTCTGGTTTGGATCATAGATAAAGAAAATGGTTGCAACATGGTGAACAGCATTTAGATTACCTTCAAATTTTACCTCAACACCTTCATTAATACCAGTGTTGTGTCCTTCCTTGTCTCTCATGAAACTTATCAGTAAAAGTATTGTCCAATCAAGAACATTTCCCAAACCACAGCCCCGACTTCAATCCTTCATAGATCTTCATACACACCAGAATCATTTTCTTTAAGATTTGGAACCAGCCAGAGCTCCATAAACAATACTTACTCTAAATGTGTATATGACACTTATTCAATACTTTCAAAGTATAACTCAATAATTCAGCCAAGTCATCATTTAATAACTTTACCTCCTCAAATTGTTAGTTGATAGTATAAACACTATTCTTAATAATCAAACATCTTACTTAGACTTCAAGACATAAGCTTTTCTCAAAGGTAAATCTACAGTTGTCCAATTTTCTGATACATATCTTAAAGAGATGGGAGTATTGTTCTTTGGAAGAGTTAAATCATTTGTCTTTCAAGAAACATATCACAAAGGGATGGTACATCATTGGTTATTGGAAAAGTACATTCATTCCACTCCTCTACCTTTCAAGAAACTTATCATCAAGGGATGGTATCACATTGGATTTAGGAAGTTTTGGGGGACTCAACAATTTCATCACAAGTTATCAGTTAGTAGGAACAGTTCATCACAAAGAACATGAATGAATGAAAGGAGTAAATGCCATGTCAGCCTCTGATACTCAATTTGTGCCTTTAAACAAATTAATCATAAATAAATCTTGTTTAGCTAAAAATATATAACTATGAGACATGTAACATGGAATGAAGTAGCTTACATATCTACAAAACACATCTGTAAGTTGATTTTACAGATTTGTGCTTGTATGACATCATAATTTGTGAAACCCCATGGCAAAATCAGGCTTTCTTGGAATAATGACAATGGCTATGCAAATACAACAGAGTTTTGGCAGGAATTGCCTAGTTGTTGGCATGGAAAGTCACAGTAGATCAAAAGATTTGTTATTAAGTGTATGCATTCACAACCAACCATAATCTGATAATTAAATAAATAACACAGCATTGTGCTAGCAATGACAACCAAATTTAATCATCCTTTGTTTTAAATTTACATACATTTGTTAATTAACTTTATTATTTTGGTCGAACAATAATGTTATACTTTATTTTGTTCTTTACAAAGTCAATTTTGTATCAATGGTTGTTTGGATTTTATATCCTAATAGTTTCTCTGTTGACCCAAATTTATCCCAAAATGGTCGGTGAGGTATTTGTACGTGGATGGGATCAATACTCAATTTTCAACACTCAATACTCAATTTTGTATTGAGAGCTTTTAGATATTACATCATTGTACTTTCTACGTAGCCATCGTTTTGTTCGACAACATTTTCATCTCTCAGGGTAAGATTACCTTGCATGCTCATAGAGGGTGTGTTGTTTTACTTGGGCTCCTGTTTATCTTGACCAGCAGTACCAGCAACTGCAGCAACACCTACTGCAAGAACACTACCACCACCTGTTGCTGCAGTGGCCTTCTCAACTGCAGCAGCTTTCTAAGCAATGGCTCAGAAAGTTCTTCCAGGAGTTTGTGGTACGCCTTCACTGCTACTGCAATATCAGAGGTGTCAGCATCATCCACTTCAGATGAGATTGTAGGAATTCCATTTCCAGTGACAACATTGCTGTTATTGGATTCTACACTGAGAGTTCTACTCCTGGTGATGTTCTCTCAGCCAACTGCAGCAATTATCTCAGCCACCTCGCTGAACTTCTGGCCGAAGTTGCAATCAATGAAGTAGCCCAGGCACCACAGACTACAACCAGCTTAGTTCCCTGATGACAATACTTAGTGCGATGATTTATTTCATTCTTGATTATATCAGTTTTTCCATCAACCTGTGAACATTGAAGCATTATAGAAATAAAAGATAGCTCAAAACACAGAATATTTTATGAACTTCAGGATTCAAAACTAGAAAGCTTTAGAAGTACTGATACTGTTTTTAGATCGATTCAACAGTTTTGTGCATGCATTCATGCAGTGATTAAAAACAGGTAACACATTGCAACTGTAACAAGTTCATGCCTCATTATATGACCCTGTTTCACTAATGCAAGTGTTGTGTATTTCTTTATACAGAATTGAACTTTTTTTCACCAAATAAGCTATAATTGTGGATAGGTTTACCTCATCAAGTTTGTGACACAGTTTTGTCTCCTCGTCCACCTCATCTTCATGTACTTCACTTTCAGTCTGGCAGTTCATTTCCTTCTTTTCACTGAAGGTATGTCATAATGACATCGACTGTTGGGGTCAAGAGGTTTGAGACTGAGCTTAGACAAGTAGACTGGTAGACTATTATGATGTTGTTGGTACAGTAATGTTTGACAATAAGAATAAAACCAAGAGAGGACCAGATTAAGATACAAGCTTAAACAGTGATGAACAAAAAAGGTTCAAACGTTCTCCTTGTTACTGGATGAGCTCATTGGCCAAGCATTTAAGATCTACTCTAGAGTGAGGAAAGTTGACTACCATCTCAACTGCATCAGAAGGACTTTTAGAACATACTTGTCCAAAAACAGCTCAAGAACCAAAACAGAAACCACAAAACAGAATTCATCTTCTTCTTGCAGTATTCAAAGAAGTTGAAGACTGAAATAGATTCCCCTACCTATTTCATTAGGCTAGTCTTCATCACCAGCAGTGAGCATGATGGCTCTTGGCGAATAGCACAATATGCAAATCCTGTAGTGAATGTCACTGAATATAACTGTTTGTTTGAGAGGTTAAGATATTATCAATCAATTATATAACCAATCATTTATATTATCAATGAATTATATTCTTAATCAAATACATGATCAATCAATTACATTATCAATCAATTATATTATCAATCAGTTATATCATCCACTGGTTTGGCAGACAGTGAAACATACAGAGGCTCTAGACTCAAGTACCATGACATGACAAGTTTATAGGTCATTGATGTAAATCTGTGTCTGAAATCTAAGCTGGGTAGACATGGAAATAAAAACTTGGAGTCTGAGGCAACAACTGTTTTGCCCCAATCCATGGTGTTCACAAAGCAAATAATTGCTACTGAAGATTTAATGTAAGTATCAAACAGGTTGAATACAAGGAGATTGGTAAGATAAGCGTTTGTGTGGTGAGCGATCTTTAGAAGCCAATATCATTTTCACTCTATGGAATACTAATGTGTGGATGAGAATCATTTGGAACCTTTTCATTTGGTAAAACACTTTTTAACTATTTTATGGAGTGGCATTGCCAGTATCAACATGTCATCTCAAGTATTCAATTGTTATTGATTGTTTAACAGTTGTCACTGATGGAAATCTGGGGCATTCATTTCCCAATAGATAGAGTCCTCATGGAAGTTGAACAAATTAAATTCTTGAACCTCACATTAAAATGTTGAAAAATGCAACTTTAATTCATACTCCTTCAAAAGAAATTTTTAGACAAGAAGTCATCAAACAACAAAAACAACTGCGTTTGGAGGAAATGATGTGTCATTTAAAGGGAAAATTTGCTGCCGTTTTGTTTGAACAAAACTCAAAAACTAACTGAAAGTTCTCTGTAAAAAAACGTACAAAATGAACACAATTAAAACTGAATGTAATCCCTGATTCCAGACATTCCTCCCTTTGCTTGTACCAACAAGAACTACAAGAGATCTATAGGCTGCCACTGATGTTATCATTGTATTCTAGTGGGAAGCAACTCTAAGATTTCAGTTTACCATGACCCTTTAACGGCAGTGGTTTAAGGCCAAGGTTTGAGCCCATTCACAGTAAGACAATCCATAAGTTCTGGAAAGAGAACAACATGTCTTGTGCAATTTATTTTCAAAGGTTGGTTTTACTAATTTGTTTAGTAAGGGTTAAATTTTGACAATGATATTCTCAAAAACAAACATTTCTTCTGAAGCTCCAAAAAGCTCTGAAAAATAACTATGCAGAGGCATGGTAAAGATGTTTGAATACCAAAGTGAAGTGGTTGAAAGACAAACATTTTTACTGATTAGTATTTAACAATCTCTGCCTGTATCTTACCTGGCCAATCAATGTTAGTAATAATCAAGTTGCCTTCCTGTGGTGAGTAATACCCAACTGCCTCCTCCTCTTCATCTAAAGATAAGATGAGTACAGAACTGTGACTTAGATACATGTAAATGGCAAAACTTCCAAATCCTGCTACCACTTTCAAAGAAGCTCCAAAAAGACACATTTCTGCTATTTATGAAATAAATCAGAAAATATTGCTCAACAAATTTCTGCTTAGCAGAAATGAGCAGGTATTGTACATTTGATAAGATGCTTTTACTGGTAACCTTATTCTGGTAAACACATTTTTGATGTGCTTAGCTAATTTTTGTGCTTATAAGCAACTCTATGAGCCAAACAGTCAGATTGAATTCAAGGTCATGTCATTCTTTGTTTGCAAGAATTGGAATCAGCGAGTCTAAATGTCCTTACTTGAGCTACAATATCTAGCCAAAAGACTAGATAGCTCAGTTACCTGGAAGTCCAGCAATAGGGCTAGATAGCTCAGTGGGAAGAGCACTGGCACATTTAACCAGCGGTCTAGCCAAAGGGCTAGATAGCTCAGTGGGTAGTAGAGCACTGGCACATTAAGCCAGCATTCTAGCCAAAAGGCTAGATAGCTCAGTGGGTAGAGCACTGGCAGGTTAACCTGGAAGTCTAGCCAAAAGGCTAGATAGCTCAGTGGGAAGAGCACTGGCACATTAAACCAGCGGTCTAGCCAAAGGGCTAGATAGCTCAGTTGGTAGAGCGCTGGCACATTTAACCAGTGGTCTAGCCAAAGGGCTAGATAGCTCAGTGGGTAGAGCACCGGCACATCAAACCAGCGGTCTAGTCATAGGGCTAGATAGCTCAATTGGTAGAGCACAGGCACATTAAACCAGAAGTCTAGCCATAGGGCTAAATAGCTCAGTGGGTAGAGCGCCAGCACAATTAACCAGCGGTCTAGCCATAGGGCTAGACTCAGTGGGAAGAGCACCGGCACATTAAACCAGTGGTCAAGCCATAGGACTAGATATCCTAGTTGGTAGAGGACTGGCACATTAAACCAGTGGTAAAGCCATACGACTAGATATCCCAGTTGGTAGAGCACCGACACATCAAACCAGCGGTCTAGTCATAGGGCTAGATAGCTCAGTGGGTAGAGCACAGGCACATTAAACCAGCATTCTAGCCAAAAGGCTAGATAGCTCAGTGGGTAGAGCACTGGCAGGTTAACCTGGAAGTCTAGCCAAAAGGCTAGATAGCTCAGTGGGAAGAGCACTGGCACATTAAACCAGCGGTCTAGCCAAAGGGCTAGATAGCTCAGTGGGTAGAGCACTGGCAGGTTAACCTGGAAGTCTAGCCAAAGGGCTAGATAGCTCAGTGGGAAGAGCACTGGCACATTAAACCAGCGGTCTAGCCAAAGGGCTAGATAGCTCAGTGGGTAGAGCACTGGCAGGTTAACCTGGAAGTCTAGCCAAAGGGCTAGATAGCTCAGTGGGAAGAGCACTGGCACATTAAACCAGCGGTCTAGCCAAAGGGCTAGATAGCTCAGTGGGTAGTAGAGCACTGGCACATTAAACCAGCAGTCTAGCCAAAACGCTAGATAGCTCAGTGGGTAGAGGTCAAGCCATAGGACTAGATATCCCAGTTGGTAGAGGACTGGCACATCAAACCAAACAAATTAATCATAAATAAATCTTGTTTAGCTAAAAATATATAACTATGAGACATGTAACATGGAATGAAGTAGCTTACATATCTACAAAACACATCTGTAAGTTGATTTTACAGATTTGTGCTTGTATGACATCATAATTTGTGAAACCCCATGGCAAAATCAGGCTTTCTTGGAATAATGACAATGGCTATGCAAATACAACAGAGTTTTGGCAGGAATTGCCTAGTTGTTGGCATGGAAAGTCACAGTAGATCAAAAGATTTGTTATTAAGTGTATGCATTCACAACCAACCATAATCTGATAATTAAATAAATAACACAGCATTGTGCTAGCAATGACAACCAAATTTAATCATCCTTTCTTTTAAATTTACATACATTTGTTAATTAACTTTATTATTTTGGTCGAACAATAATGTTATACTTTATTTTGTTCTTTACAAAGTCAATTTTGTATCAATGGTTGTTTGGATTTTATATCCTAATAGTTTCTCTGTTGACCCAAATTTATCCCAAAATGGTCGGTGAGGTATTTGTACGTGGATGGGATCAATACTCAATTTTCAACACTCAATACTCAATTTTGTATTGAGAGCTTTTAGATATTACATCATTGTACTTTCTACGTAGCCATCGTTTTGTTCGACAACATTTTCATCTCTCAGGGTAAGATTACCTTGCATGCTCATAGAGGGTGTGTTGTTTTACTTGGGCTCCTGTTTATCTTGACCAGCAGTACCAGCAACTGCAGCAACACCTACTGCAAGAACACTACCACCACCTGTTGCTGCAGTGGCCTTCTCAACTGCAGCAGCTTTCTAAGCAATGGCTCAGAAAGTTCTTCCAGGAGTTTGTGGTACGCCTTCACTGCTACTGCAATATCAGAGGTGTCAGCATCATCCACTTCAGATGAGATTGTAGGAATTCCATTTCCAGTGACAACATTGCTGTTATTGGATTCTACACTGAGAGTTCTACTCCTGGTGATGTTCTCTCAGCCAACTGCAGCAATTATCTCAGCCACCTCGCTGGACTTCTGGCCGAAGTTGCAATCAATGAAGTAGACCAGGCACCACAGACTACAACCAGCTTAGTTCCCTGATGACAATACTTAGTGCGATGATTTATTTCATTCTTGATTATATCAGTTTTTCCATCAACCTGTGAACATTGAAGCATTATAGAAATAAAAGATAGCTCAAAACACAGAATATTTTATGAACTTCAGGATTCAAAACTAGAAAGCTTTAGAAGTACTGATACTGTTTTTAGATCGATTCAACAGTTTTGTGCATGCATTCATGCAGTGATTAAAAACAGGTAACACATTGCAACTGTAACAAGTTCATGCCTCATTATATGACCCTGTTTCACTAATGCAAGTGTTGTGTATTTCTTTATACAGAATTGAACTTTTTTTCACCAAATAAGCTATAATTGTGGATAGGTTTACCTCATCAAGTTTGTGACACAGTTTTGTCTCCTCGTCCACCTCATCTTCATGTACTTCACTTTCAGTCTGGCAGTTCATTTCCTTCTTTTCACTGAAGGTATGTCATAATGACATCGACTGTTGGGGTCAAGAGGTTTGAGACTGAGCTTAGACAAGTAGACTGGTAGACTATTATGATGTTGTTGGTACAGTAATGTTTGACAATAAGAATAAAACCAAGAGAGGACCAGATTAAGATACAAGCTTAAACAGTGATGAACAAAAAAGGTTCAAACGTTCTCCTTGTTACTGGATGAGCTCATTGGCCAAGCATTTAAGATCTACTCTAGAGTGAGGAAAGTTGACTACCATCTCAACTGCATCAGAAGGACTTTTAGAACATACTTGTCCAAAAACAGCTCAAGAACCAAAACAGAAAACCACACAACAGAATTCATCTTCTTCTTGCAGTATTCAAAGAAGTTGAAGACTGAAATAGATTCCCCTACCTATTTCAACAGGCTAGTCTTCATCACCAGCAGTGAGCATGATGGCTCTTGGCGAATAGCACAATATGCAAATCCTGTAGTGAATGTCACTGAATATAACTGTTTGTTTGAGAGGTTAAGATATTATCAATCAATTATATAACCAATCATTTATATTATCAACTAGATATCCCAGTTGGTAGAGCACCGACACATCAAACCAGTGGTCAAGCCATAGGACTAGATATCCCAGTTGGTAGAGGACTGGCACATCAAACCAGCGGTCTAGTCATAGGGCTAGATAGCTCAGTGGGTAGAGCACAGGCACATTAAACCTGAAGTCTAGCCATAGGGCTAGATAGCTCAGTGGGTAGAGCACTGGCAGGTTAACCAGGAAGTCTAGCCAAAGGGCTAGATAGCTCAGTTGGTAGGCGCTGGCACATTTAACCAGTGGTCTAGCCAAAGGGCTAGATAGCTCAGTGGGTAGAGCACAGGCACATTAAACCTGAAGTCTAGCCATAGGGCTAGATAGCTCAGTGGGTAGAGCACTGGCAGGTTAACCAGGAAGTCTAGCCAAAGGGCTAGATAGCTCAGTTGGTAGGCGCTGGCACATCAAACCAGCGGTCTAGTCATAGGGCTAGATAGCTCAATGGGTAGAGCACAGGCACATTAAACCAGAAGTCTAGCCACAGGGCTAGATAGCTCAGTGGGTAGAGCGCCAGCACAATTAACCAGTGGTCTAGCCATAGGGCTAGACTCAGTGGGAAGAGCACGGGCACATTAAACCAGTGGTCAAGCCATAGGACTAGATATCCCAGTTGGTAGAGGACTGGCACATCAAACCAGCGGTCTAGTCATAGGGCTAGATAGCTCAGTGGGTAGAGCACAGGCACATTAAACCTGAAGTCTAGTCATAGGGCTAGATAGCTCAATGGGTAGAGCACAGGCACATTAAACCAGAAGTCTAGCCACAGGGCTAGATAGCTCAGTGGGTGGAGCGCCAGCACAATTAACCAGCGGTCTAGCCATAGGGCTAGACTCAGTGGGAAGAGCACGGGCACATTAAACCAGTGGTCAAGCCATAGGACTAGATATCCCAGTTGGTAGAGCACTGACACATCAAGCCAGCGGTCTAGTCATAGGGCTAGATAGCTCAGTGGGTAGAGCACAGGCACATTAAACCTAAAGTCTAGCCATAGGGCTAGATAGCTCAGTGGGTAGAGCACAGGCACATTAAACCTGAAGTCTAGCCATAGGGCTAGATAGCTCAGTGGGTAGAGCACTGGCAGGTTAACTGGAAGTCTAGCCATAGGGCTAGATAGCTCAGTTGGTAGAGCGCTGGCACATTTAACCAGTGGTCTAGCCAAAGGGCTAGATAGCTCAGTGGGTAGAGCACCGGCACATCAAACCAGCGGTCTAGTCATAGGGCTAGATAGCTCAATTGGTAGAGCACAGGCACATTAAACCAGAAGTCTAGCCATAGGGCTAGATAGCTCAGTGGGTAGAGCGCCAGCACAATTAACCAGCGGTCTAGTCATAGGGCTAGATAGCTCAATGGGTAGAGCACAGGCACATTAAACCAGAAGTCTAGCCACAGGGCTAGATAGCTCAGTGGGTAGAGCGCCAGCACAATTAACCAGTGGTCTAGCCATAGGGCTAGACTCAGTGGGAAGAGCACGGGCACATTAAACCAGTGGTCAAGCCATAGGACTAGATATCCCAGTTGGTAGAGGACTGGCACATCAAACCAGCGGTCTAGTCATAGGGCTAGATAGCTCAGTGGGTAGAGCACAGGCACATTAAACCTGAAGTCTAGTCATAGGGCTAGATAGCTCAATGGGTAGAGCACAGGCACATTAAACCAGAAGTCTAGCCACAGGGCTAGATAGCTCAGTGGGTGGAGCGCCAGCACAATTAACCAGCGGTCTAGCCATAGGGCTAGACTCAGTGGGAAGAGCACGGGCACATTAAACCAGTGGTCAAGCCATAGGACTAGATATCCCAGTTGGTAGAGCACCGACACATCAAGCCAGCGGTCTAGTCATAGGGCTAGATAGCTCAGTGGGTAGAGCACAGGCACATTAAACCTGAAGTCTAGCCATAGGGCTAGATAGCTCAGTGGGTAGAGCACTGGCAGGTTAACTGGAAGTCTAGCCATAGGGCTAGATAGCTCAGTTGGTAGAGCGCTGGCACATTTAACCAGTGGTCTAGCCAAAGGGCTAGATAGCTCAGTGGGTAGAGCACCGGCACATCAAACCAGCGGTCTAGTCATAGGGCTAGATAGCTCAATTGGTAGAGCACAGGCACATTAAACCAGAAGTCTAGCCATAGGGCTAGATAGCTCAGTGGGTAGAGCACAGGCACATTAAACCTGAAGTCTAGCCATAGGGCTAGATAGCTCAGTGGGTAGAGCACTGGCAGGTTAACTGGAAGTCTAGCCATAGGGCTAGATAGCTCAGTGGGTAGAGCACAGGCACATTAAACCTGAAGTCTAGTCATAGGGCTAGATAGCTCAATGGGTAGAGCACAGGCACATTAAACCAGAAGTCTAGCCACAGGGCTAGATAGCTCAGTGGGTGGAGCGCCAGCACAATTAACCAGCGGTCTAGCCATAGGGCTAGACTCAGTGGGAAGAGAACGGGCACATTAAACCAGTGGTCAAGCCATAGGACTAGATATCCCAGTTGGTAGAGCACCGACACATCAAGCCAGCGGTCTAGTCATAGGGCTAGATAGCTCAGTGGGTAGAGCACAGGCACATTAAACCTGAAGTCTAGCCATAGGGCTAGATAGCTCAGTGGGTAGAGCACTGGCAGGTTAACTGGAAGTCTAGCCATAGGGCTAGATAGCTCAGTTGGTAGAGCGCTGGCACATTTAACCAGTGGTCTAGCCAAAGGGCTAGATAGCTCAGTGGGTAGAGCACCGGCACATCAAACCAGCGGTCTAGTCATAGGGCTAGATAGCTCAATTGGTAGAGCACAGGCACATTAAACCAGAAGTCTAGCCATAGGGCTAGATAGCTCAGTGGGTAGAGCGCCAGCACAATTAACCAGCGGTCTAGCCATAGGGCTAGACTCAGTGGGAAGAGCACGGGCACATTAAACCAGTGGTCAAGCCATAGGACTAGATATCCCAGTTGGTAGAGGACTGGCACATCAAACCAGCGGTCTAGTCATAGGGCTAGATAGCTCAGTGGGTAGAGCACAGGCACATTAAACCTGAAGTCTAGTCATAGGGCTAGATAGCTCAATGGGTAGAGCACAGGCACATTAAACCAGAAGTCTAGCCACAGGGCTAGATAGCTCAGTGGGTGGAGCGCCAGCACAATTAACCAGCGGTCTAGCCATAGGGCTAGACTCAGTGGGAAGAGCACGGGCACATTAAACCAGTGGTCAAGCCATAGGACTAGATATCCCAGTTGGTAGAGCACCGACACATCAAGCCAGCAGTCTAGTCATAGGGCTAGATAGCTCAGTGGGTAGAGCACAGGCACATTAAACCTAAAGTCTAGCCATAGGGCTAGATAGCTCAGTGGGTAGAGCACAGGCACATTAAACCTGAAGTCTAGCCATAGGGCTAGATAGCTCAGTGGGTAGAGCACTGGCAGGTTAACTGGAAGTCTAGCCATAGGGCTAGATAGCTCAGTTGGTAGAGCGCTGGCACATTTAACCAGTGGTCTAGCCAAAGGGCTAGATAGCTCAGTGGGTAGAGCACCGGCACATCAAACCAGCGGTCTAGTCATAGGGCTAGATAGCTCAATTGGTAGAGCACAGGCACATTAAACCAGAAGTCTAGCCATAGGGCTAGATAGCTCAGTGGGTAGAGCGCCAGCACAATTAACCAGCGGTCTAGCCATAGGGCTAGACTCAGTGGGAAGAGCACCGGCACATTAAACCAGTGGTCAAGCCATAGGACTAGATAATCCTAGTTGGTAGAAGACTGGCACATTAAACCAGTGGTAAAGCCATAGGACTAGATATCCCAGTTGGTAGAGCACCGACACATCAAACCAGCGGTCTAGTCATAGGGCTAGATAGCTCAGTGGGTAGAGCACAGGCACATTAAACCTGAAGTCTAGCCATAGGGCTAGATAGCTCAGTGGGTAGAGCACTGGCAGGTTAACCTCGAAGTCTAGCCAAAGGGCTAGATAGCTAAGTTGGTAGAGCGTTGGCACATTTAACCAGTGGTCTAGCCAAAGGGCTAGATAGCTCAGTGGGTAGAGCACTGGCACTATAAACCAGCGGTCTAACCAAAGGGCTAGATAGCTCAGTGGGTAGAGCACTGGCAGGTTAACCTGGAAGTCTAGCCAAAGGGCTAGATAGCTCAGTGGGTAGAGCGCTGGCACATTTAACCAGTGGTCTAGCCAAAGGGCTAGATAGCTCAGTGGGTAGAGCACCGGCACATCAAACCAGCGGTCTAGTCATAGGGCTAGATAGCTCAATGGGTAGAGCACAGGCACATTAAACCAGAAGTCTAGCCACAGGGCTAGATAGCTCAGTGGGTAGAGCGCTGGCACATTTAACCAGTGGTCTAGCCAAAGGGCTAGATAGCTCAGTGGGTAGAGCACCGGCACATCAAACCAGCGGTCTAGTCATAGGGCTAGATAGCTCAATGGGTAGAGCACAGGCACATTAAACCAGAAGTCTAGCCAAAGGGCTAGATAGCTCAGTGGGTAGAGCACTGGCAGGTTAACCTGGAAGTCTAGCCAAAAGGGCTAGATTGCTAAGTTGGTAGAGCACAGGCACGTTAAATGAGAGGTCGTTGGTTAAAATTCCTTTTCATTTTCCTTTGTTCAATCCCAAATATTGTAAAGTATATTTCACAAATCAACAAAGAAAACCTGAAAATAAGATGACATCTGTTTCATTTTTAAATTAACATCCCTGAATTTCAATGGACTGTTTTTATGGTTGTTAAAAAATAGAGTAATAGAGACAGATTGTAGTTTAGCTAAATGAGTTAGCTTTGAACAGGGCCATTGCATACAGATTCAAGAACAATAAACGCCATGACCAGGACTTGAAATCCAGAATATTGACATCATGAGAACTTGAGTCCAGTGCATCAGACCACTCGGTCAATCTGGACTTATTCTTCAAAGACCAGAGATTTACCAGCCCTAAAAGAATTTACCTCTTACCTGTTTTTCATCTGTTAATGTTATTTCTTGCATCATGGTATCATGTCAGCCTATCTCAGCTAGATCTTCTTCCATCATCTCCATCTGTTGAGGAAACGAATCAAACTATGTCTCACTTTATTGATTTACTGATAAAAAATGTGGTTGAACTCTTAAAGTTTATAGCTAGCTCTGGGGAAACTCCCTGCTTGGGGGTAGCTTCAAGTGAGAACCCTGTGGCAAGTGTACTGAATAATCAAGACAATTGAGTCAAGTGGGAAATGAAGATGGGATGCCATTGGGATTACAAATTCAACTGAATTTCATTGGGTTAAGTCCAGGGAATAGACCCTGAATTGACTCAGATGTCACAGGAGCTGGGTCTGGTCTCCCTAATATTTCCCTTTTTAAATTCTTTAACTTATTAAAACAAAAAAAGTGATGTTTTTCACAGAGTTTTTTTACTTGAAGAAGCAACAGCCATTCGAGGTGTCTTAATTCTAGGTTAAAAAACAAATTTGAGAAGCAAACATTTCTACCAAGTGCGTTTTCGACTCAAAACAAATTGAATACTTGTTATCAACAATAAGGACAAGAAAAATACTTGTAGGGTGCAGGTATCTATCTCAAGTGATGCCCAAGGTACAAATGTAGATGATTTTTTAATCTAGTGGTTTGTCTGTAAAACCAGACATGTGGTAAAGTCTTACAACTATTCTCTGATGTTAACAGACAGTACATGTCTCCAGCTCCATGTTACAGGCAAAGGCCAATGACACTCATTCATTTGTAAAAAGTTCTTCTAGGCAACTCAAATTTACAAAAACAAACTCTGTTGAGGTCTTTTAAAAGATAAAAGCACTGTAGCTATGAAGATCTACTCAGTGTTGGATGAGGAATGAAAACCCTCAAGCCTATGTCATATGGGAGTGACTGAAAACACTATCCACACATGAAGCACTGGTCTGAGGTGTGATTCAAACCAGGGTCCATTGATGTGATTGATAGGACAAGTCACAACTAGACTAGCCTGATTCCCAACCACTTATTGTTTATGGACTCACTCTCTCTGTCTGTTTCTACCATGTGGGGAGTAGCTCCTCTATCTTTTCCTTCAGCTCTGGCTGAACCCCAAGCACCTTATCCAACTCCTCATTTCAACACTGGCTTTCAAAAGACTGACAGTGGAGAGAGTCTTCTTTCAGCATAATGGTAGCAAAGAGGTACTAGATGAGCAACCTATGATTGGAATAAAAGGTGCAACATTGATAACAAATGGGTCTCATAATTATAAACATAGGTCTGCATATACTGTTAAAAACAACTAATAAGTGTTTTGATACCCTGCTTGCAATGTGATAATTTATTTTGGGCTCAGCAAAAGAGTGTGTACAACTTGACTAGCATTTTTTATTCAGACAATTGGAATTTAATTTCTACATCCCAAACAGCAATTTAATTTGTTGGAAAAAGTGGATTATTTTGACAAATTGAGTTATCTTTAATAACCAATGTAAAAGAGTCTAATGTTTATGACTGAGTGCCTGGCTTAGACAAATCTGAACAATTCATGTTTTCCAACATTGCTGGGACACCACTGTGGTCATATAGGAACACCACTGTGGTCATGTACAAACCGAAGTCAAACATCAAACTGCCATACACATCATTGATCAAATCTGCCTGTGATGCATAAAAGACTACTACTGGATGCAGTGTATGAAACAGTGCCACACAGTAATGGTGCCCCATAAAAGTCACTCACACTTGTCTGTAGGTATTTTAAAACCAAACTAGGTACTCATGTTGAAGTGGAACAGCGCCACCCACTAAAGGTGCCCATAAAAGTCACTCACACTTGTCTGTAGGTATTTTAAAAACCAAACTAGGTACTCATGTTGAGGTTGAATAGTACCAACAAGTAATGGTGCCCTATTTTAGTAATTCAGATTTTTCTACAGCCACAGGCATTAAAGATCAGCTTCAGAACCCTTGTCACACACTCCCATAGACTTTATACACAAAATTCCTTCTGGAACATCCCTTTCTTTAGAATTCCCCTGTGCAGATCTTGTTGTTTTGATAAGTCTCATTAAGGCAGCCAATACTCACACACTGTGACCTGTTCCAAAGTGCAACTATTTTTCCTTTATACATGAGAGAACCAAAGGATCCCTAAACTGTTCAGATACATGCCAGACTTGTACAGTCTATTCATTCTTCACACACCATGTATTTCTGTATCATCATTGATTTACTCCAACAGATGGCTAAATATTAATGTTTTAGAGCAAACCCTTTTCAAGTAAAGATGCAGACATGTTAAAACAGCATAAAATATTTACCTGAAAGAATGGATAATTTGCCATTGTGTATATCTTCAAACCAATCCGCTATCTTAGATTATGCTTCATTAAACCACAAATGACATGAATCAACCAAGCTTGAGAGACTAGAAAACACCCAGACTTTATGTTTTTTTAACCCTTGTTAGTTACAACTAAAGCAAATGATTATTGTCTCAACAATTGACATTTACTGAGAATGCATATTGTCTTCTTGAGTGTTAATAAAATTGCACTCACGCATATCTTATATCTTATGGGCACAATTATTCTGCTTGAATAAACTTTGACTTTGTCCCACTTTTTTATGCTTCAAGAATAATTGGACCACAATGCTCTCATCTCATACCTGATTTCTTTGCTGTAGTTCCTGTCTAGCAGTGACATCATCTGCTTTAGCTATAGACTCCCACACTCCTCATCCTCAAGACACTGAACTAGACTTGAGTTCTCCTTCTGTAAAGAACAAAGATGAGAAAAAGGAAGATGATGTGAAAGTGAAATCTAGTAGAATTCTAACCAATGATGATCCTTCACCATGTTCAAAATCTCATTCATGAGAACCATCTTCTGTCTGAGGTGCATTTTTCTCCCCACCAGACTCTGAAAACAGTGAGTATTCAGTGCTTATCACACATCAATGAGAGGGTAGAACTAAATAAGATTATTCATTATCCCAGCCTCGCAGGCAGCGTCGTATAAATACTTCTTGTCACTTACCCCTGGAAGAGTTGAGCTTTAAAACAACACTGACTAGCTTACAAAAATGACTGCTCTGTGGACGAGCGGTTGTAGGGCGCTTAGCATGCGCATGTCTAAATACAAGTACATGTATGTATGTATGTATGTATGTTTTTACATGGTCACCCTGGACTGCAAGCAGTTGAACATGCCACAAGTCTTTGACTTGATACCTCAATTGAACACCCGCTCTGCATATGTCTCTAAACCAGAATGGGTAAAACACAGAACAAATCAAAAAGTGCAACATATTCTGATATTTCATACTTCCAGGGGGCATGAATGAACAAGGTTAAATCCTACACCACTGGGAATGAGGTTTTCCATTATCCCATAGATATGATGCTAATGTCCAATTACAGCTGACTGTGTTGTCTGTCTGTAGTGGGTATAAGCCGTTCGATCTTAATTTTGAGGCTAAAGCTTGCAACCCATATGTTTGTTTTTCTCAGTTTTCTTTTGTGTTGCTTGGTTATGTGTCTCCATGTCAAGTCTATTGAAAGTCATTATTTCCAGAGGTATTTTTACTTGTTATAAAGACAAGAAAAATAACCATGTGATGAGTGTTTACTAAAATTCTAGTCACTTTCAAATATATGATTGGAATTATATTGGAAATATATGATTTTGATTTAAGAAGAGATTTGAACTTCTTTCTGATCCATCCAGTAACTTCAATATTTCCTTTAGACCCTTTGATTAGGCCGCCATTGCTTAGGTCCAACAATGGAAACATGTAAGCATATACGTGCAACGCACAATTTTCAGCCATTGATAGGTCTTCCTTTGACCTCAGCGAGGGTGCTGTTTGAGCTTGTTAAGTCATATGCAAGGGGGTTTATACATTTTGTACGTTGGAAAATACCTCAAAGCAAAGAGAGTTTTTACAAGACAAGGAAATTGAATGAGGGAGAGGGATAGTGGAAACAATCTTCACTTGACAGAAACAATAATACACAATGAATCAGCTCCGATTCATTGATAATGTCTAAATTGGGAATATATTTTGCTATAGAGACAGAGTAGCAATACTTAACCATGGCGCTATAGCTTTTTGATTTAGCACAAGTTTCATGCAATAAGAAAGCTCCATGTCGTGAGCAATAAAAACCACTGAAATGCCAATCTTGATTATATACAGATCAAACTAAGGCCACGCTAAACGACGCACTTTTGCAGTGTTAAATATTTTGAAAATGATGAATTAAACTTGACAAAAGAGTGACATTTAGCACAAAATTTTGATTTAAGTTCAACACTACATGGTAGTTGCACAACTTAGTGACAAGCCTCTTGCTGCTGCTGTGTCATGCAGAATTGAACTCTCAGTTGGACAAGGCTCTTTGGGAATACGCTTGCGCAAAACATTTGAAAATTGTTGTACAAGTATTTTCTAATAATGTGACCGCTCTTCCTGTTAGTACCATAGCTAGGAGATGGGAAACAACTTCTGACTGGAACAAACATAGTCAGTTGAATTTCAGAGGTAAACTAATGGATTTTGATTGACACTCTATAAAATAAATAATAAGGACTACATTTAAGGTGGGGAACGTTATCATTAGTATCACAAGGTCCACCACGATTGGAACCATGTGAGGCCGATACAGCTATTAGGCAGACCCAAGTGACAAATGCAACCACAAAAGAAGCAAGAATGCAATGAGATAATATTCAAAATAATACCAAACTATTTAATTACAACTAATACGATTGATCCTAATAAACATAACATCAAGTAATTTTAATATAATAAAAGTTCCCATCTTAAAACTAAGCCTCTTGATCCCGGCTGAACGTATCTGTGGGCGAAGGCTCTATGGCTTGCTCACATCGCCGGTACCCTGGTAGCGGCGATGCAGCTCACGGCGGATGACGTCGGGTCCTCCGGGTCTGCGTCTACCTCCTGACTCAGTGTCGAAATGACCCACCACGCTCACGCCTAAAACCCCAAAAGCCCTGAAAATAAAGTTACAACTTCATAATTCTTTATCCTATGTATTACCATGTTAATGCAAACTCTCGCAATGTAAACTTGGCAATTTGCTATTTCCACTTTTGCTTTACAACGACTCATCTTTAATTTACTGTTACCAATATCCTCCCAAATTCTCTACAGTTTTATAAATGCACAGATATACAATCGATCATACCTCGGTACTAGCACACAATAATTTTTTCAACTTAGGGTTAGGGTTAGGAACACTGAAATTCTGTTCACAAAATCTTGCAGATGTAACACATTTTAAAACAGACAGTACAGTTTTCGTGTAGTATCAAACTAAAACAAACCTACTGTCTGCTCTGTTTTCTGTTTAGTTCCAAATATTCATGCTCAATGTTCAGATTGGTCTATATGTATGCACACCCTATATTAATAGAAATAAAATCACTATCACATATTAATAAATACCTCGGCGATTTTATGGGTTCTGATAGGTTGAAGACTGGTCACGTGGGGTGTCTTTACAAGTGATATAAAGACTGGCTCTGTAAACTAGCAAATAAGAGATTTTATCAAATTAATTTGATACAATCCTTAATACTTGGCAAGGTACAATTTTGGTGCACTTAATCAGGTTCAATGTTCTTTTCTTCTGAACTCTATGCAACGTATTATACTACACATTCATTTTGCCCATCTCACCATTGTTATGTGTACGTAACAACTTTATGCAAATCAAGGTTTCAGTCAAGATTTCAGTCAAGGTTTCAGGCACTAATTATTCATAACTCTGGCCAATCACAGTTGGTTTGGTGGACCAATCAGCAGCTAGGTGTTTTGGCAAAGTTTTGTTGGAGTGTGAGGCCAATCATTAGCAGTGTTTCATACCAATGGAAAAACTAGTTAGTCAACCAATCAGGGGAAGCAACATTGAACTTGGCATGGCTTTAGAGCACATGTGTCACTCTGTCACAGTTTTTCATGCAAGCTGTTTAAAATTGTTTTGTGCCCCTACGTTTTCCAAAATGTTTTGAAGCAATGTTTTCTTTGGTGTCACCGGGTTTTCTTGATTGTGCAAGACCCATCATGCCACGTCGGCAACAGAGTAAAGAAAAATCGGCTCCTCAGCCCAGAATAGCAGCACAAAGACGTCCAAGACGTTCTTCTAGACCTTCAACTGCGATGTTGAACTTGGCTCAAGCAGGGGCTTCTGCTGGTATAACGCCTCCATTGAGCAGCAGTGACAGGTCCAGTTTGGAGAGGGGCACGACTGCAGCTTCAGCTCAGGTCATCCTAGTAGCTCTAACATCAGTGGTTTTTCTGCGGGAACCGAGAGTGTGCCACACCCAACGATGCCTATAGCGGGGATGCCTCCGGGAACCGAGAGTGTGCCACACCCGACGATGCATACAGCGGGGATGCCTCCGGGAACCGAGAGTGTGCCACAACCAACGATGCCCATAGTGGGGATGCCTCAAGTGATAATGCCTGCTGGAACCGGGAGTCCTCTTGCACAGCCAGTGGTTCAGCCGCGGAGCTCCGCTGTCATGCAGCCTGCAGCGCCTGCACAAGTTTGGATGATGTCTTCGCCTGTGGCGTCTGGTAGCGCTAGTAGTGGTATGATTAATTCTGTTAGTAACAGTAATAGTATCAATAGTACTGGTGCCAGTGGTCAGGGAAATTTGTTGTTACATAGTGCAGAGAGTATGGCTGGGATAGGGAACGGTTCAAGTGTACCGGTAAATTCATTCAATCCTCAACCTTTGCCAACATCCAATATTCCTGCATTGGGGTTTTTTCTCCCCATTTCTGTAAAAGAAAAGATTTGGCAGGGTTGCTATGTTGATTTTTCTCTGCTTTATCAAGAGAATGCGTCCACTGTTGCTGCGATGTCGGACAAAAGTTCCGATTTGGAATTCAAGCTGATCGGGGATAGGATGGTCCTCAAACAAGCATCTAAAATTCGTAGGAAGATAGATTCACTTGACAAATGGCAGTCCGCATTTCACACATTTATGTCAGTGTTTCTAATGAAACATCAACACCACTGGGCCGAACTGCTAAAATATGCAGAGACCATCCGTACTGCATCTTTTCAGTTTCCGGGATGGGGTTGGAAAGCATATGACGAGCAGTTCCACTTGCGTCAGGAAGCTAACCCATCACGTTCTTGGGGTGTTGTTTATCCTGAGTTGTGGCTTACTGTTGCTGCGGCTGCGGTAAGCCATTCCTCCTTTGCCACTCGTGCAGCCCAGCCCCAGGGGCCCCAAGGCGTAAAGCAAGGTCACTGCTTTGCATTTACAGTTTCAAAGGTTGCCACTTTAAGTCATGTCGCTTTCAGCACAGGTGCGACAAATGCTTGCGTGAGGGCCATGGGGCACATATTTGCCGTGGTAACACTCAACGTTTTGACAACAAAAACATGTCCCGCCAAGTAGCTGCTGGGGCAAAGGCAGTTAAGGATGTGAAGGCACCATCCATGAAATAGCAATTTGCGCCCCCTACCCCAATCAAAGTCGATATGTTGGTGGCAATAATGCTTAAAGAGTATCCTAATGCTTCTGCGGCAGGTTCACTTCAACATGGGTTTACTTTTGGGTTTTCACTTGGCTTTAATGGCCCTTGCATTAGCCGGTTTTCCGATTGTCTGAAATCAGCCAAAGCACTTCCAAATATTGTTATGGACAAAATTTCTAAAGAAAGAAGTTTGGGTAGAATTGAGGGCCCTTTTGACACACCCCCATTTGCTAACCTCCAATGTTCACCTTTTGGGCTGGTGCCTAAACATGAACTTAATTCCTATCGTATGATTCACCACCTTTCATTCTCTGCTGGAGAATCTGTTAACGATTTCATTAATCGGGATGAATGTGTTGTGCATTATGCCTCTTTTGATGAGGCAGTTTACATTGTGCGTAACATGGGACGTGGTGTATGGTTGGCAAAGTCTGATATAAAGTCAGCTTTCAGGCTCCTCCCTGTTGCTCCGTCTGACTATGAACTACTGGGGTTTACCTTTCAAGGAAAGTAATACTATGACAAATGTTTGCCAATGGGCTGTTCAATTTCCTGTGCACTATTTGAAAAGTTCAGTACGTTTCTGGAGTTCCAAATTCGGAAAGTTACAGATTCTTCCGCCATTACCCACTATTTGGATGATTTTTTCTTTGCTCATGAGTCATCATGGAGGGGTTTTCCAAAGTGTGTGAATCACTAGGTGTTCCCCTTGCCATAGAGAAAACTGCTGGCCCGTAACAAGCATTGACTTATCTAGGCTTGGAAATAGACTCACAAAGATGCAGGTGCGTGTGCCTCTTGATAAAGTCATTGCACTAAAAAATAAGCTCCACAGGGTACTTGCTAAGCACAAAGTTACACTAGTAGAAGTTCAATCGATAGTGGGCACTCTGAATTTTGTATGCCGGGCGGTGGCACCGGGGAGGGCATTTCTTACGCTCATATATATTGCTGACACATGGTTTGACCAAATCATATCATAAGGTGCGTCTTTCCAAGGGTGCAAAGCAGGATTTATCTATGTGGTTGGAATTTTTATCCCATTTCAATGGGGTTTCTGCTTTTTCTAACTGTGGTTGGGAATCTAATCATATACCTTGACCTTTATACGGACTCAGCAGCGACCATTGGTTTCGGGGATAATTTTCGAGGGCAGTGGGTCCAGGGTAGATGGCAGACCTCAGTTCTTTCAAACCCACCTTCAATCGCCTTGTTGGAATTTTATCCTGTTGTAGTTGCAGTTAAATGCTGGGCTGAACAATTAGTCAATAGGAAGGTTTAGTTTCATTCAGATAATATGGCAGTTGTGCATATTACTAATGGTCAAACGTCACAATGCCCCAAAATCATGCAACTGCTTAGAATCTTTGTGCTAACTTGTCTCAGAATTAATATTTCATTTAAGGCTGTTCATGTACCAGGTGTGCTTAATAACATTGCTGACTCTTTGTCACGTTTCCAGGTAGAACGTTTTCATGCAGCAGCACCACAGGTGGTATGAAACATGACCCCATTACCACTTCTTCCCCAAGTTTGGTAGGATCAGAGGTGAATCGCTTACTAGCTATGGCTTGGTCGACAAACACTCTGAAAACGTACGCCACTGGTTAGCAAGCTTTTTCCCAGTTTTGCAGCATGGTGGGCATGCCCTTACTTTTCCTGTTACAGTACATGTGGTTCGGGAGTTTGTGGCTTGGCTGTCACTGCGCCGATTAACCTCGGCAACAATATCGACATATGTCGCCGGGGTTAGTCATTTTCACAAAATTAATGGTTTTCAGGATCCAACTAAAGATTTTATAATAACGAAACTGCTTGAGGGCACACGTTGTGCTGCTCCTAAGTCTGACACCCGGTTACCAATTTCTCTTCCAATTTTGCAGGATATTCTGGGTGCCCTGCCTCTAGTCTGTACAACACAGTATGAGGTTACAATGTTCCTCTGCGCTTTCTTTGGTTTTATGCGGGCGGGAGAATTCACTGCTAATTCAAAGCTTACAATACAGCCATCCGCTCTTCGGGTTGGGGAAGTGCATTTTTGTCATTCACAGCAGCATGGTA
This sequence comes from Pisaster brevispinus, assembly GCA_023634235.1. Taxonomy (NCBI): domain Eukaryota; kingdom Metazoa; phylum Echinodermata; class Asteroidea; order Forcipulatida; family Asteriidae; genus Pisaster; species Pisaster brevispinus. The sequence goes on along the minus strand of JAMKCF010000068.1, from coordinate 37,522 downwards.
ATTCTGTAGAAATAAATTCCCAATGTAGTTAATCGAATCAATTGGGGCCCCCCCAAATCATTCGCCTAGCACAAGCTCAAGATCTTGCGTTTTGTCCAGTCGCAGCACTGCACAAATTTCTCACTGTACGCCCAAAATGCCAAGGTATTCTTTTTTGTCACTTTGAGGGGGGTCCCCTCACTAGGTTTCAGTTTGGTTCAGTGTTACAGAAGGCAATAGGCCGTTTAGGGATGGAAGGACTTAATTTCAAATCACACTCATTTCGGATTGGTGCTGCTACAACTGCATTTGAGTTAGGAATCCCCATATCCGATATTCAGAACCTGGGCCGTTGGCGGTCAGAGGCAGTGGTGCGCTATATTCGTCCACATCGCCTATAGTAACCTAAAGTGGCTGTGCTTAATTACTACTCATGGCACATGGCTCATGTTTCTTGTGATGTTATTTCTATAACTAGGTACCTCTACCGTGTGGATAGTTGGGGACTCCATTGTTCGGCGAGCCAAACAGCTGCTTAATGTTCCAGCCCGGATACTTTGGAAGGGCAAGGGTGGGGCGGGGCTAATACACATTCCGGACCTTTTAAGTTCCATGAGGTCGCGACCTCCGGATATTTTGATTATTCATATTGGCACCAATGATCTTGTGAGGACTGACATGTTTCAGATTAGACAGCGTATTGCATATTTCTTGCAATATTGTAAGCAGATGTATCCAAACACTATTTTAGTGTGGTTTGCAATTTTGCCACGTCTATTCTACTTTGGGGCAAGGCAGCAAGGCGCAGTAGAACATATCAGACGCTCCATCAATTGGTGGGCGCGGTCTTGTTGCAGGCAAACTGAGGCAATCTTTCTCCCTCACAATGGTTTTCAGTGGCAAAATCATGCTCTGTTTTTATATGATGGGGTTTACCTTAGTGTTGAGGGTACTAACCGGCTACTATTGGACTTTGTGGCTTGTATTGCTTCATATGTTCAGTGATTAGAACTTTGCAATTTGGGTTGCTTCTGTTGTTCCTGTTGGGGCGTGCTGCGCACGTGTGGCGTTTTTACAGCATGTCAAGGAAACCAACCCAAAATATACACACAATAACCTTTAGAAGTATTTTTGATTATTGTTGCTTAATTGTCTTTGGTTTGTAATACAACATAATTGTCATTTGTAAGGGGTCAACCACTCCCCCCCCCCTTTATGTACCTATTGGGGGTTCTTGTGCTGTATTTCCATAGCACAACTCCGGTTGACCTCAACATATATAATTTGTATGTATTGCTAACAGTCTCAAACATTCCCTTTAAGCAACATGTAGTCAGGGTTGGATTGGGGGCCAGTTTAAAGAGAGGTACATGTATATGTTGGACCTGGGAGTCCATTGATTTAGGACCTGGGCGTCCATTGACGGTATAATTTTGGACCTGGGAGTCCATTGGTAGTTTCGGACCTGGGAGTCCATTGAAGATACAAACTTGGACCTGGGAGTCCATGGACCTGGGAGTCCTTTGGACCTGGGAGTCCTTTGGACCTGGGAGTCCAATTCTGTGGAACATTTTTGGGACCTGGGCGTCCATTGGTTATTGTGTTTAAAATTATAATGTTTGACAGTTTTATGTGAGGTTTTAAATATGCCAGCTTGCCAGCTTGGCCGAGTACTTTTATAAATTGGGTCCAAAGTCATTTTATTTGACTGGCGCACAGTTCACTCATGGTTTTAATTTCTATAAATTGGACCCTAACAAAGATATTGACTAATAGGGAGACTGCCAACATAGAGCTGGATAGCTCAGTTGGTAGAGCGCCAGTACGTTAATCCGGAGGTCGTTGGTTCAAGTCCTGCTCCAGTCAATTTTTCTTTGTTCAAACCCAAATTAAAAAAAAAAATTACCCAGTCAGTTTCCCTTGTGATTTATTACTTGATATCAAATAAAATTGTGTTAAAAACATTTCTATCTGAACAAAATGAAGAGGCTGAGCACCATGAAAAATATTGAAATAACCTAACGGGCTGATTTTGAAGAAAGCGCTCATAGTGACTATAAAATGTGATGTTAAAAGATCCAGAAAATGGACTTACCTTGATGGTGTAATGTCAGTCTGCAGACTGCTGGAGCTTCAAACTTGATCTTATTTTTGTCTGTAAAATATAAGAGTTATTTCTACTAGTGACCATCATAGTGTGTAGATAAGATGCAGTAATATTGTTTTAACCTAGAAAGTCAGATAACAAGTGTCTTATACAAAGGAACTTAATGTAGTAGTCGATGGAAACAATTCCACAAAGTTTCATTAACATTCATATGGTGTAGGCCTTACTTTTCATTCAACACACCAATCACCCAGGCCATGAGCAATTCATCTAATTCGTTGGTCACATTCTTAAGAAAGAAAAAGAAAAGGTATATTATTTTGAAGGGGGTTCATAGAAATTCAACTGTGTTTGTTTATTGTGATTTGGCAAACCTACCCAGATAACATTCATACATTGGGCCAACGTTGATATTTGGTCGGCACCGTTGGCGTTGGTATTGTGTCAGCTTTTGGCGTTGGCCCCACATTGGCACTTCGTCGCCATGATCGGCGTTGGCATTATGTTTGTTTCTGACATTGTGCCGACGTTGGCTGTAGGTCGGCAGAATCACATTGGTTTTACATTGGCGATCAATGTTAAGCCAACGTTGGTTTTTAGTAATTAAACAATACTCGGCATTGTGTTGGTTTCCGACGTAGGAGCAATGTTGGATCTAGGTCGGCATTACCACATTGGTTTTTTGTCGGCACTCAATGTTGAGCCAATGTTGGTTATTTGTGGGACAGCAATATCGGCATTGTGTTGGTTTCCGACGTAGAACCAATGTTGGATCTAGGTCGGCATTACCACATTGGTTTTTAGTCGGCACTCAATGTTGAGCCAATGTTGGTTATTTGTGGGACAGCAATATCGGCATTTTGTTGGTGTCCGACGTAGGACCAATGTTGGCTCTAGGTCGACATTACCACATTGGTTTTACGTCGGCACTCAATGTTGAGCCAATGTTGGTTATTTGTGGGACAGCAATATCGGCATTTTGTTGGTTTCCGACTTAGGACCAATGTTGGCTCTAGGTCGGCATTACCACATTGGTTTTACATCGGCACTCAATGTTGAGCCAATGTTGGTTATTTTGTGGGACAGCAATATCGGCATTTTGTTGGTTTCTGACGTAGGACCAATGTTGGCTCTAGGTTGGCATTACCACATTGGTTTATTACGTCGAAAAAACGGAAATGGTGATTTGAGGACAACTTCGTTGAACCATATTTGAGATTGATAGGCACGATTCGGTGATGTTTTTATATATCGATTGCCAATCATTTTTGGGACACCATTGTAAACCAAAACGTTGATACACTGTTGTTGGTGTTGGTTTGCTAGTTTGATTGTTTGTTGTTGGTTTTTTTTGTAATCCGACAAAGATTTCAAATGGAAAACATTGGAGTTGTGTTGATATATTGCAGCAGTTATATGTTGGCTTTAGTTCGGCGGTCTTCATGTTAAGTCGTCAACCATTTATAACAAGAATCATACCTTGACAATATGCGTCAGGGGATATGACCGAAATGTGGTTAAGTCTATCTGGGCATAAAATAGATCAACTGTCTTTACAAATAGCAGTTTGCTTGTTAGTTATAGGACAAGTTTGCTGAAGGTTTTTTTATAGGTTGACAGTCAAATGCCAGTAATCCCGAAAATACACGAAGAAGTCAGTACTCAGTTATATCATTAGACGATCACGCTAAATGTTGAGCCAACATTGAGCCAACGTTGGGCCTACATTGACATAAATGCAAATTTTTGGGCTGGGCTTAGATGTGTGTGATTTTTCTTTGATAATATCACAACAATTTGGGTGAATTTAGTTATCCAAGGCAAATTGTTGTGCTTTTGTGTGTAATTCGTCTGTAAGAAAATATGAACATCAAAGTACAAACAAATATTTGTAAATCAAACATGTAAATTAAAAAGTAAACAGTTTGAATTAAAAAAGGTGTAAACCATGACTGGAAATTCTATGGATCTTGGACAATAAATACAAAACATGCAGTGCAGAAGGACGTGTAGGCCTGTATAGGTTGTAGAAAGTGTAGAAAGTATTTAGTAATTGGTATCATAACTTACATGTAATTAACATAACTTATAAGTATATATTCACAGACACTAATTACTTGAATTAATCACAAAGGTCATTCACTACATGAACAGAAAGATCCACTCGAAGTCGATATTTTTGAATAACGATACGTTGGCCCAACGTTGGGGAAATGTTGAGCCAACATAAAGGTTATTAGTGGGGCCGATGTTGGGCAAACATTAACGTTGGCCCAAGGTAACGCCAATGAGCAAAAGTATATTTGGTAATCAACAATGGCCCAACATAAACCTTTCATTGGTTCTACGTTGGACAATGTTAAGCCCATGTTTACGTTGGGCCAACGTTGGCCCAACTTTAACATTGGCCCAACGTAACTCCGATGAGCAAAAGTATGTTGGGCCAACGTTGACAGCCAACGTCACCCCAACAAAACTTCTGTTGGTAGAATGTTGGGCGCAACGTTGGCCGAATGTTCGACTGTGTTGGCCCAGTTCAATGTTTTAACATACATGGGCAGAACACTGGCCCAATGTTGGGCCAATGTTTACGTTGGGCCAACGTTGGGGAACTTTTTCATTCGCCCAACATAAGACCGATGAGCAAAAGTACGTTGGGCCAATATTGACAGCCAACATTGGCCCAACAACACTTTTCTGTTGGCAGAGAGTTGGGCGCAACGTTGGACGAATGTTCGACTGTGTTGGCCCAATATTGGTTCAATGTTTTAACATACATGGGCAGGACACTGGCCCAATGTTGGGCCAATGTTTACGTTGGGCCAACGTTGGGCCAACTTTTTCATTGGCCCAACATAAGACCAATGAGCAAAAGTACGTTGGGCCATTGTTGACAGCCAATGTTGGTCCAATGAAAGTGTTTCGTTGGCCCAACGTTGGTCCTATGTAGTGATGCTATCTGGGTAAGAACTGATCTCAGTTTGACCAATGGCAAATAAAACAAAGACTGTGCAATTCTAACAAGTGTTCAAACTTCTGGGACCAAGTTGTCCCTAACCACATTGAGTTTGATGTGTGGCAAGTCTGTTTCTTCAAATACTTTAGTTTAACTTAGTTTATGGCTAGCAAAATTTGTTGTGGGAGGAAAAACAATCTATTAGCTTATTTGAAGACTATTAACACAGACTTTTATATCTTAGCATCAAACCTTTTTTTTAAAGGTATAACACCTAATGTTTTGTCCAAATGAATTAAATAATGTGTTATTGTTATGTACAATTCATATACTCAGACTCGATGAAGTAAAAAAAGCAAGTTTTTGGAATTTCTGTCACCGTCTAAATGCTGTTACAGTCTAAGTGCTTGTAGTCAAAGTGCCGGCTACCGGATTAGCAAACCGACCACATCCAAAACCAATCGCCAAGCAGGCAGAAAAATAAATGTGTACTCTATCAGGGTTCTGCCCCTGGTGGTCGGTGCCGGAAAACCCACCCGGCACTCATGATTCCCCGCCCACCACTGACCGTGGAATTTTCTCTTTTTCCGACCACCACAATTTTTCACATTTTGTGAATTAACTTAATAGCCAAGTTAAATTCTTGCCAAATTATTAATTATTTAACTTAAACTATGTAGGTTTTTAAAAGAAAATATACAGGTAAATTCAAGATATCCAGCTCGTTTTCTGTCAATAAAGGCCCTTTAAGTCTTGGTAACTAGCTGCGATCGTTCATTTCAGTATACGAACGTTAAAACACGCATGCCATTATTAGTCTGGCTCTCTCCTCCATGTCCCATACTACATTACGTAGGCGAGTAAGGGACACAACTCAATTTTCCAACGGTTACAAAACGTGCGATGGAGTCTAATCGCAACCTCCTTCCTGTGATATATCAAACAAAATTGTAACTTCGTACTCATAAACACCTCCCTATCCCCGTACAATTTTCCCAAATGTGCGTCGTTGACCGATCGTTCAATCGAAAATGTATTGCAAAAGAAGCGATTTTAAACAAGGGATCCTTTATTCACGAATCCATGGAAATGGTTGTTGATGAAAACAGTATTATTAAGGGCAGAAATTAGGGGATAAGATCATTCAAAAACGCAAGTTTGCGAACTTCACTTCTGTTTTTTTAATCTTTTTTTTTCAATTTTGTTTTTAGCTTCCACAATTGTATGCCTCTTTGAGTGTTTAGATAAAAAAGTATCAATCATGAGAGATTTTGTTGATAAAGTGTCCAGTGTACAACCAATTCTACCTTCAAAAGATCCCTTGCCATGTTGTTTTACATGTAAGTACATCACTACCCACTGTTTAGTTTTAAGAAAACCGATTTTAAAGTGACCAGCCTGTACCACAAAAATCACACGCCTAGAAGAATCCAGGTGTGCTTTTTTTCACACGCCTGGGATTTCCAAATCAGAAGGACTGCAACACACAACATAACTCTTAATAAAGGCATTGAGAATGGGTGGGAATGCACATGTTAGGCATATCTGAATACAATAACTGCAATCAAAGCACAGTTCCTGTCTGTAGCATTTGTTATTGCCTTAAATTTAATATTTTACATCAAACTACTGGTAGGCTAGGTATTGTTTAACAGCCGTGCCCTCATTTTATATTTGACCTTTGACCCTGCTTTTTGCTGCCTCTACCCCACCCCCGTCCGCCCATTTTTTTCCGCCAGTGAAAACATCCTGGGCAGAACCCTGCTCTATAGATCACTGATTAGTACAAGGAACAGGTTTGTACATTAAGCACCTTTTTATTACATACATGGTACATTTCCACGGATACAACATTCCCTCTGAATTACCACCACTTGATACTCATGAGCGCTGTGGCAACTGTTCCACACAACGACAATTATACAACTAGGACTAGAAATCAAGTATTCATAAAAAAAGATAAAATATCATGATTTTATACTGAAAATTACATGTGGTATCCAAATTATGCGTAAGTTTGGTCATAAAACGTAAAAGAACTTTGGTCACGTGTCAGCATTACAAAATATACTTGTCATGAACTAATTAATATGCCGCAAAAAGAAGGTGCTTTGGACATGGCCTAATGAGGGCGCTATTTCACTTAACTGTAGCTTCTGAGTTGGCCCATCAGATTATCTGATAGCAAAATCTGTGTAAAGACCCAGGGGACTAGGACTGTAAGAAACATCATAACTAGAAACCAAATGTTTATAAACACAAAAGAACAGGGGTTTTGGTTGGTGGAACAAAAATGTAAAAAAGTGTAACCATCATACTGAAATTCACATGTCATAATAGGCCTATTGATAAATGCTAAGTTTGGTCCTAAACTCTTTTCATACTAAGTATCATTATAATCTACAATGGAATTTAAGACTTGTCCCAATACTAAGCCTCTGTGTGAAAACCATAAAAACACAAAGATTAAACTTTTTGGTGTAAACTTTACACTTAGTTGACAGAGGGTGCTGTAACATTTGATGACGTTCAGTTATTCCATATTAACATCAGAGAACTTCATAAAGCGACGCGCCATAGTGGTACAGACTAAAACCCTTGAAGAACAATTGGTACACAGTGGTCTTGTTCCTCACCCCTCCCACAAGCTCATAAGCTCACAGCTAGCTGCCAGCAAGCTGCGAAGTTCTTTCACCGAGGGTTTGTCTCTCTGGCCCCACGATACACATCACTGGCTGTACAGGATATGCCTCTATGGGTTCAAGTCTCGCTAGCAGGTCATTCCGTGCCAAATCACCTAAAATCCTGAAAAGTTCGGGAGGCTCCATCTCAGATTTTGCTAGTATTTTTAAAAAACAATCCCCTATGGTTGCCATGAACACACGCACAATTTTGTAGAATCCTACTCTTCAATTTGAGATATGACCCCCTAAAAAATTAAGCCCTGCCCCTTCAAACTGACCTTTTGTGTTTTTGGCATTTTTAGAGGTGTGTAAATGGAGATAAGATATATAGCTACAAATAAATTTGCAAGGTTATCTGGTATTCCATCAACTAAATTATACTTTCAAAAGTAACACAGGTCGTTTGAATATCACGGTGTACTAGGTCTTTAAAAACGGACATTTTAACCTGCGTAATGATTTTTCCTCATTTTTGAGACCCCCTTGTGCCTAAGTGAAATGTCTGATTGCTTTTACATTACATTTGGTCATAAACTAGATATACATGTGTATGTGTGACCTGATTTAAGGATAGACCAATCACGCTTTTGATGGGTACTTGGCAGGGGTTTGAATATGGGTTCACCTGTCAAAATGCCCCAAAAATGCCTTTTTCAAGTGGTTATTTGAAAACGTGGGACATTACTGACAGATTTACAAATTTTTTCCAATAACAGTTTTCAGTTTACTTGTGTGTGAAAAAAAAAAAGTTTTTTGACTCTTTCACGTTAAAAACAAAATAGTATTAGGATGTTAAATAGTTAACACCCAACATGTTTTGGAGTATTCTTTCGCATGGAGATGCTGCACAATATTGTGTCGAACATGATCTTTAGTGTGTACGTACATGGTACATGCACGAACCAATATTTATTGCCTATGTTCACGTTAAGTCCAGAGTTATTGTGTACATACATGTACAAGATATATATAATGTATGTATACATGTATGGTAGCATGTACGTGCATGATAGTTATTGTGTATGTACATGTTAAGAGCGGCATTTTTTTTATTCATGTGGCAGCTCTACACTTCCGTAGTGTACAAACCATGCCTGCAGAAGTCCAGGTTAGGTGGCTCTTTTGTAAACAAGTGCTGTCACTAAATTGCATACACAGCAAATACCTTAATCTAGGCATATATTCACTATTTTTTTTACGTGAAGGAATCAAAAAACATTTTTTTCTCTCACACAAGTAGACTGGATACAAAGTGTTTTTGATTTTGGACGAGTAGATTCTGGACACTAGACCTTTCGTCAACTTCAATATTTATCAGTGAATAAATGGGTGAACAAATTATTCCAAGTCCCGTCTTAAATAAAACACCATTAACAGATGACAAGTTTCTGACATTAACAGTGGGCAATTCACACGTTATAAGAAGATAAGCCAGTTTGCTTTTAAGATATTTACACTGTTTCACATATTGCCCAGTAGTCATAGCAATATTGTGACATGGCCTAAACCACAGTTCATGCAGGGCTTGATTGCGTAATTTCAATTGACTGATGACTGCTGTCCTGCATCGGGTCCTGTTGTATGTAGATTGGACAATACCTGTACATGTTGTAGCGTTTCTTCAAAGTTCCACTATTAGAATCCAATGCTCTAATAGTACATGTATGGCATATTATTCTTATGACCTCAACAAAAGCTTACATGTACTATAATTTAATAAGATTTATTAGAAGTACATCTACCTGTAAATGTACTGTTGGTCAAGTACATCGCAAAACAGCTTGTCAAGAAATACTAAGGTGATTACTTATTTGTTTTAAAAAAAAATTTAAAAAAATAGACATGTTGCATTTGTGCACAAATGCCGAGCTGTTTCGCCATAACTTTTTCAAATTACTCAACAGAATATTAAAGTCTTTTTGTACTAAAAGCATTTATGACATATCAAGCCTGTTTACAAAAGAATTAGGATTATACCAGGTTTTGTTAGCAATTTATAACTAAAAGGTGCAAACAATGAAAAAAATCATAAAAAACCATGTGATGGCGTCATCATCACATCATTTCAAATTTACATGAACTTGCCAATATCAAACAACCAACCAAGTTTCAACATGATCGCACTAATACTTTTAATGCCGCGTCACGTGACCCCCGATGACGTATTGATCTGAAACTTCACACATTTGATGGCTGCCTGACGATCAGCATATGTGTCAATTTTGAAGTGATTACACAAAACTTCTCCACACACAAGACATCTTCAAAAAGTTCATTTTTAACAGTTTTCAACCTGCCGCTAGAGGGCGCTTGTGTGTATCATGACCTTGTTGGTTTTTTTTTTAACTACACACCCTTGCCAGACACTAACATCGTTGAAAGCATTTTCATAACATTTAGCACTTTTGAATTACGAGGCACTTCCTGTTTTGACCGGAATAGAGGTCATGTGAGGTCACGCACACTGAATAAAATGAAGACCTAATTTATCCCTATACAATCCCGCAAACAGAAACCTATGATCTCTTGTGGCTGAATTGTTATGGATTTTCAAATATTTAAAATAGAAACCATTAAGATGACGTCTCGTGACAGGTGATGACGTCATCATGACATCATTGTTTTAGGATCATTATTGCACCTATGCCTTTCATCACTGAAAGTTTCATTGCAATTGCTCATTGGGAACTAATCAAAAGGCCGCTTAGAACGAATGTGCGTTATCTCAATGGCCTTTTTTTACTAAAACAGTCAAATAAAATCTAGACATAATTGCATTTGTGCACAAATGTTGAGCTGTTTCGCCATAACTTTTTCAAATTACTCAACTGAAAATGAAAGTTTTTTTGTATTCAAAGCAGTTATGACGTATCAAGCCTGTTTAAAAAAGAAATTTGATAATACAACGTTTTATAAGCAATTTATGACTAAAAGGTGCACAAAATATAAAAAATCATGTGATGACGTCATCATGATGTCATTTAAGAATTTACAAGAACTTTAAAATATCTAACAACCTACCAAGTTCAGCATGATCGCACTAATACTCCGGGAGATATACGACTTCAAAAAAGCATCTTTAATGCCGCGTCACGTGACCCCCGATGACGTCATTGATCTGAAACTTCACACATACAATGGCTGCTTGACGATCAACATGTGTGTAAATTTTGAAGTGATTACACAAAACTTCTCCACACACATCTTCAAAAAGTCCATTTTGAACAGTTTTCAACCTGCCGCTAGAGGGCGCTCATGTGTATCGTGACGTCATCGTTATTTTTTTTAAATGCCCACCCTTGCCAGACACTAACATCGTTGAAAGCATTTTCATAACTTTTAGCACTTTTGAATTACGAGGCACTTCCGGTTTCAACCGGAAGTAGAGGTCATGTGAGGTCACGCACACTGAATAAAATGAAGACCTAATTTATCCCTATATAATCCCTCAAACAAAAACCCACAGTCTCTTGTGGCTGATTTGTTACGGATTTTCAAATATTTAAAATAAAAACCTTTAAGATGACGTCACATGACAGGTGATGACGTCATCATGACATCATTGTTTTGGGATCATTATTGCACCAATGCCTTCCATCACTGAAAGTTTCATTGCAATTGATCTTTAGGAACTATGCAAAAAGCCGCTTAAAACGAATCGTGCATTATCTCAATGACTTCCTGTCTGAAAAATACAAATAAAAAAAACAACAATAATAAAAAACTAGACATATTGCATTTGTGCACAAATGCCGAGCTGTTTCCCCATAACTTTTTCAAAAAATCATAAAAAATCATGTGATGACGTCATCATGACTTCATTTCAGAATTTACAAGAACTTGCCAATATCCAACAACCTACCAAGTTTCAACATGATCGCACTAACACTTAGGGAGATATATACAACATTTAAAAAGGCACCTTTAATGCCGCGTCACGTGACCCCCGATGACGTCATTGATCTGAAATTTCACACATATGATGGCTGCCTGACGATCAACATGTGTGTAAATTTTTAAGAGATTACACAAAACTTCACCACACACATCTTCAAAAAGTCCATTTTGATCAGTTTTCAACCTGCCGCTAGAGGGCGCTCTTGTGTATTGTGACGTCATCGGTAATTTTTTTTAATTACCCACCCTTGCCAGACAATAACATCGTTGAAAGCAACTTCATAACTATTTACACTTTTGAATTACGAGGCACTTCCTGTTTCGACCGGAAGTAGAGGTCATGTGAGGTCACGCACACTGAATAAAATGAAGACCTAATATATCCCTATACAATCCCGCAAACAGAAACCTACGGTCTCTTGTGGCTGATTTGTTACGGATTTTCAAATATTTAAAATAGAAACCTTTAAGATGACGTCACGTGACAGGTGATGACGTCATCATGACATCAATAGTTTTAAAATCATTATTGCACCAATGCCTTTCATCACTGAAAGTTTCATTGCAATTGCTCTTTAGGAACTATGCAAAAGGCCGCTTAGAACGATTCGTGCATTATGTCAATGACTTCCTGTGTCTGAAAAATAAAAATAAACTAGACATGTTGCATTTGTGCACAAATGCCGAGCTGTTTCGTCATAACTTTTCCAAATAACTCACCTGAATTTGAAAGTTTTTTTTGTATTCAAAGTAGTTATGACGTTCAAGCCTGTTTAAAAAAGAATTTGGATTATACCACGTTTTGTAAGCAATTTATGACTAAAAGGTGCAAAAAATAGAAAAAATCATAAAAAATCATGTGATGACGTCATCATGACGTCATTTCAGAATTTACAAGAACTTGCCAATATCCAACAATCTACCAAGTTTCAACATGATCGCACTAAACTTCGGAAGTTATATGACTTTAAAAAAGGCACCTTTAATGCCGCGTCACGTGACCCCCGATGACGTCATCGATCTGAAATTTCACACATATGATGGCTGCCTGACGATCAACATGTGTGTCAATTTTGAAGTGATTACACAAAACTTCACCACACACATCTTCAAAAAGTCCATTTTGATCAGTTTTCAACCTGCCGCTAGAGGGCGCTCTTGTGTGTTGTGACGTCATCGGTATTTTTTTTTAATTACCCACCCTTGCCAGACAATAACATAGTTGAAAGCAACTTCATAACTATTTCCACTTTTGAATAACGAGGCACTTCCTGTTTAGACCGGAAGTAGAGGTCATGTGAGGTCACGCACACTGAATAAAATGAAGACCTAATTTATCCCTATACAATCTCGCAATCAAAAACCTACGGTCTCTTGTGGCTGATTTGTTACTGATTTTCAAATATTTAAAATAGAAACCTTTAAGATGACGTCACGTGACAGGTGATGACATCATCATGACCTCATTGTTTTGAGATCAATATTGCACCAATGCCTTTCATCACTGAAAGTTTCATTGCAATTGCTCTTTAGGAACTATGCAAAAGGCTGCCTAGAAAGAATTGTGCGTTATGTCAATGACTTCCTGTCTGAAAAATAAAAAAAAAAAAATAAATAAAAACAAAAACTTTAACAAAAACAAGAGCTGTTTCGCTGCGCTTTGCTGCGAAACAGCTAAAAAAACAAAAACAAAAACTTTAACGAAAACAAGAGCTGTTTCGCTGCGCTTTGCTGCGAAACAGCTAAAAAAACTTTAACGAAAACAAGAGCCGTTTCGCAGCGCTGCGCTACGAAACAGCTAATAAACTAGACATATTGCATTTGTGCACAAATGCCGAGCTGTTTCGCCATAAAATTTCAAAAAATCATAAAAAATAATGTGATGATGTCATCATGACGTCAATTCAGAATTTACAAGAACTTGCCAATATCCAACAACCTACCAAGTTTCAACATGATTGCACTAACACTTAGGGAGATATACAACATTAAAAAAGGCACCTTTAATGCCGCGTCACGTGACCCCCAATGACGTCATCGATCTGAAATTTCACACATATGATGGCTGCCTGACGATCAACATGTGTGTAAATTTTGAAGTGATTACACAAAATTTCACCACACACATCTTCAAAAAGTCCATTTTGATCAGTTTTCAACCTGCCGCTAGAGGGTGCTCTTGTGTATTGTGACGTCATCGGTAATTTTTTTTAATTACCCACCCTTGCCAGACAATAACATCGTTGAAAGCAACTTCATAACTATTTACACTTTTGAATAACGAGGCACTTCCTGTTTAGACCGGAAGTAGAGGTCATGTGAGGTCACGCACACTGAATTAAATGAAGACCTAATATATCCCTATACAATCCCGTAAACAGAAACCTACGGTCTCTTGTGGCTGATTTGTTACGGATTTTCAAATATTTAAAATAGAAACCTTTAAGATGACGTCACGTGACAGGTGATGACGTCATCATGACATCATTAGTTTTAAAATCATTATTGCACCAATGCCTTTCATCACTGAAAGTTTCATTGCAATTGCTCTTTAGGAACTATGCAAAAGGCCGCTTAGAACGAACGTGCGTTATGTCAATAGCCTTTTTTACTGAAACTGACAAATAAAAAAAAAATAAAAAAATAATAAAAAAAACTTTAACGAAAACAAGAGCTGTTTCGCTGCGCTTTGCTGCGAAACAGCTAAAAAAACTTTAACGAAAACAAGAGCTGTTTCGCAGCGCTGCGCTACGAAACAGCTAAAAAAAAAAACATTACAAAAACAAGAGCTGTTTCGCTACGCTGCGAAACAGCTAAAAATAATTTTAATACTTTAACAAAAACAAGAGCTGTTTCGCTCACTGCGAAACAGCTTAAAAAACATTGCCAGGCAAAACGCTGCACATGTCTACATGATCTATATGGGATTTGTTGCTGTAACTTTGTAGGCTACCTAGGCAGTAACGGGAATTACGTGCTACATTGTACAAGGACGAACATAGCTCTGGCCAAGGAGGCTGTTCTGAGTGCTCACTAGTAACTCAAACCCAGTATAAATGTGTAACTTTTTGCTTCTAAAATGTTTATGCAATTTAGGAATTGTACAAAGTATAGTTTGAGATGTCGCATCAACTACCTGAACTTAGTGTAAAAAGTTTATTTCCATACAACAAGCAAGAAAAAATTAACCCCCAAATTTTGAATTTTTGACATCTTGTCACAGTGCTATCAAACCCGGTGTGAAAGTAGGGCTTTTTGCTTGTTTAATGTTAATGCAATTTAGGAATAGTACAAAATTTAGTTTGAGATGTCGCATCAACTACCTGAACTTAGTGTAAAAAGTTTATTTCCATACAAGCTAGAAAAAAATTAATCCCCAAAATTTTTAATTTTTTATATCTTTTGCCACAGTGCTCTCAAAACCCAGTATGATGAGTGTATAGCTTTTTGCTTGTCAAATGTTAATGCAACATAGGCATTGCACAAAAATTATTTTTAAATGTCCAACCACTACCTGAAAATATTACCATTTTCCTTTTGTTTAAAAAATAGCAAAAAAAGAGAATATTTCACTGGTAGGAGCGCCCTCAAGTGCAGTCGGGAACAACAAACCTACAGGAAGCCAACTTCGTGCCCGGCTGGCTATGCATCGATTCCAGTATGGAATGTGGGAACTCTTTTTTGTCCACATGGTACGGCCATTGAGAACCTTTCTCTATGGTATTGTTTTGTCCCAACTTGACAATCGCCCCAACTTTGGTTGGGACCAGTGCAGCTCCAGCTTGAGTGTTAAAGTTGGGGCATCCCAATTGTAGTTGGGATCGCCCATAGAGCTCAACAGGATACCCTGATCAATCATGCGTTGATTACACTACTGCAGAGCCGGTCGCGTGCTTGTCGGTGCCCAAGATGAGGTTTGGAATGCCCTTTGGCTGTGATAGTTTTGCTCACAATGGACGGCTAACTCGGCGTATAACTGTCTTTTTAGAGGGTTCTGACAGCGGCCACATGTTGGGTGAAGTTTAAGTCTCAAAGTAGTCCTACGCAATTAACTTCCCTTCTCCCGAAAAACCAGAATTTGAATAAAATTGAAATATACTCAAGTACTAGTATAAAGTGATATAAATAACTTCATACTTATTTTTTTTATTTATTTTACAATTTATTCATGGGCGGGGGGGGGGGGGTGTTCTGTGTTTACTGCAATCCCCACTACAGTTGGGGCGCCCCATTTTTAACACTCAAGTTGGGACGATGATTGTCAAGTTGGGGCGGTACAGTATGATCATCCGTTCTTGCCATTCTGTATACTCTGTGGTACAACTATGGAGATATGGCATTACTATTAGTATTTGGGCCACAAATGTCGATTTACCATTTATTTCATGACGAACACAACACATGGATGAAAAACGGTTGTTAAACAACGTTAGTGGAATATCTCGCCCCACATGTGCCTCGATTTCGCGTACGGGATCTTCTTGGTAACTTTATGAAAAATGGTTAAAATTATTAAAAAGGTTATAGCTGGTAATAATACCAACCTGACTGATATCTTACTGAACACCCATTTTGTTCAGACTTATAAAATTGCATGTTTTACCATGGTTTTATATACTGCTTCAATTCAAGATAAGACCCTAAGAGTGTGGTGTCTTGCTTGAACCCCACACACAATAACAACTGGGAGAAAATAGCCACTGGTGTCCCCCACCCAACACCCCTGTTTGCACCCTCGTTATGTAATTGGAGGCTGTTGCAGTGCCCCGGGGGAATAGCAACAGCACCAATCTCTGAAGCAATCTAACATAACACGAGTGATCAGCTAACACTTGATGCTTACTGATCGATTCTGAATCTGCAGATGAAATTCAGCACAATCACCGTGTAACGGCCAGATACCATTATTTAGCAGAGTGATATGCGACTCTATTCGGACAATCTTGAATACAGAATGTGAACCCTTTGGATTTAGTTGCTATCCAACGAATACAGTTTGCAATGCGTACAGTCATCATCAACGAAATGAAATGTCTATGCAAGCACACGAGAGAGTGCCCTGCCAAACATCAAACTGTACAAATGTACAGCCCAGAAACAGTCAGATTCCAAGTAAGTTAACATATAGGCATGTGAACATAATTTAATAAAATAGTACAGATACATAATTAAGGACTAAATGTACACTAGGTGTAATTTTGGTGATAAATCCGGACATTGGGTGTGATTTTGACTAAGCCCAATTAACCATGGATGTAATATCTGACATGGATGTTATTTGGTTAGGGCCCAGACACTAGATGTGATTTTGGTAATGCAGCCAGACAGTGGATGTGATATTTGCTAGGCACAATTACTATGGATGTGATTTCTGGCTTGGATGTGATTTTGGCAGAGGCCGGGACAGAAGATGTGATTTTGGTAATGCAGCCAGACAGTGGATGTGATTTTGGATAGTGGCAATTAACCAAGGATGTGATATCTGGCTTTGATGTGATTTTGGCAAGGGCCTAGACAGTTGATGTGATTTTGGTAATGCAGCCAGAAAGTGGATGTGATTTTGGATAAGTGGCACTTAACCAAGAATGTGATTTCTGGCTCAGATGTGATTTAGTTGGTGTGGATGTGATATTGGACAATCTGTCCTAAAATCACATCATATCGTTTCACTCTTCCATTTTTGTTGTAAAATCACATCCAGGCCATTCACAGTGTTTTGTATGTTAAGTGTACACAAAGTGTCATAGCAATTATTTTGCTTTTTGTTGTTGTTGGTAATCGTGACTTCCTTTATGTAATAAAAGCAATATGGAAAAAAACCAAACAATATTGAAATCAAGCTTGTTGATTTTGAAGGATCGTTAGCCATTTTCGTGACTCATTAAAGAAACTATATTAACTGCTTAGGCATTGCTTTTTATATTGTTGATATTTCAATTGAATTATATAAGTGTTGTTTTTTTGCCATTGATGTATGATTTCTTACCTTTGCAATGTCCTCAGATGTCCCCCACACCTATGTATTGTCAGTCTTGTTCATTGCCACTGTATGACACCAGGAACTCTGTCACCCAGCAACCTCTGTAGTTATAGTTGCCATGTGTTGTAGGACCTTGAATTGGAGCTAGATCTTGTAAGTCCACTTGGTACCAAGCGGTGTCTCTGTCAATCTCTGAGGGACACCAGTCACCATACATATCCAGCCATCCTTTAGGGTTATGGTAGCAGAAATCTTCATCACTAGAGGATGTTGTAAGTCTTTGATCAGGGATGCTACTATATTCCACTCCAAGATTGTGGCAGCAGATTCAATCAACTGAAAAAATATTAAGTAATTAAAGATTTCTTGTTTAAGCTGCCCAAGATGAATCTATATTCTTATTATTTTCAAAGTTTTGTTCTTCCTTTTGATATTCTCAGAGATGTATGGTTTGTGCAGTATATGAAGAGAAGTGTCATGAGACAAAGAATCATGTTATGATATTTCCCACAGTGTCTGGCGGTAAATCATAGCATGATTATTTTCATTGTTTTGAGAAGAAAATGTTAATGACACAAGGAATTATGCTACATTAATTCCCCAGTGTATGGATGGAATTCACATGAAATATTAACAAGTCATGCACTATTTTTCTGACTATTGATGATGTTCAATCCAAAAGGCCTTGAATTTGACCTCTTGACTAACAAACAATTACTCCTTAGAATGTAAAGAATCATTTGTTGTTGAAATCCAACGATATCATGTTTGAAATTTTGATCTGCAAAAGTGACAAATAAACCAACAACTCCCTGTACAACAATGTACAGACTCATGTAGACCAAGGTGACATTTTTGGTTTTTTTTAAGCCTACAAACTTTGCCCTGTAAGGGTAAAAAATACAATTGTAATTTACACCATCTTTATGGTGGGTAGAGACTTGTAATTTTTTCCCACTCATATGAGGACTCTATCTATTGAAAAATGAGAACATCACAAAAAATGAGTATATGACAAAAATCCTTTTGAACCCCTCTTCTTGCATCAACAAGCAAACAACAGGCTTAAAAAACGTGAAGCCTCAAGCACACTGCCCAGTCAATGTGATTCAAGAAGCATACAAAAAGCGTCATGCGTATGAAGCCTCAAGCATACACTGCCAAAGCATTGTGATTCAACAGGCATACTGCAAGCTTCATTCATATGAAGCCTCAAGTGTTCACATGATAAGGTGTAAGTCCAGCATTTGTATATTTTTGCAATTTAATTTAGTTTAGGTTAAACAATGATGCTTTAAGCTCTCCTGGTGCTTATTAACTAATAGTGTCTTTGGATAACAAAATAATAATTGTTGAAAACTTAGCAAGAAATTGAAAAAAGAACTAGTGAGACCAGCATTAAATTTTGATAAATTTGTTGAAGTGTTTTTTTGGCATTAAATCATTTCCCTAAGTAGATACTACCGATGTCTTTTATGTAATTTGAACCAAAATAAAATGCTATATTCAGGGTGGTTTTGGTAAAGTTGAGGGGCTGGGGCCAAGGACACTTGATTTGCTCTAATTATGGGGCTAATGTTCAACCATGGTTCAACCAGCAGACTTGGGATGTGGGTGGGCATGGCATGATGGACGGTGGGTGCACAAAGGTTAAGTTTAAACAATAAGCCAAGAAACCCAACAAAAACTAAGTGACAAGAAGGTGAGGCAAAGAAGCGAACATGGCGTACAAATAAAAACACATGTACAAACCATGTCCATAAAACATATAAAGACGTGTGACTGTTGTCGCCGCCATCAGTGTCATTCTCTGTCACTGTGCGCCAGTGTCAGCAGCACGTCAAAACTCAGCAGTGTGTTATAATGATGTGTGTATGCCCACTAACCACTATTAGTAGTTACGGAAGCACGTACAGTACATATACGCCAACATATATGGTACATTGTGTACATGTACATGGGTGAAAGGGTGAATGCTGTCCTAACTTTGAAATCCTTTGTATTTTGGAAGAGTGTTATATTGAATGAAGAGTGTTAATTTTGAGGGACAAAGAAAGTTCTCACATTGATAGCAATGTAAGAATGTATGTACATGTACAGGTACAGTACTTGTACACAAGTACATGTACATAAGCTGATTCTGCATGCAATGGCTTTTTACGCCTAGCATTGTTTTGTTCTTTTGGCCACACTGTAACAGGAAAACCCAAGCATCCATGCGAGTGACGAAGCGTTGGCAAATTTACCCGGTAGAATCGACAACAACCAGGTGCAGAAACTAGGCCCGGGCTAAACGTCACACTTTTGCGACATCAAATGATTTTCACACGGCAAAGTGCGGCAATTAAAACGAATCAGTGACAAACGTCGAATTTAATAAAAATGGTTTGCCGCACTGTGTTTCAAAATGGTGACACGGGAGCAATTTCTAAAGAGTTATTTTTCATGATGGCAATTCGGGCTGTGACACTCAAAATATAATAATAATAATAATAATACATTGTATTTGTATAGCGCCTACTGCAGGCCAGCCTCTAAGCGCTTAACATTCAGTATTTCCTGCAAGGTATTTGGGACTACGTTTGAAGTATGAGACCTACTCCTTTACATAGCACCTTGTAATGGTTTACAAGGTGCTGTGGCGCAATATGCAGCCGATCAAACTAGGAACACCGGGGCGGACCCCTTCTTTTTTCGATAAGTGCACTGGGTTCTTTTTCGTGCGTTACACAACACACGGGACCAACGGCTTTACGTCCCATCCGAAGGACGTAGCAATCATGGTTAAGTGTCTTGCTTAAGGACACAAGAGTCACGACCGGGGCTCGAACCCACACTCTGCTGATCAGAAACACCAGAGCTTGAGTCCAGTGATCTTATCCACTCGGCCACGACACGCCACAAAAAAAAATAGTAATGAAAACATCATAATGACAGTGTTCCCCACCTTATATGTTGTCCTTATTATTACCATCGTTGGTGAGTGGCGTTCATCGTCTGTATTCAAGAGTGTCAAACAAAATCGATTAGCTTTTTTCTGAAAACTACAAATTAGGTTTGTTCCAGTCAGAAGTCATTTCTCATCCCATCCCAGAATACTCCCAGCTATGGTAACAAGGAGAATGTTCACGTTATTAGAAAATACACAAACAAAATTATCAAAAGCTTTGCGCATGCGTATTCTCAAAGAGCATCGCCTGACTGAGACTTCGATTCAATTCGACGCAGCAAGAGCGCGACGTTTGTCACCACGTTGTGCAATAACCCTGTATCATGGCAGCAGAGCTTGCCAAGCTACATGGCAGTGTCAAACTTAAATCAAAATGTTGTGCTAAACGTCGCTCTTTTGTTGAATTTAATTCATAATTTTATAATTGATTGAGTTCGACACGGCAAAAATGCGACGTTTAGCGCAAGCCTAAGGTGCAGAAACTAAGTCAACCCCACCACAGTGGACCAGGGCCACCTGTAGACTTGTACAATACATGATTATTATGAATTACTTAATTTTTACCAAAGTGATATAACCGCAAAAATGCAACCTTGGAAACTGGCACACTTGACGGGGAATTGATGTTTGAGTTACTGTGCTACTTCTCGCATTATTGCGTCCTGATACTGTTCGATCTTTATACGTTATCTCATATCTGACTAAGTTCCCCCAGATTTAAAGTTTACCATGCCCGACATGGGGCAGAGGACCCCCCCCCCCAATGTTCCCATACTTTAACACACTATTTTCCTCTTGTACAAAAGTACCCCCCTAAAATCCTCTGAAGAATTCCTGCGATTCCAAGCACACAATGAAGACACAATGGGGATGGGGGGGGCGCCACCATGCCCCATATCGAGCACCAAATGATTTAAAGGGATTTGAGCTACAGACATGTCTTACTTGGGTCACCAGATGAATACTAAGTAGCTAATTTTCCCTTACATATTTTATAAAACCCTTTCACAATCCTGCCAAATTCCTCTGTCCACAAAGACCACACATTCCATTACCCAAATAGCCATAACTCATATGCTCTCTGTACTTGTACATGTTTAGAAGGCGTGTAATAAAACTAGGCCACTGTGGTGTACCTATTAGCTGTATACTACTAGTACTACCAAACACCACAGTGACAAAACTAAGCTAAAGTTAACGTGCTGGAATACTCATCATATTCTTCACTGTTGACTGAGTGGTGCTGCTGGCTGCTAGATGTAAACTGGGAGAGAGAGAGAGAGAGATCTATATTCATCCAGCCTTTATATAGTGTAGGCCCTACGGTCATGGTTGATCACACTTGGTGAAGCACTCCAAAGAGCTCGCTGATTTAAATATCACAAAGAAACTCTGGGCTACTACACATGTACATGTTATGTACTTCTTATCGAAACTTTGTCATTGAGCCACAGCGAAAAGTGCAAAGTGCGCACGTGCGATGACTGATTCCGGTAGAAAACACGCCCATTTATGCTAATTGCTTCATCTATCCTGAGAAAAAAATTACGCTAGAGGAGAGGAAAGGCGCACTACCCTAAATAGGCAAAAAATCATGCGCCAAGCTAATTATCATAATTTGTTTACCAAAATAATCTCTTCAATTATAGTGTTTTTGGGGTTGTCCAATTGATAAAATATGTAATGGTAAGAATCTATCACAACCTGGGGGTTGTGAGTTTCAACTTTTGAGGAGATTTGATAGACTTTTGCTTTAAAGTTGGTCCTATTTGGCTTGTGATTTGGAGGACCGCTGATGAACACTGGCAGCAAGTCGGTTTGGGAAAGAACACAATTTCGGGGTTGTTTTTTTCTGGGGGTAATTATGAAAAATTCCAATGGGCTGAGCTGCCAAAAACTCAAAAGAAACTTTAAGGTTAGTGGTCTGAAAATTTATTTGATTGGTTTTCAAGAGGCTGAGAGAGTTTAAATACTTTTCTCCAATATTTAGCATGTAGCATTGGTTGCTTTTATTTTTTTTGGTGGTGGTGCCCCCTATTTAGAAAATGGTGGCGCCCGTTCAGCGATGTGATTGGGAATTAAACATGTCTGCCGTTTTACAATTCTGCATGCCTGAAACGAAGACAGAAATGAGTTGCTTAAGGCCTTTTTGGGAAGGTGTTTGTGTGTTTTTTTTATGTGGAAACATCATTTCAGTAAGTATAGCAATAGTATTTGTTGTTTCTTAAAATTAAAATACCCTTTTTAACAGACTAATTTTAAGTGTTAAAAGTAAAGACTAAAAGAGTGGTTCTCTGCGTTTTTAGATTCTGCTGCAGTATTTGGTATACTAGTATCGTCCGTTCGTGCAATTACGAGTACATTTAGAGACACACATTCGTAAAAAAATGCGACCTAATACAGTCTATGGGAAAACCTCAAGGCTTGGTAAAAAAATAAGCGGAAGTATTTCGCACTGGTCTTTTTTTCTTTCGTGACATCTGGGGTGTCGCTGCTGCGTGCGCCTTGACTAAAGGCTAGTCTCTTTCAAATCAGTACTCTTTGGGGTCAGGTTGCGCACGTGAGCTGCGTCTTTTGCAATTACAAACTATGCCCATCTTCTGTCTGCAAAACCTCAGGTCAACTTACGTAATTGTACTCTGTATTGATAACTTTTTTTGGTTGAAGTAAATGATGGGAAATTAGAGTAAAAACTAGTGGCCCCGAACCGGCCTCGGCTTATTCTTTGAGACCAGAAGGGCTGAGGCTAAGGCCAAGACCGAATCATTTATAGCGAGGCCGAGGCAATTTGCCTTTACCACTTTTTGTACCCTATTATTGAAAGGTACTGGTACATGCTAAATAACCGTTTTAAGGCATAATCTTTTGTTCAATTCAAGGGAGCACATGTCATGAGTGTCTTTTAATCATAAAATTATAAAGGACCAGATTATTTAAGATGCACCATTACCTTTTTTGAGATGCCAGAATTGTTTAATAGATTTTGAAAACTAAAATAAGTGAAACAAAACCTAGATGGCCGTGATCATTAATTTTTATCAACTCCCTTCAGAGAGAGATTTGTTTTTTTGAAAAGAGCAGCTTGAAGTGTTGTAGTGAGTTTTCCCGCACACATAGTACACATGCCGCAGTGCTTTAGCAGGAGCTGCAGGCATGGTTTTCCATTTGAATGTTAGGTTTTCATCAAGTAGCTCCCAGCCATGGTTGACTGGCAGAGATCTACTGGGCGTGTATGTTTTTATAGTTATTTCCCATTATACGGATTTTGAAGTATTTTTGTTTTCTGTCGATTTCTGCCAAGGCACTTGCAGCGAGTGATTCAGTGGTTATGGGACAGCAAGTTTCTTCACACTCTTTGATACTAGAGATTGCTTGTTGGTTGTTCACAAGATGGATCGTTGGCACTCTGATCTCGGGACGGTCCATTCCAGGAAGAGGTGAGTGTTCCTTATGGATTTGTTATAGCATACTTGGTTCTCTCTATATCCTTGTCTCCTATCGATTTTCCAAAACTGTTTTCAAAATTTCCTCATCCTTAAAAGGTTAAAAAACATCTGCCCCAGACATAGCGATAGAGGTATGGGTAATTGTATTTGCCAATGCAGACTTGTGAAATATTTTTGCATTTATCATAATTTTCAATGTAGCAGTTCGGAATTGCAGCAAATGCCTTTGCAGCAATTTTTTCTTTCTTGCTGTGTCAATTCTGCACTTGATGTAAAATTGGTTTGCCTCAGCCCCCTTCCCATTTTACAGCTATTCAATATTAATAAACCCTTTCTTGTTGATAATTAAAACCCTAAACCTTCACCCTAGAACCTCACCTTAAACCATAACCATAATCATACCCATTGCTAGGGCTAGGGTTGTTGCTAGGGTTAGAGTAGGTTTGTTGCTAGGGCTAAGGTTATTGCTAGGGCTAAGGTTGTTGCCATGGCTAGGGTAGAGTTGTTGCTAGGGCTAGGGGTTAGGGTGGGCGCTAGGGTTAGGGTGGGCGCTAGGGTTAGGGTGGGCGCTAGGGTTAGGGTGGGCGCTAGGGTTAGGGTGGGCGCTAGGGTTAGGGTGGGCGCTAGGGTTAGGGTGGGCGCTAGGGTTAGGGTGGGCGCTAGGGTTAGGGTGGGCGCTAGGGTTAGGGTGGGCGCTAGGGTTAGGGTGGGCGCTAGGGTTAGGGTGGGCGCTAGGGTTAGGGTGGGCGCTAGGGTTAGGGTGGGCGCTAGGGTTAGGGTGGGCGCTAGGGTTAGGGTGGGCGCTAGGGTTAGGGTGGGCGCTAGGGTTAGGGTGGGCGCTAGGGTTAGGGTGGGCGCTAGGGTTAGGGTGGGCGCTAGGGTTAGGGTGGGCGCTAGGGTTAGGGTGGGCGCTAGGGTTAGGGTGGGCGCTAGGGTTAGGGTGGGCGCTAGGGTTAGGGTGGGCGCTAGGGTTAGGGTGGGCGCTAGGGTTAGGGTGGGCGCTAGGGTTAGGGTGGGCGCTAGGGTTAGGGTGGGCGCTAGGGTTAGGGTGGGCGCTAGGGTTAGGGTGGGCGCTAGGGTTAGGGTTAGGGTGGGCGCTAGGGTTAGGGTTAGGGTGGGCGCTAGGGTTAGGGTTAGGGTGGGCGCTAGGGTTAGGGTTAGGGTGGGCGCTAGGGTTAGGGTTAGGGTGGGCGCTAGGGTTAGGGTTAGGGTGGGCGCTAGGGTTAGGGTTAGGGTGGGCGCTAGGGTTAGGGTTAGGGTGGGCGCTAGGGTTAGGGTTAGGGTGGGCGCTAGGGTTAGGGTTAGGGTGGGCGCTAGGGTTAGGGTTAGGGTGGGCGCTAGGGTTAGGGTTAGGGTGGGCGCTAGGGTTAGGGTTAGGGTGGGCGCTAGGGTTAGGGTTAGGGTGGGCGCTAGGGTTAGGGTTAGGGTGGGCGCTAGGGTTAGGGTTAGGGTGGGCGCTAGGGTTAGGGTTAGGGTGGGCGCTAGGGTTAGGGTTAGGGTGGGCGCTAGGGTTAGGGTTAGGGTGGGCGCTAGGGTTAGGGTTAGGGTGGGCGCTAGGGTTAGGGTTAGGGTGGGCGCTAGGGTTAGGGTTAGGGTGGGCGCTAGGGTTAGGGTTAGGGTGGGCGCTAGGGTTAGGGTTAGGGTGGGCGCTAGGGTTAGGGTTAGGGTGGGCGCTAGGGTTAGGGTTAGGGTGGGCGCTAGGGTTAGGGTTAGGGTGGGCGCTAGGGTTAGGGTTAGGGTGGGCGCTAGGGTTAGGGTTAGGGTGGGCGCTAGGGTTAGGGTTAGGGTGGGCGCTAGGGTTAGGGTTAGGGTGGGCGCTAGGGTTAGGGTTAGGGTGGGCGCTAGGGTTAGGGTTAGGGTGGGCGCTAGGGTTAGGGTTAGGGTGGGCGCTAGGGTTAGGGTTAGGGTGGGCGCTAGGGTTAGGGTTAGGGTGGGCGCTAGGGTTAGGGTTAGGGTGGGCGCTAGGGTTAGGGTTAGGGTGGGCGCTAGGGTTAGGGTTAGGGTGGGCGCTAGGGTTAGGGTTAGGGTGGGCGCTAGGGTTAGGGTTAGGGTGGGCGCTAGGGTTAGGGTTAGGGTGGGCGCTAGGGTTAGGGTTAGGGTGGGCGCTAGGGTTAGGGTTAGGGTGGGCGCTAGGGTTAGGGTTAGGGTGGGCGCTAGGGTTAGGGTTAGGGTGGGCGCTAGGGTTAGGGTTAGGGTGGGCGCTAGGGTTAGGGTTAGGGTGGGCGCTAGGGTTAGGGTTAGGGTGGGCGCTAGGGTTAGGGTTAGGGTGGGCGCTAGGGTTAGGGTTAGGGTGGGCGCTAGGGTTAGGGTTAGGGTGGGCGCTAGGGTTAGGGTTAGGGTGGGCGCTAGGGTTAGGGTTAGGGTGGGCGCTAGGGTTAGGGTTAGGGTGGGCGCTAGGGTTAGGGTTAGGGTGGGCGCTAGGGTTAGGGTTAGGGTGGGCGCTAGGGTTAGGGTTAGGGTGGGCGCTAGGGTTAGGGTTAGGGTGGGCGCTAGGGTTAGGGTTAGGGTGGGCGCTAGGGTTAGGGTTAGGGTGGGCGCTAGGGTTAGGGTTAGGGTGGGCGCTAGGGTTAGGGTTAGGGTGGGCGCTAGGGTTAGGGTTAGGGTGGGCGCTAGGGTTAGGGTTAGGGTGGGCGCTAGGGTTAGGGTTAGGGTGGGCGCTAGGGTTAGGGTTAGGGTGGGCGCTAGGGTTAGGGTTAGGGTGGGCGCTAGGGTTAGGGTTAGGGTGGGCGCTAGGGTTAGGGTTAGGGTGGGCGCTAGGGTTAGGGTTAGGGTGGGCGCTAGGGTTAGGGTTAGGGTGGGCGCTAGGGTTAGGGTTAGGGTGGGCGCTAGGGTTAGGGTTAGGGTGGGCGCTAGGGTTAGGGTTAGGGTGGGCGCTAGGGTTAGGGTTAGGGTGGGCGCTAGGGTTAGGGTTAGGGTGGGCGCTAGGGTTAGGGTTAGGGTGGGCGCTAGGGTTAGGGTTAGGGTGGGCGCTAGGGTTAGGGTTAGGGTGGGCGCTAGGGTTAGGGTTAGGGTGGGCGCTAGGGTTAGGGTTAGGGTGGGCGCTAGGGTTAGGGTTAGGGTGGGCGCTAGGGTTAGGGTTAGGGTGGGCGCTAGGGTTAGGGTTAGGGTGGGCGCTAGGGTTAGGGTTAGGGTGGGCGCTAGGGTTAGGGTTAGGGTGGGCGCTAGGGTTAGGGTTAGGGTGGGCGCTAGGGTTAGGGTTAGGGTGGGCGCTAGGGTTAGGGTTAGGGTGGGCGCTAGGGTTAGGGTTAGGGTGGGCGCTAGGGTTAGGGTTAGGGTGGGCGCTAGGGTTAGGGTTAGGGTGGGCGCTAGGGTTAGGGTTAGGGTGGGCGCTAGGGTTAGGGTTAGGGTGGGCGCTAGGGTTAGGGTTAGGGTGGGCGCTAGGGTTAGGGTTAGGGTGGGCGCTAGGGTTAGGGTTAGGGTGGGCGCTAGGGTTAGGGTTAGGGTGGGCGCTAGGGTTAGGGTTAGGGTGGGCGCTAGGGTTAGGGTTAGGGTGGGCGCTAGGGTTAGGGTTAGGGTGGGCGCTAGGGTTAGGGTTAGGGTGGGCGCTAGGGTTAGGGTTAGGGTGGGCGCTAGGGTTAGGGTTAGGGTGGGCGCTAGGGTTAGGGTTAGGGTGGGCGCTAGGGTTAGGGTTAGGGTGGGCGCTAGGGTTAGGGTTAGGGGTGGGCGCTAGGGTTAGGGTTAGGGTGGGCGCTAGGGTTAGGGTTAGGGTGGGCGCTAGGGTTAGGGTTAGGGTGGGCGCTAGGGTTAGGGTTAGGGTGGGCGCTAGGGTTAGGGTTAGGGTGGGCGCTAGGGTTAGGGTTAGGGTGGGCGCTAGGGTTAGGGTTAGGGTGGGCGCTAGGGTTAGGGTTAGGGTGGGCGCTAGGGTTAGGGTTAGGGTGGGCGCTAGGGTTAGGGTTAGGGTGGGCGCTAGGGTTAGGGTTAGGGTGGGCGCTAGGGTTAGGGTTAGGGTGGGCGCTAGGGTTAGGGTTAGGGTGGGCGCTAGGGTTAGGGTTAGGGTGGGCGCTAGGGTTAGGGTTAGGGTGGGCGCTAGGGTTAGGGTTAGGGTGGGCGCTAGGGTTAGGGTTAGGGTGGGCGCTAGGGTTAGGGTTAGGGTGGGCGCTAGGGTTAGGGTTAGGGTGGGCGCTAGGGTTAGGGTTAGGGTGGGCGCTAGGGTTAGGGTTAGGGTGGGCGCTAGGGTTAGGGTTAGGGTGGGCGCTAGGGTTAGGGTTAGGGTGGGCGCTAGGGTTAGGGTTAGGGTGGGCGCTAGGGTTAGGGTTAGGGTGGGCGCTAGGGTTAGGGTTAGGGTGGGCGCTAGGGTTAGGGTTAGGGTGGGCGCTAGGGTTAGGGTTAGGGTGGGCGCTAGGGTTAGGGTTAGGGTGGGCGCTTAGGGTTAGGGTTAGGGTGGGCGCTAGGGTTAGGGTTAGGGTGGGCGCTAGGGTTAGGGTTAGGGTGGGCGCTAGGGTTAGGGTTAGGGTGGGCGCTAGGGTTAGGGTTAGGGTGGGCGCTAGGGTTAGGGTTAGGGTGGGCGCTAGGGTTAGGGTTAGGGTGGGCGCTAGGGTTAGGGTTAGGGTGGGCGCTAGGGTTAGGGTTAGGGTGGGCGCTAGGGTTAGGGTTAGGGTGGGCGCTAGGGTTAGGGTTAGGGTGGGCGCTAGGGTTAGGGTTAGGGTGGGCGCTAGGGTTAGGGTTAGGGTGGGCGCTAGGGTTAGGGTTAGGGTGGGCGCTAGGGTTAGGGTTAGGGTGGGCGCTAGGGTTAGGGTTAGGGTGGGCGCTAGGGTTAGGGTTAGGGTGGGCGCTAGGGTTAGGGTTAGGGTGGGCGCTAGGGTTAGGGTTAGGGTGGGCGCTAGGGTTAGGGTTAGGGTGGGCGCTAGGGTTAGGGTTAGGGGTGGGCGCTAGGGTTAGGGTTAGGGTGGGCGCTAGGGTTAGGGTTAGGGTGGGCGCTAGGGTTAGGGTTAGGGTGGGCGCTAGGGTTAGGGTTAGGGTGGGCGCTAGGGTTAGGGTTAGGGTGGGGCGCTAGGGTTAGGGTTAGGTGTGGGCGCTAGGGTTAGGGTTAGGGTGGGCGCTAGGGTTAGGGTTAGGGTGGGCGCTAGGGTTAGGGTTAGGGTGGGCGCTAGGGTTAGGGTTAGGGTGGGCGCTAGGGTTAGGGTTAGGGTGGGCGCTAGGGTTAGGGTTAGGGTGGGCGCTAGGGTTAGGGTTAGGGTGGGCGCTAGGGTTAGGGTTAGGGTGGGCGCTAGGGTTAGGGTTAGGGTGGGCGCTAGGGTTAGGGTTAGGGTGGGCGCTAGGGTTAGGGTTAGGGTGGGCGCTAGGGTTAGGGTTAGGGTGGGCGCTAGGGTTAGGGTTAGGGTGGGCGCTAGGGTTAGGGTTAGGGTGGGGCGCTAGGGGTTAGGGTTAGGGTGGGCGCTAGGGTTAGGGTTAGGGTGGGCGCTAGGGTTAGGGTTAGGGTGGGCGCTAGGGTTAGGGTTAGGGTGGGCGCTAGGGTTAGGGTTAGGGTGGGCGCTAGGGTTAGGGTTAGGGTGGGCGCTAGGGTTAGGGTTAGGGTGGGCGCTAGGGTTAGGGTTAGGGTGGGCGCTAGGGTTAGGGTTAGGGTGGGCGCTAGGGTTAGGGTTAGGGTGGGCGCTAGGGTTAGGGTTAGGGTGGGCGCTAGGGTTAGGGTTAGGGTGGGCGCTAGGGTTAGGGTTAGGGTGGGCGCTAGGGTTAGGGTTAGGGTGGGCGCTAGGGTTAGGGTTAGGGTGGGCGCTAGGGTTAGGGTTAGGGTGGGCGCTAGGGTTAGGGTTAGGGTGGGCGCTAGGGTTAGGGTTAGGGTGGGCGCTAGGGTTAGGGTTAGGGTGGGCGCTAGGGTTAGGGTTAGGGTGGGCGCTAGGGTTAGGGTTAGGGTGGGCGCTAGGGTTAGGGTTAGGGTGGGCGCTAGGGTTAGGGTTAGGGTGGGCGCTAGGGTTAGGGTTAGGGTGGGCGCTAGGGTTAGGGTTAGGGTGGGCGCTAGGGTTAGGGTTAGGGTGGGCGCTAGGGTTAGGGTTAGGGTGGGCGCTAGGGTTAGGGTTAGGGTGGGC